>CM033642.1:197279891-197879891 GCA_019512145.1 Engystomops pustulosus | reverse complement strand
CTGCACTGACGCCACAGGAAATCAAAGGTTTCTTAAAAACATGTAATATTTAAGCCCTTTCCTAGAGAACATGCAGCACAAATTTCAGATGGAAAATGGAGATTAATGTAATTTTATCCTCTATGCAGAAAAGGTACTAATAAGGCACTTGTATTACACAAGTAACCAAAAAATTTATCCAGAAAACAAAAGAATAAACATTAAATTCTCCATATGAAGATTCAAGGTAACTTCTTGTCAAAAGAACCGGCAAAAGAAAAGTCCAAAAAAGCCCAATCAATAATAATAGTAATAAAAAAATTTAAAAAATGATGATGACAAAATACTGCAAAATAAATAATCATTCAAAATACCATTGGTTAATAGACTTAATAGAAGTTGTTTTACATATGTTGAGGGGTGATCTTTCTATAGTGGGGTAATTTATGGGGTTTTACTATTATTTAGGCCTCTCAAAGTCACTTGAAAGCTGAGTTGTCCCTCAAAATGTGAGTTTTGGCAATTTTCATGAAAATTGCACCTAAAGTTCTGCACCTCATAACATCCTAGAAAAATGAGAGGACGCATAAAATATCATCCCAACATAAAGCAGATATTCTGTTAATGTTAATTTTCAAACTTTTTGGGTAGTTTTACATCTTGTCTGGAAACCAGAACATTTCAAACTTGGAAAATGAAGTTTACAAACTTTTGCCAAATTTTCACTTTTTTTCAGAAACGCAAAACTTATCACTTACATTTTATAACTAACATGAAGAACAATGTGTCACAAGAAAACATTCTCAAAATCACCTGGATATGTTAAAGCGTTCCGAAGTTATAACCAATTATCGTATGACATGTCAGATTTGAAAAATCGAGTCTGGTTATTGAGGTGAAAACTAGTGTCAGTGATAAGGGGTTAAAGATGGCAATATGAAAATAAATGTGATTTTCTCTGTATTAGTTTTTCTTCAGTAAAATTGTAAAAATATATAAAAAAAACTATAAAAGTGAGGTATCATTGAAATTTGTAGTGACCTGTAGAACAAGGATAATATGTTATTTTTATGGTACGGTGTACGGCCCCATAAAAATATAAGGAGAAAGGATACCAAAATTTACAATTTTTGTTTCCTACATACATTTAAGAGTTAATAAAATCTCATCAATGAGCTAATGACCCACTAAAATGAAGTATTTGTAAAGTGCATCTAATGTCGCAAAAAATAATGTCCTATCTTTTCTCGGAATATGGCGCCATATTATTCTATGGAGAGGGGCAGGGGTGAGCAGCGCTCGACCCCTCCTCCTCTCCCCGGAGCTGACGTTTGCATGCTGGCTATTAGGTAGGAAATTGGGGTTGTGATTGATTTAAAGGCCTGTACCTCTTTCTCTTTCATGACAGGTAGATTTTATAGAATTAGCCCTACCTAGCTGGGTAGCATGCAGAAAAGAGGCAGGTTGTCCTCCTTAATTTCTGAATCTCTAAATGGAAATTAGGTTTCCTAATCAAACTTTTACTGAACAAAACATCTAATGGTAACAAGGCTTTCATCACTCCATAGAAGATTAAATTAAGTGACATTTAAAAGGCATTTTCATATAGAAAAAAAATTAATTTACCATAATATATTGGATATACTCAATCATAGTCATTTGTTAGCCTTCTCTGATTCTCTATTCCAATATACTATATCATAAATACATATTGGACCCACACTACAAGCATATGCAAAGAGTTGGAGAGTTAATCTACTTTGTGCAATCAGTGCGTGATATCACAGATACCTATTTAGTCTGCTGCTTGTCTAGTCGGGCTGTGAATAATCTATCTTATTGCAAGGCTAATCCATCAAAAGCAGCAGTGTGTAGTGTACTCTGCCTTTTCTAATTATGACACTAATAAGTCACTAATAAAGTGTAAATGTCCTTTCTAGGACATTCACTGAGACTCTGAGAAACAAAGTGTATACTACTATATGGATAGGAAAAATACTAAGAAATCAATCATTTACTAAAAAATAAACAGTATCTTCAAATAATTTTAAAAACTATTATAAACATTTGCAACAACTTTAGCACGGGCACTACAAGGATCTCTCCAAAGATCTTTTTATACCTGGGGCTATGGCCAGGGCAAGGGGGAATCCTCTACTCCTATAGCAGGGGCTGTTCTACCTTCGCCATTGAGGGAGATTCTTTGCTGTAAGAGCAGTGAGACTATGGAACTCTCTCCTGCAGAAGTTTGTTATGGCGGACTCTAATGTACATGTTCAGGAGAGGCCTGGATAAGAGCAAAAATATCATGGGTTATGGAGAAAAAACATTTGTTTAATTCTTAAAGGTTGGACTTGATGGACTTGCGTCTTTTTCCAACCTTATGATTCTATGATATATACTTTAACCCCTTCACGCTCTGTGACGGATATATCCGCCGCAGAGCTATGAAGGATGTATGAAGAGGGCTCACAGGCTGAGCCCTCTTCATACAGAGATGGGCTTAGCTGAATATCAGAGCGAAGACCCATTGCTATCACCGATGGTCGGTGCTTGCACCGATCTAATGCGTTAAACTCTTCTCTGCCACCGGCAAAGTCGCCGGCGGCACTTAAAACATAGAGGCGCATGGGCCCCGCCATGTTTCTTCAGAACGTCGCTCCCAGAACATCAGGGGCGGCGATTGGTTGCCATGACAGCCTCGGGTCTTCGCCAGACCCAAGGCTGCATGGTTTCAGGAGATTCGTTACAATGAGCCAGTGGCTCATCGTAGTGAATCATATGCAAAAATGCCATATACTGCAATACGGTAGCATTGCACATAAAGAACACACATAGAACAATGGGGCACATTTACTAAGGGTCTGAACGCCGCACTTTCCTGAGGTTTCCTGAATATTTCTCTTTTGCCCTGAATTGCCCTGGGTTTTGGTGCTTGCGATAGGATTGTGGTGCATCGACGCCGGCTTGCACACAACAGAAATCGTGGGGCGTGGCCGTCAGACAACCCAACGGATTTGGACAAACCACGGAACTTAAAAAAGGAAATGTGTCGCAAGATCAGCACTCACATGCACCAGGAAGATGCGCCGGTGAACTCCGGCGGACCTCGGCGCAAAAGCGACACATGCAGGAACTCGTATGCCATAAACAAAAAACAGAGTCCTGCACAACAATAAATTCCTCTACCTGTCAGATGAAAAGTTTAACCCTGATGAAGTCACCTCTTGTGATGTAACACGTGGGGTGAATTTTCATACCTCCTGGCTGAGTTAGGTGTTCAATATCCCTCGTGCATTCCTTTGTCCGTTTATTGACTGACACACCTTGCAAACCTTTTCATCTGACAGGTTGTATAGAGTGGGTTTTTCGTATATACCTATATATCCTATTGACTTCTGATGTATCTCATCATCTGTTTACATTATTGTTTACAAAAATTGTTTACATAAACAGCGCTTTAATTTGTTACAGCCAGAGGGGTTTGTGATGGTGATTTTATTGTTTTCACCTCACTGAGTCTTTTGCAGTGTATACCAGTACACAAGTGTTTTTAACTATTTTTTTGGTCTTTTGTTCTTTGTATGTATTCTAATAAAGATTGTTAATAATTCATGGTCATTAGGACACTTCTTCTTGTTCTTAATACATGTGAATTGCGCCGCACCCAAATCCTCATCGGACAACGCACCACGGGATTGTGACGGGACAGGTAAGTAAATTTGCCCCAATGTGTAAAATCATGTGTCTCCCATGAATTGAATAATACATGGTGCCGGGCCTGAAGGACTCTTTTTCATTGTAGTCCTAGCATGTTCCTAGAACCTGGAGTCATACTCCTCCCTTAAGGCCCTGCAGAAGGTATAATTCAATTAATCAGTTTTGACTGGACTGTTTCTTGGAGTATTCTGGACACTATCTCATCAGTTTTGAAAGACAAACCTAGCAGAAAAATCTACATAATAAACACATAATGAAACTATTTGCAATTGGACCAGGCTCTGTGAAGTATCATGCAGTAAAAAGGGTTGCTAAAAGTCGTAAATTCATCTGTCTGAAGGGTATTCAAGAAAACTGAGAATTATGTGGTAGTGTAACACCCTGGACAGCTACAGTGCTTCTGGAATAATATAAGCAAACAGGAAAATATGCTACAGAAAAATAGCAATGTAGCAAGGGAATACAATATATATATATATGAATTGGGTACTGTAAAAATAATAACCTTATTCACTTCGCTCCGTGCTCTTGTTCAGACCTGACCACACCACGCATCTGCTACTGCCTGGGTTTCAGGCAGTTCTAGAGGGAAAGTATACAATGGTAGACTCTTTTGGGCACCTTCTGGTAAATTATGTCTAAATCTGGATATATCATCTTCATACATTTCTATTTTCATATTTATTGAAAGACTTTGCCCTTATTATATGAATAATACTTTATATAGCCAATTGGGAAAGGAATGCTTGTTAATAGGATAACCTTGTGCACTAGGTTAAATATGTTCTGCATGGCAATGCTTACCTTGACCTACAATTTATTTGAAGGTAATAATCCCAAGATACTGGACTTCTATTGTAATGTAAATACATATATTATGGTTACCCTTGAGCAATAAGAGTCTTGAATTGCTTAAATTGATTGTGCACTTCTATGATTTCCATTACATTTATTTTTTTTCTACTGAAGACATGTTTGCGAGGTTTCCTCACCTATTTAATACATGGTAGAATATTATTCTTGAATCTGTAGTTCTAAATCTGCTAAATAAAAGGAAATTGATAAGTATACAAGAACAGTCCCGCTCTTTTTATTTTTTTGTGTTATTTCTCGACACACCCAATATCCCTTGGGTAATTAGCGAGCTCCGGCGATATTGTAAATGCATAAAAAATGTTATTTGACCTAATTGTTCTCTTTTAACTATAAATGGTAGAAAATCGCTAAATTTGTTAATGGTTTGGTTTGTGAAACTGACCAAATATGATATTCTTTTTACATTAGCCATCGCTAGCAATGCACAATTTGTTGGAAATGTTGCTTTTCACAATCACAATATAATAATAACAGCAACATAAACTGTGAAAGTAAAACACAAGCTCAGACTAGAAATATGCTTAAATGGAGTCTACCACCTCCTTCAAAAATTATAATGTGTTGGCAGCTTGTTGTAGAGAAATGCATTGTGAACAATTTGTATTTTCTAAACTACCACAACTAATTGTGTCCATTTTGCCTTTCCGGAAAATTCCAATTGTTTATGTTTATAGAGTTTCGGCACCAAGGTCATGACATTAGCACCTGGAGATGCTGCTATTCCTGCCTGGATCAATACCCTCTCCATCTGATGAGCCAACGACTTTTAATGTAAGAACCAGGGGGCAATACTGTAAGAAGAGGGAAGTGGTTTGCCCAAGGTTAGCAGTGCTCCGGGTGCTTAGGATGTGACCATGGTGCACCATCTAAGTCAATAGTATATGAATTAAACTGAGAATGTCTTAGAAATGGCATAATGGACAGAAATAATAAAAGAATGTTGGAAATCCCATTTCTGTACAGCATGCAGCAAGTTGATTATAACGCTTGGTGTAAGTGGTGGTCTCCTCATTTTAAAAAGGTCAATAGTTTCCCCATAAAATGGCAGCATGTTGATCAAACAGTCAAAAAAATTTATACTAAATGAGAGAATGTTAAATCTATTTTTAATAAATATATTGCAAAATGTAATCCTGGAGATAACATTTAGAATATAAACACAGATTAATGGCACATGGCTTAAATAAATTATTAAAATGGTAATAAATGACAAATTTATATTTGTATAAAAATTATCTAAAAAAATTATATTTAAAAAACGATGACAGTATGTCATTATTTTTATATGTTGGAATACAAAATTAAAGTAGATAATAAAAGGGATAAAATATAAAAAGAAATGAATAATTATTATTATAATGTTAGTTGATTTAAGATTAGCTGTTTTATTTTATTTTACATAATTTACATTTATTCCTGCAATACAGTGATTTCAACATTTTTAAATAATGGGAAAACCTCAAATGAGAACATCATCATATATTTAAAAGAATAAATATATTAAGTATTGTGAAATGTGCTGGAATTCTTTCCTTCCATAATACTAACCCTGGGCTTAACATTATTTGCCTTTGTGTCTATTTGAACAGCCATGTAAGAATGTGGTTTTATTGGATTCAGACTTCTGTACTACTGCTTTCTCACTAAAATGCCCCAAATCCATTGTGCTCGAAGCAAATATAGATGATGAGTAAAAGATCTTATTGCCTTTAGTTAAAATTGTGTTTTATGTTTTGCATTTTTACAATGATGATCTAAATTTGAATTTTATGTCATAATATTACAAAATTGCAAAGTACACATGTGTATTAAATGGAGTGTACACATTTCATGACATTAAAAAAGGTATATATAAAATAAGAGAAATATTTTAGTTGCTGCAAATTTGCAATTAACAGAAATTACCATAGTGAACACAGATAGCAAAAATGTTTTAATTGCTCTTTAAATAATAGAAATAAAAATACAATAACATTAATATTAATAAACTAATGGAACTTGGAATTTAATATTTTGTGTGAGGCTAAAGCAGAAGTTAGATTTTATTTGCTATTATTTACATATATTTTTAGTATTTATTTAAGAATAAATAAACAAGTGGTTAAAACCAACTCTCTATTAATAAAACTGTACTGTTTTGTAGATTGTAGTTAAAATAAAAATAGCTAGGATAGTCAAGGACTGTGACAAGTGGAACTCGATGTTCATTTACGTTTCACTATGTTTTTTCAGTGCAAGTGTATATGCCATGGTATTCTTATTCATAAGTGATCTGCCAAGTTTGAAAAGAAAGATCTAAAATCCTGTGAAAAGGGCAAACTGTTATGATTAGAGATTCACTCTCAGCAAATCATGAATGTCAAAAAACTGTCAAAAATGTGGTCTTAAATATGTAATACATGATTCAATTACATGAAAAAGGTCAGTGTTGTTCAGCCAAATACTGTATCAGACTGCATGGGCACCACGACTCCAAAACACTGGCCCATTGACCTTCTCCCCAACTAGAGTGAAAGCCTCTGATTGGTTCATGCAATCCAGGAATGAATTAATTGGTTTCTTTTCTCCTCACTCCTACTGGAGACATGGAAAGATCCAATCTACCTAATAAGCAGGGCTGCACCAGAGATGAGATGAGTTGAGCTATTTGTCTCAGGTAGCATCACCTACAGTCAGATCAGGGGAGCATCAGATATGCAGTTCATCTACTACAAAACAGGACATGCCACTTAAAAATAGTATCTCCTTACACCTGATGTCAGCATGGAGAACTCACTTACTAAACAAATAACCTGATCTGTTACCACTGGATTGGGCAGAGGGGGCACCATTCTATAGATCTCCTCAGCAGCAGAGAGTTAAGCTCCCCCTGCTTACAAGACAGGGAAAAAACAATCTGCATTGTTTATTCAGTGTTTAGAGGAACCTGTGTGATCATCAAATATGTAATTCCATGTAGGTGGATCACAGATTTAAGTGATCTAATGCCAACTTTCTTTTAAATACCCCTTAAATCTCTAATATTTCTATGAATTGGTGATTTAAAATGAAAAACTACAGTGTAAAAGCTATGATTTTCCTAAAAACCTCTTGATGTGACTGACAGCCAGAACCAGGAATGTCACTATTCTTTAGATCTATTTTAAGAACTCTTGTTCAATATATTATATTAAAAAGCAGGTGAAGATTATGAATCAATGTTACCACTGTCACATTAACATCTGTCAAGACAACTATTATCCATAATGAAGTTATTGCAATATCCTTAAACAGAGACATAAGAGAAATGTATCATTTTAACCATGTCAGTATTCTGGAATAAAAGTCAATATAATAAAATAATATACTTAGTTCTGTAGATCAGACAACCACAAGCATGATGCCTGATGCTATAAAGCCTAAAATAGAGATATCTTAAGTGACGCAGCAACTCCAGCCTCTCAGCCTGACTGAGGTTAATAGGTGAGATTTCACAAAGTGGCAATGTTAAAAAAAATATATGGTATTCTACCTGTGGGTTCTGCTAGTTTAGTGGGGCAAAATTAGGTGACAGGTTCTCTTTCAGGGAAAGTTGCTCTTGGTATATAAATATTTAATCATTAGTAGTCTTATATGTATATCTGGATGGGGTGGAAGGACTTCTATACGCTTTTGGACAGACTACTCCCTACATGAGAAAGGGCAGAAAAAAGGCACTGAGAAGCTGCTTTTCTTAAGCTGTTTAAGTATATTTCAAAGTTTACTATTATCACTTTCCCTCATCAATTCTGAAAATAAGAAAAAAATTGCTTCAAAGGTTTAATTACACTTTAGGGGACTCTGTTATCCAAATGTACCCTTTAAATCTATGAGCACCCTCAGCTAGGGTATGAAATCTCCTTTCTAGAATTCCCTCTTTTATGTAAAATCTCACCCATCTTCAGTCATGTGTAAATGAGCATAGAAGAGTCATAATTGCCTGAGATGAGTCAAATTTAGAGGGTGGAGGAGTTGTGCCCCTTTCTTCAGTTTTACAGTACCTAGAAACTTGATTAAAGATAATCATCTTTCAGATCACAACAGCATTGTGATCTTGTGATCTACAGAACTGTAGATATAAGCAGTTGGAAATGTGAGCTGTAGATAAAAATCCAATTCATACCTTTTTTGAATCTGACAATATATTTGGTTTTTTAGCTCACAGAATGTGAAGTGATATGTAGGATTTTTATCTTTAATATGACACCAAAAGCTAATTTCTAGGTGCTATAGAAGACAAGATCATCTGAAGTGACACACTCTCTGTATTTTCAATACTTGACTCATCTCAGGTGAAAATATAACTCTTCTTTGATCCTTTTATCATGTCTTTGGGGGAGATTTTTTATTTAACTAAACGGTAGAGATTTCACATAAAAGATGGAATTGTAGAGAGGATATTTTATACCGAAGCCAGGTGGGCCTAGTAGTTTAGAGGAAATCTACCATCAAAATGATAAACCAGGAACACTTACTCATAGATCCAGGCACTGTGTATGTGGTCATCTATTACAGTAGCTATCCATGACCTCCTTCCTTCTATAATGTTAAACTTGTAAAATTATGCTAATGAGCCTAAAGGGCTACCCTAGCTCTTCAGTGATTTGCTTTTACAGACTCTTACACTGTCTTACTCTCCTTCTGCTTCCACAGCACTTGTACATTCACTGTGGAACTATGAGTAAGTGTCCCTGGTTTCTAATGTTTGATTTTGATGGTAGATTTCCTTAAATAGGGTAAAATGTGGTGACTGGTTACATTAAATATGACTCATTGAACTTTTAATTAATGAGGCTTCACAAATATATTGATTACTTAAAGCAGTAAATAACTGAATGAGTAGAATATATCATCCATGTAATATTTTGTCCAATCAACAGATATTAATTGAGTAAACATTGTCAACAAAAAGAGAAATCATGAAATAATAAATAAATATTACATTATACCTGTTGTACTAGATTTTTGCTGTTTCAAGCATATGCAGTAGGCTGAGGCCATGCACACAAATCTTTAATAAGCCTTCAGTAAATTAACATAAAGCTGTATTCTCAGCTGTGGCACAGCAGTGACATTTGCTTTGTCTCTGATAATCGTCTAGCCTAAGGCACATTGTCTTGTAAATTTGAGGAACTGGTTATGCTGTCAAAGACTGTTTACTGCAGCATTGGGGAGAGTGGATCTGAAATTATTAGCCACTTGTCAGGGACAATTTCTAGATCGTGTTATGTAGCAAAAAGCTTTTGTGCAACATCTGACAAATGCATTTGGATTATCCCGAGGGGTCTCTACAAAATGCATAAGTCATAAATATAAACAACTGTATTTCATCTATTCTAATAGAGAAACAGCTATTAAAGAACAGTGACCTAGCACCTTATAAATCCAAATGACACATGTGTCTGTCCTTGATAAACGGAACATATAACGAACTATTAAGTTACAACTGAGCAAGCTGCCCACCTCAGTCGTTGTATAGGCAGTCCCCTACTTAAATACACCAGAATTACAGGCGACCCCTAGTTACAAACGGACCTTTGGATGTTGGTAGTTTACTGTACTTTAGCTTTAGGCTATTATGATCAGCTGTAGGAGTTATCGAATGTGTCAGCAAGCAAGATTTATTGTAAATACTGGTCCTTATGACAATCCACCATTTTTAAAACTCATTTGTCACAGAGACCAAAAAAAAAATTGTGGCTGGGGTTAAAATTATAAAATATATAGTTCCGACTTACATGTAAATTCAACTTACGAACAAATCTACGGAATTTATCCTGTATGTAACCTGGGGACTGCTTGTATTTCTTTTATAAGATAAAAACAGATTTTATGTTCAAAGTGTAAACTTTGATCCTTTGTGTTCATGCAATTCACTATACAGAAGAACTGTACCAAACCCCAGTGACCAGTCCTCTATATCTAATCTCATGTCTGTTACTTCACTCCCTATTTCCCTTGCATCATGTATACACTGAGAAATCTCCAGAACCCAACTATTTTCTTTCTGTGAAAATTGTTAACTTTGTTCTGATTTATTCTAATCATGACTGTAATTCTCTGCTATTTGGTCTTTAACTTGCTGAACTCAGTATTCTATATTACATCTACACTGTATGCATCAGCACAGATCCTTTATTATCCAGCTGCTTAATGAATGCCTTCTCTCTGTGCCCATCACTGTAATCACTGCCTACCCTCCATCGAATATTATTTAAAGGAAATCTACAACATTGATGCAGTGCTGCTAAACCAAGCACCCTAACATGCTGGCATGTGCCTCCAGAAACAGGACCTGTTCTTATTTTTCCTCCCAATAGTATAGCTTTTCAAAAAAACGTCTTTTAAACTTTAGCAAATAAGCCTCAGGGGCTCCTGGATACATCACAGAAGTCACTTCTGGTTCTGTTGTCTGCTAATTACTCACACCTTTTGTAATGGGGAATGGGACAGACAGGACAGTGATCCCCATATGGATACTCCAAAACTAACATCTGCCTTTTCCCTCAGAATATCAGAGTGACACAGGATAATGGAAAACAATCCATCCCTAGGTCTCAGTGCAGGCACATTCCAGCATTTGCTCAGCAGATTTCCTTTAAACTTTTCATAGTCATCCGAAAAACTCTCTACATCTGCACCTTTCTGCTTCTCTTCCCTCATGAATATGTTTTACAATGATCTAAGATATTCATCTGTTATCCAAACCTGCGATTATCTACCTCCGATTCCCAGATGCATGGTGTGGGTTTCTTCAAACAGTAGTGGAACTTACTAACTACTATATCTGGAGAGGGTTTGAAACCTGTATCACAAAGCCCTCAACTATATACGCAACTCCTTAATAAGGTTTCCTGCTTGATAATTTTCTACAGGATTTAGTTTTACACTTTGGTCCTTCTGTGAGAAGCCGTCATTCAGCAGCAAGCATCTCAGATATAAAATGTACTAAGCAAACTCTTTTCAAAAAAGAAATAAATCGGATCGCTCACCCAATCACCTAGATACTCTCCTGCACTCGATGCTTGTGGTGGTGCACACCGCCAGATCCTTGACTGTTGAGATCCCAAAACGTAGAACAAATTCACGGTCAGTGGCATTCATGGAAACCACAACGGAATTGGTGCAAAAACGAGTCTTCTTTATTTGTCTTTAGCGGTGCATAAATATATGGATAAAAAGAACGCGTGAGATCGACACGTTTCAACGTTTAGTACGTCTTAATCATGATCTCCACAATATGTTTGTAGAAAGTGAAAGCTTAAATAAAAACACTTACCCAATACCTGGCCGGGAGGGAGGAAATGAAAACCTGGAAGTCACGGCATCAGGAGAGCAACACACCTGTGTGGCTGCAATCCGTCCACTGGTGGTGTGTCTCTCCATGTAGGGTTCATGATATTTTAAAATAGAATGGTAACGCTGTAGATATTTTCTTAATATTCCAACCCTGACTCTTGTTTCTTGTGCATGTAGTCTCTCAGGGTTATGACAATTCATCTTCTATGGTGGACATGGTTGACATTCTGTCAAACCAATCTTTCTATGTCATATGATATTGCACCCTGTATATTATGGTATTCCTGCAAACAACATTTGTAATTTACAATTTGATATAATTGACTGTGTAACTTATGTATAAGTATATAAGTATAACTTTATGTATATACTTTTGTATATTTTTTATGTATTACTCTCTAAGTCTAGTTTTTATAACGTACTTTTATTTCCAACCCGGTCCGGAGTTAGGTATCGATCATGTGACGTGTGTCACCTGTTCGAGCTGGTGTGACATCATCTTGGAGAGACACACCACCAGTGGACGGATTGCAGCCACACAGGTGTGTTGCTCTCCTGATGCCGTGACTTCCGGGTTTCATTTCCTCTCTCCCGGGCTGGGGATAGGGTAAGTGTTTTTATTTAAGCTTTCACTTTGTACAAACATATTGTGGAGATCATGATTAAGACATACTAAACGTTGAAACGCGTCGATCTCACACATTCTTTTTATCCATATATTTATGCACCGCTAAAGCCAAATAAAGGGGGCTCATTTTTGCACCAATTCCGTTGTGTTTCCATGAGTGCCGCTGACTGTGAATGTTCTAAGCAAACTCTTTTACCTCGTTTTTACTGTGATCCCTACAGTATTTCCCCATATGTTGTAAACTTACCCTTACTCCTTTTTTACTATGTTGATTAATTTATATCATAGTGTCTCATGTTGTTTGTGCAAGCAGTTTCTTCTTCGTCTTTTGTATTTCATTGCCTGGATAGCCCACCTTAATTTTAAGATGGACATAAGACAAAACTCAGCATGGAGACTACACAAAGAAAGTTATAAAGAAAATATTTGTACCTGTTCTGTGTGATTGCCCACTCGCCCTATTGAATCACAAGTACTGAGGAATAAGAGAGATACGAAATGGTTCTTATACTTACCTTAAAAAAAATATAGTTAAAAATACATAATATTATTCTTTGCTTCCCTTCAGGAAAATGCCACCTGATCATTTTCAACTGGTACCTTCTTAAAATATCAATCTTCATTTCCCGACATCTTCCATTTTCAAAGAAAACATGTTTATTATTATATATAATCTAATAAAAAAATGATATATATATTTATTCTAACAATTATATAATCTGTTATATATTTAGCCAGCTTCTGTATTTGCTTTCTAGATAACAAGGCATGTACTGTTAAACTCTTAGCCCCCTTTGTGCTTATTGACACCATTACCTATCCCACGGGTGCTAAGGGAGATAAGGTAATTAAATTCAATGAGCAAAGGAGCCTTAAAGACTAATCAGGTTAGTTACCAAACTAATTGATGTAATCCTCTCTATATAAAATAAATGTATAGACACTGTAATGCTACTGACCTACAGTATTGATTGTGTTGCCAAAAATACATTTTAGGTTAATGGTAAGGAAAGACCATGTACCTAAATGTAAGTGCATGATGTCTCATAAAAAACACCTTAAAGGAATTCTTCCTTCTTATTCCCACCTCATAAAGCAGCGTCACTGACTGAATCCACTTTGCACCCTGATGCATGATCTGGCCATGTAATAGTTTTGTAAGGACTTGTTTTCATTAAAAAAATGGTTTTAAAATTTTCTAATATGCTGCAGATACTGACTCCCAGAGCACTTGCAACTCATTAGCAAATATCTTATTTTAGGAAAAGAAGACCATAAAAAGGCCTGCAGCTCTGTGCAAAGAGGATTTAGTCAGTTCACGTTGTTTTATAAGGTATCAATCAGAAGGTGTATTTTTCTTAAATGGGCATGTTGAGTTGGGCCTAACACTATCCCTATAAACAGCATCATTAAAATTGTTTGCAATAGTTTTCTGTCTGACTTTAAACTCTTAGTACATGTATTTATTTAGTTTTGTGTCGCAGCTGCACTGTGCCCAACAAGACAGAAAAAATGTGCACCAAAATGGGCGAGTTAGTGTTTAGTTGGACCGTGCAACACAATTCTTCCCAACATGTGTCTCTGCCACAATTCTGCAGCATGAACAAAGTTCACCAAAAAAAAAAAAAATAGTGCACACTTCCAGAGCAATGCAGATTGATGAAGAACGTGGCCCAAAATTCATGAATCAAGCGCACCCTGCACTCTTCACAGGCAAGTGCTGTTTGCACTGTTTTTGAGAAATGTAGGCAAGTATGTCCAACTTGCACCATAAAGTATTTGCTCCATCTGTCCTAAAAAGTACATTAAGTCTACAGGGAGACATCCCAGTGGGCTGAGACAGGAAAGCCCAGCAGTAGCAGCAAAGGGACCACATTCATAACTCATGCCAAATCATAATTCCAGAAGGCAAAGATACAGCCACATAAAACTTGATATTACTTGTTTTCACCAAAAATCATATTATCCAGTGATCATATTTCCTCCAATCATCTCATGATCTGCTGACCCTGCACATCTGTGCAATTTGTGCCCAGATACACATACAATTGCGTCTTTTACAATTTTAAGACACCTAATTTGCCACTACCTATGTCTAATGCAAGGTACAAGGGATCTGTATCTATGTATGAGACACTGCCCTAAGTATAGTACACTTTATTCGTTACACACCATTAAAACAGTAGACATATTTCCATTTTAATCCTGGTATTATATTATATTTCAAATACTTAGCCCCAGAGAAAACACTTGTGTTGCTTGTCATGTACCAATAGAGACGGGATCCTATGATCCAGACTTCAACTGAAAGGTGAAAGGACAAGGCCAGGGGCAAAACTATCAAGGTAGCAGCCATAGTGTGTACATATTCTGCTGCACTTCTTCCGCTGCATAATAAGCTGAACCGTCGTCGGCTCAATTAAAAATTCTGGGGAAGGGGGAGGGGACTAATTCAGCAGGACTAAGAATCTCTAATGCTCTATCCTCTGTATCATAGTATCATAGTATATAAGGCCAGAAAAAGACGCAAGTCCATCAAGTCCAACTTTTAAGAATTAAATAAATGTTTTATCCCTATAACCCATGATATTTTTTCTCTCCAGAAAGGAATCCAGGCCTCTCTTGAACATGTACGTAGAGTCTGCCATAACAACCTCCTGCGGCAGAGAGTTCCACAGTCTCACTGCTCTTACAGTAAAGAAATTTTGTCTATGTTGATGGTAGAATCACCTCTCCTCTATGCATAGAGGATGCCCCCTCTGGGCTACAGTCTTATCTGTATGTACGTATGATATGTATAAACATGTGTGAGTATGTAAATCTATGTCATGCAGAAGTCTGCTAGTTACACCTCTGGACAAGGTCATAACCCTAGTGTAATATGTCCCAATTAGCGGTGAGCGGATTCAACCCAAATTTTAAAAACCTGAATTTGAATAACCTGTATTGATCTGGGTACAGATATGGAACTGCTGGCACCAATTGTTGATGTTAACTCTTTAACCCCTTAAGGACGCAGGGTTTTTCGGCTCATTTCTCGCTCTAAAACTTCAAAAATCCATAACTTTTTCATTTTTACGTGTACAGAGGGCTTATTTTATGCGTAACAAATTTTACTTTCCCTTGATGTTATTTATTTTAACACGCCTTGTACTGCGAAGCTGAAAAAAAATTCCAAATGTGGAAAAATTTAAAAAAAAACGCGTCACGTTTTTGTGGGCTCAGTTTTTATGACTTTCACTCTTTGCTCCAAATAACATGCCTACTTTATTTGTTGGATCGGTGCGATCGCGGTCATATCAAATTTATATAGGTTTTATTGTGTTTTAATACATTTTCAAAAATTAAACGAATGTGTACAAAAAAGAAAAAAAAAAATTTGCCATCTTCTGACGCTAATAACTTTTTCAAACTTTAGCGCACGGAGATGTGTGAGGTGTCATTTTTTGCGAAATGAGGCGACGTTTTCATTGCTACCATTTTGAGGTCTGTGCGACATTTTGATCATTTTTTATGTTATGTAAAAATGTGTAAAAGTCGCATTTCGGACATTTGGGCGCCATTTCCCGCCTCGGAGGTCACCGCCGCCCGTAACTGTTTTTATATTTTGATATATCGGGCATTTTGGGACACGGTGATACCTAATATGTTTGTGATTTTTACTGTTTATTATGTTTTATATCCGTTCTAGGGAAAGGGGGTGATTTGAACTTTTAATATTTTATTAATTTTTTTATTTTTTAAACTTTTTTTTTTCTTTTTTTTTTCCACTATTTTTTAGACCATCTAGGGTACATTAACCCTAGATGGTCAGATCGCTCCTACCATATACTGCAATACTACAGTATTGCAATATATGGCATTTTTGCAGGTTATACATTACAATGAGCCACTGGCTCATTGTAACGAACCTGCATAAGCCATGTAGCCTCGTGTCAAAGACCCGAGGCTACCATGGTAAACGATCGCCGCCCCCTGATGACGTTTTAAACGCCGCCGGCGACTTTGCTGGCGGCGTTGAGAGGGTTAATAGTCGCTATCTGTGCAAGCACCGACCGCGGTTATTAGCGGTGGGGGTTTTGTGCAAAATGCAAAAACCCCCACCTCTGTATGAAGAGGACTCAGCCCGTGAGCCCTCTTCATACATCCCTTATACCTCCGCGCCGTAGAGCTACGGCGCAGAGCGTTAAGGGGTTAAATGTTGCTGGCAAAGCCACTGGTGGCATTTAAATTACTAGAGGCTGAAGAACTGCTGGCACAGAAGTGCCATGTGCCACCATGTAATGTGTTTATGTACTGCAAGAAGCACGCAATCCAGATTTTCCAGGGTCCCACTGGAAAAACCACTCAACTCAGGGATTAAACAAGATATGCTGCGGGATCAGTGTAGCTACAGCATTCTCATGGTAGGTTTGGTTCATAATGCATGAAATCAAATGGTAGATTTTCTGTAAGTAACATTTAAAAATCCTTTCCTTGAGAATCCTAGGAAATGTACATGGTAAAGCAGCGTCACTTCATAGTTCCTATGGGTTCCATAGATCATGCTTAGCACTTACATTTTTTTCCATAGCCTAATCAGAAAAGGAACTTGCAAATGATCTTAAATTGCTGTTGGGGGCATCACCAGAGCACACCTGGGCTACAGCTATTATACAACCCTTGGAGCACTTTTTTCATGCCCACCGCTAGATAAACTCTCCATCCTACTACCAAAGTCACTCAACTGCTCCTTTCAAAATTCTAGCTCATTTGCATATTAGTACAATTTTGCTTCGGAATAAGGAGGCTTTAGAATAGAAATATGAACACAAACCATGATTCAGGAAGGAACTATGAAGTGATGCTGGCTTATCATATATGTTTCTGAGGAAATCAAAATAAAGCATGATAAATCAGGAACACTGATTGTGGTCATCTTCTTATATTTGTTATCCATGACCTCCTTCCTTCTAAAATCAACTTTGAAAATGATGCTAATGAGCCAGAAGAGTTCTGGGAGCATTATTAGACTCCGTCTCTGCTGTCACATGTTGTCACACTGTGGGGGAGAAAATCTTACATTCCCCCCACGCTTCCCTACACTCCTGCAAAGTATAACAGCCTATGAAGCTACAGCACGGATAGGCTCAGGTAACGGACCGCCAGAACCCAGCTAATTTTATAAGGAAGGAAAAAATATATAAGAAGATTACCACAGTCACAGTGTCTGGATCTATGAAGGTATCCCTGGTTTATCAAAATTCAAAATTCTCCAGTGAGACTGAAATCAAATTGTCACTTGATAATAATTTACTCCCATTGCATATTATTTTTCTAAATTATTATTCATGCCTTCTCTTTCTTTTTTTTTTTTTGTTGTTGCCCAAATGACTTCAGAGAATTTTTACACAGCATGACACAGTGCAAACTCTCTTCTGCATATAGTTAAAACAAAACCATACACTAAAATAAATGCATGTAAAAGGATTTTATTTATAAAGATGAAAAGAATTGTACTTCTCTGATTCTGCAGTTGCCATATTATTTGAATCTTTTTGTGTTTGTACATTTGTGACAACCCGTGTGAGTCATTTAAATAAATTCAACATTCTTGACAGTCAAATGCTCTTTATTTTTATTTATTCATTCCTTATTTTTAGTGTGACTTTTTTTAGTTGTTTGCTGCGGAAAAGGTAATGAGGGTCTTCAGCTTCCTGTTAAGAATAAATCAGTTTTCTAGGATCAGTTTGTTCAAAGCCTAGATGATGCTTTAGTCTGTAAATTCTGGGTAACATCAAAGTCTTCCAACTCCATTTAAAAAGAAAAAAAAAAAAGATTATACACTTCAGGGTGAAATCTCTATTATTATTCACAGTGCTGTTTCCACAAAAGACTGAGCAGATAGGTATCTCGCGCTACAACTATGCATTTAAACTGATAGAAATATGTTTCTAGTCTGACTGTTCACTGCCAACGAAAATTTTGGAAATTGCTATATAAAAATCATGCATAAGGAATAAGGAAACAAGTTTAAATAAGTTGTTTGTGAAGTACACAGTATAGTATTAATAAAGAAGCTTGGTCAACTATTATTTACCACGGCTTGTGTCATTCAGAGAGGAATTAAACATACATAATAAATACACATTTTTGACAGCTTTCTCTGTTTGTAAGATTAACCCCAAAGAAGTTTAGTTCCCCCTGAGATGATTTGAATAAGGCAGAGAATGTCAGCGGTAACATAGGCAACACTTGGCTGTGGCAACTGTTATAGGATATAACTGGAATGATTGGTGTTTGGAACAGTGTGGAGACTGATTGTCTAATCATGGCAGAGAAAATTGGGGCTTATTTAAAGGTCTGCGGCCGCACTTTTGTAGTTTTTTCCAACGTTTTCGGGATTTGCCCCGTTGGGCAGGTATTTAACTGGGGATTGTGTCGCATGTGATGGAATTTTGGCGCAGCTGCAACAGAAATCAGGGGGCGGGCCGTCCAACGATCCGACTGAGCGCGGGATTTAACTTTTGTTGCAAAAAATTGTGTCGCAAGACAATGCACATACATACACCAAGAAGAGGAAGGTGAACTCCGGTGGATCTGAGTGGGGAAGAGATACATGCAGGAAATTGGGTGCACAATCTTAGTGAATCACGGCACAGTGCATGATCGTCGGAAAATGCACTTTCATGAACTCTGCAGGACAGGGTAAGTAAATTTGCTTTATTGTTTGGCAGCTCATTTGGGTATTTTAGTTCAGTCCCTAAAATAAGACAGAGCTGCAGAGAGGGCATGTGAATGTTGAAGATGAGGTCAAAACTCACAGGGCACCATTGCCACTTTGTAGGGTTACTTGGTGCAGTTTCTGAAATTATGCTTACTATGAAGTGTAAAAGGTTCTATCTAAGCCTAATCTATAATACTCTATAAATTTATATATTTTTTTCTTTGAATTGGCGTTTTTTTGTGAAGCCTGGCCTATTTGTTCCATTTTCCACCTTTTTTGTGCACCTTCAGCTCGTTTGCCTCATCTACATTTTAGATGTGTTTTTCCTGGTGCTCATTTTATTTATCACTGTCATCTTTTTTTTGCAGCTGCTCAAAGCTTTCGTATAAGCCCGACCGGATGCCATGCATGGGAAACTCACTACACGGTTTGTTTAGTTTATTAGGTTTGGTGTGTAGAGGATGTGCAGCACATATGTAGAGAAATGATCACACAGTGCCCAATGCTGATCCTGCAATCGCAGAAGGGGTTAATGCATGCAGCGGCGTTAACCTGACATCCACCTTGTAAACTCCTGCATCCTCCTTTGCACACTACTCTAATAAAGTTCCATCCTCAGACATATTGCCCCACCCTGGATTCACTGATACACTACATATACAGTGTATCTGCCTGCTATACACTGTTTACATCTGCTTGTGTCTCTATCAAACAATATATGTACACTCCACTATGTCATAAAGCAGGTATCTACTACTGCACTGTTGTATTGTATATACAAGGTGTCTGCATCTACTTTATAAGGGGGCCACTGGGGGACATGTATGTTTATTTCTGCTAGTCAAATTGTCTCATTTGTTTTACTTTTGGCGTTTATGACTTTTTACTGCGACTTTTGCTGTCGTTTTTCACATGCACCTTGGTCTGCACCTTGTGGAGTGTGTCTTATGTATCCTGCAACAGTGCCAGATGTGTGTGTAGCAAGCTCTTGCTGCAATGCCAATGCAGTATCGGGCAGCTAGGGCAATCGCTAAATAAGTGTTGTATGTCTAAGTGTATCCTGGTATGCCTCTGATGACGCATCGGTGGGTAGGGTCGATGCAGAGACGCGTCAGGCAGGGACATAATTGAGACAGACCTACTATATACAACTACTCATAATAGGTGTTACAGTGGGAAGCTAACCTGTGATTGCGCCTACTTGTTTCTTGGTGCATGTTATCGGACTTCGGTTGGCACATAGGTGCTTCGATTGCCACCTGAAGGTGTACCTTGAAAAGCCTGAATGAATACTTATGTTTATTTCTAGCACACTTTTAATGATATTTTGAATAAAGATATTAAAGACTTTTAAACGTTCTAATAAGGCAGATACAAACGTATGTATCACTTTTTTTGCTTATTTATGCGACTTTTCAGGCGCAAATCTGCACCTGGTCCAGGGCAGGTACTAAGGAAGGATTTTTTTTCATGGACCCTGTTTTAACATGTAAATTGGAATTATTTCACATGCTTTAAATGTTTAAAACATTGCACAGTAACCTGTTTTTTGAAAATTCAGAAATTTTTGCATTTATATGTATTTTTTTTAATTTATTGGTTACCTCTAACGGTGAGGTTTCACGCTGTGTTTTGATTGCGTTTTGAAACCTATTACTATAGCTGAGGAGAGGTGATTTGCCTCATTACATTACTATTAACATTTGCATTTACAAAACTCTCTATATAATATAAATATAAACGTGAAGTTAACACATGCGTTCACATCACGTTTACTATGCGTTTTTTTAATGCAAATGTTAACAGTAATGTAATTAGGTAAATCACCTCTCCTCAGCTGTTAAAATGTGTTACAAAATGCAATTAAAATGAAACTTGTGACCGCACCCTGAACACCACATGTGACCGCAGCCTCATAAAAAGAAGCCAAACTTTGCGCCTGCTTGGATAAGAAACACTGAACATGTATCACAAGTAAAAAGACATGATCATACATAAGGCACAAAAGAGAGCTGCCAAATGTCTCAAAAATTTACCAAAGAAAAAAAAAAATAAGATACATGTCCCCCACCGTGTAGGATAATCCTGCGAGAGTCAGCCCGATGGCAGCAGGAGATCGACTGTATCAAACAGCCTGGTCCCATCTGCCCTGCATTAAGATCCCTCTGTCCAGGTCAGAATAACAGCTCAACTGCCATGACCAAGAATGTTCACTCTGTCACTATCCTCCCCCCACTCTCTGGTACCCCAGTACATTTTTCAGGGGGTCAGGGGTTACCTTGGCAGAAAGAGGTATGAATAAGACCTCTGTGACAGCCAAGTATATAAGCTTTGATTTGCCTAAGGGATGCCTTTGAGTATGAGGCGCTAAAACACCAATCTATTTGCTCCATCAAAGAGGAATAATAGGTTGCATACTTTCAGCCAACACAATTCAATCATAGGAAACAAAAGTAAGAAACATCTGCCCCCGAAAAATAAAACAGAGGAGGTGCAAAACTAGACAACAAAAACCCAGGAGAATATAAATCTGTTCTTAGCGTATATAATAACATTTTTCATACTATTTTGTAAACTACCACATTTTTCAGTTCAATACATAAAGCTTTCTAAAGAAGTTATATGTTATATTTTAATTGTATCATAATCAATTATCAATATCAATCTAGAATAGAATCTATCATCATAATCTTCACCAAAAACATCTATCTAAAATACCTTGAGGCAACTTTATCAAGGGTATTAGACACTTTTACACCAACTATGAAAAAGGGCACAGCCTCAGACAGGGGGTTATGGCTTTTTGGGGGAAGAAATGTTCTGTAGATTTTCTTCATGTATTTTCAGAGGTAGTCACAGGAGAAACAACAAAATTCATGGTTTAAAATAAAATTTCCAACACGTTTATTTCGTAAAGACTGTGGGTGTTTTAGTTCACAGACCTGATGAGCTGATTAACCTCTCTAAGCCATACCTATTAAAGGGAGACTTTCAGAAACAATGAATGAATAAATGAGATATATTTAAAGTGAAAAAATAGATTAGATGTGTAGGGATAATAAATAAATCCCCAAGGACCAGGTGGATAAATGCTGTAGTTACTAAATATCACTGTATGTTCTTTGACCTAATGATCACATTTAACCAGTGGCATCGCTGCAGGGGGAACAGTAATGACAACTGGCATGAAGCCCAGAGGGCTCTGGGGGCCATCATCATATCTTGGAAAGAGGTATCAACATTGATTGTTATTTTCCACTTTCTGTGATCATTGACCTGCCAAAAGAGGACATATTCCCTATGAGATTTGAGAACTACTACAGCTTTAATATTAAAAGCGTATATGTTACTAATCCTGTACGCCCTCACTATCAATACTTAATCAATTATTAGCGATTACACTGTTTAGCTGACATTATTATATATCACAATCTTTAGCATGAGTCTGTCATATTATTTCTGCTGTTAAAATAAACATTGTAACAGATAGAAGCAGGAAAGGGTTTATTAAAAATTGATATATCATTCATTTTGATAAGTGTGTACCTACTAAAAATCAGTGTTATCATATATGCAAATGACCCCCAGTGCCCACTCGCCATTCCAAAAATCATACTTCATAATTGTTGACCCTGAATGAAAAAATGCCGAACATATAACCAAGTTGTATATTGTACAATTTATTTTTCCTAGCGGAGTCTCTCCATGGTGGAGTTCATAGGGTTTCATAGGGTTTATTTTATAGGATTTTGTTGTTAAGTCACAGCATACCCTCAATTCCATGTGGACTTTGCCTCTGCATGCGGATACAATTTAAAGTATATCCACACATACAGTGTTGTATATGTTCTAGTGCTGAAATCCAACTGCTACTATTCTAAAATGTGATGTCTGAACATACCCTGAACCACTGTTTTATTTATAAAATCTCCATATCTGCACTTGAATCAATATTTTTTTAGTTAGAGACTCGCCAGATGTTTGATTGTTACAGGGAGCCGCTTCTTTTAAAAGTTTAAATTATATTTTTCAAAAATTACCTTTTTTCTCTTTGTCCTTTAGTGCATCTCACCAGTTGTTTGCACTTTCGTCTACTTCACAGGGTTCAGCTGCAGTCACAAGTACAGGCAGAACTTTTACTAGGGTGAACTGAGCTTTGAAGAGTGAATATTCAATAACACTGTAGTGTAACTAGACAGGAGAAGAGAACAGCATAGAAAGAACATCATTATTTCTGCCACTGACTGCTGAGCTGGTGTTAGACTTGTCTGACTACGAAACTTCTGTCAGGTGAATAAAAGGTTACATTCTATGCAAGAGGAAAATGGTACAAAACAGAAAAGTAACATTTGGAACCAAAGGGAAAAATAAATAGAATTTTGCAATTATATAACATTCAAGAAAATAAAGCATGAATATTTGTGTACTTTGCATAACAGGAGTAATCACCATACATTTTATTATCATCCTTATTAAGAGTTTATCTATTGGATACTGGTATGAGGACATATCATTATTTTTTAAAAGAAAGGTCAACAACATAAATACCTAAATGAGGTACAAATTTGATAAATATGAAATAATAATAGAAAAAAATGAAATTCATGTAATACAGACTTTGTTAATGCGTAAATGTATCTTCTTAATCTTCTCAATCTTCTTCTTCCATAAACACAAATAAGGCCCTATCCACAGGATCATGAAAATGAGGGGTCCGATGGGGTCCAACGTACCTCAGTCTGACCCCTCGGCGCTCCGCCAGAGTAATGGTCAGAGTCAGATCTCAGTCAGCTACATAGAGATTAATGGAGCAGAACGGTCATGTTTGGCCATCTGCTCCATTACTCTGACGGCGCAACGAGGGTCAAGCGGAGATTTGAGGGACCCCAATGGACCCCTTGTTTTCATGATCTGTGGGGGTTTCATCACTGAGACCCCCATGATCAACAAGTTAGGCCCTATCTTGTAGATAGGCCCTATTGGTGGAAAAACCCCTTCAAATCAATCAACTTGAATATATGTATATTTTTAAGGTTCTGTATCCTCAAGTTCTTTTTAACATAACATAGATATATAATGCAAGTATCTATCCTTCTTCCCACTCTAGACTTATACTTGAGTCGAAAAACTTTCCCAGCATTTTGTGTTAAAATTTGGTGCCGGGGCTTATACTCAGGTTGGCTTATACTAGAGAATATATATTTGTTAATAAGAAAAGTACTCATAGAATATTATCATTTAGACTGTGTACTGTGTAACATGAATCAAAAGTAGCTCATCATAAATAATTATACAAATCACACATATAACATAGATGTATTCCCCATAAAAAATAACTAAAGTGTATTAACATAAAACCTAGCAATGACTGTAGCACAGAGAATGATTACAAAATTTCCTGGAGGTTACAACAGTCCCCAATCAGTAGGATGTGCACAGGCCTTTGCTTTAAATAACTTCAGAAAAACTGTCACAGAATGTTGCTTGTTTTTCATGTTGCTCTGGTAGAATTTTGGTCCACGCTTCTTACAGTCTTTCCCATTGTTCTGTGACCATTGTAGGTATTTTAGTCATAACTTTGTCAACAAGGATTTTCCAGAGGCTTTCTATTGTTTATAGCAGGACCCTGCTTCTAGTAAAGAATGCACGGAAGGAGCATGTGTTGTTGAAGAAGGTTCTGATACACACTTGCATTTACTCATGGATGCATGCCATGTAGCTATATGAGAAGTCCAACTCCAGGGGAAGACATTCCCCAAATATGAAACTTCCACTGCCACCTTTCATAAATTTTTTTCACCCACTTTGGGTTCAATCTTTACCCATTTGTCAATGAACATAATGGTGCTCATTTACTAAGGGTCCATCGGACACATTTTTGTCGGGTTTCCCGACGATTTCAATTTTGCCCCGGGATTTTGGCACATCAGCGCCGGCTTGCACGCAGCAGAAGTCAGGGGGACGGCCCATCGGACAAAGCACAGGGTTTAACATTTAGAATTGTGTCGCAAGACACGCACTTACAAGCACTGGGAAGAAGTAGGTGAACTCCGGCGGACCTAGGTGCAGAAGCGACGGATGCAGGAACTTGGGCACACAATCTTAGTGAATCGCAGCAGACCCTAATACTGGTCGGACAACGCACTGCGGGATCGCGACAGGACCGGGTAAGTAAATCTGTTCCAATGTGTCTCATTAGATCCAAATAAACTAAACTTTCTTTCATCACTAAAATTCACTGTGGACCACTGCTCCTCAGCCAAGATGAGGCAAGCCTTTTGATTTTTTCTTCTAATAGAGGTTTGGTCACTGAAGAGTGGACTTTCAGTCCAAATGCTCTTAGATGTAGTGACACTGTATGACAGAATAGATCCTTATCCTGTTCAGTGCTGAAAAATTTTCCCTATGGAGATTATCTATATTATCCTGTCCTCTTTTGCATTTGTCTTTTGATGGTGACCAGCCTTATTGGGGGACTTGAGTAATTTTGTGGTGATATAAAGATGCAATATTCAATAAATCACAGACTTGGAACATACAGCTTATCTTGCTGTAGCTGATAGGGTCACCTCATTGACCTTCATTTGGACAAGGTTCTGGTGCAGGGTTACAGTCACTTTTAAATGTCACGCAATATTTACAAAGTCGATAAAAATTGGAAAGTTAGGCTGCCAGATAGTTTGTCAGATAATTAAGAAACATAGCACTTATAGGTATCTGAAAGTGTTCTCTAATTTTGATTAGTGTTCTTTTACAATTATTTCATTTACATTTGTATTGTCACAGTTTGTGAGGGTAGAAATGTCAGAGTCTCTTTGGGAAGAGTCTGTGGACCCTCTGGGCCACCGCAGGGGATGGTATGAGACCCGCGGTGGCAGCCAAGGTAACAAATGCAGGACACAGTCACAACCTGAGATGACAGCGGGAATGCAGAGGAACACTGGTAATGGCCTCCCTGGAGAGTAGACAGAGGACAAATGCCACTTTGGAACATTCGGTGGTGAACTGGGATGGCATCAGTTCAATGTGCAGCGAGCACTGAGAAACAAAACTCCGGTACAATCTGGGGTTGCCATCAAATTTGTCAGGCATAGAAATTCAGAATCTTGGCTCTGCAGTTGGAGGAGATGCCGGGGTGGGTGGATGGGAATCAGGAGCAGATGTAGAAGCCTGTTGCTGGGAGTCAATCAGCTGTTGAAGTGTGGAGGCAACTTTGCCTAGTAGTTCTCCATGATAAGCAATTTGTTGGGACTGCCGGTCAATAACGCTGGAGAGCTCATCCAGAAGGCGACGTGGTTCCTTGGCAAGGTCTGACTCCTTGGCGGGATCCATGGCAGGATCTTACTGTCACAGTTTGTGGGGGTAGAACTGGCAGAGTCTTTGGGAAGAGTCTGTGGACCCTCTGGGCCACTGCAGGGGATGGTATGAGACACAACCTGAGATGACAGCGGGAATGCAGAGGAACACTGGTAAGGCGGGTACGGACTGAAGACACCGCTGGGCAGGAACCCTGGAAGCAGCGACGTTTCGGTGGTGAAACATTGCTGCTATTATGAAATAATCACCCCTGAAGTTTGATTGGAACCACCGAGTGCTGCCTATTTTTTGGATATGTTTATGAAATCTTTTGCCACGATTCATACGACTCTGCAACATTTGAAACTTTGCCGCTGTAGTGCTGCTCTGGACTATATATATATATTATATTAATAAAAGTTATTATGTTGCTCTATAGCCAGCCCACTCCCCCCAGTATATAGCCAGCAAGTCTCCTACATAAAGCCATCCATCGGGTCCCCTGTATATAGCCAGCCCCCTGCCCCCAGTATATATCCAGCCAGCTATTCCCCTGTATACAGTCAGACCCAGTATATAGCCAGTGCCCTGCCCCAAGTATATAGCCAGCTCCCTGCCCCATCGCCAGACAGGTCCCTGTATATAGCCTTAAAGCCTCTGTTTATAGCCAGTCAGTCTCCATTATATAGCCAGTCAGCCCCTGTATACAGCCAACCCCCCGCCCAGCACATAAAAATAATAAACTCTGTACTCACCTTTCCAACACCCCCCACAGTTTCACTAGACTGACGCTTGCTGACGTTATAGTCTGTGCGCCGCTAGCTTGCAGGGTCTTGGCAGTGGACTTTTGGGGAGTCCGATGAAATATGAGTACAAAGTTTATTGTTTTTATATACCCAAATATAAGTCGAGTGGTACTTATACTCGAGTATATACGGTAACTCATATTAAATAAGGTCTTAGTACTAATGATTTCTATCTACTGCCTGTTTGTTAGTGTGCAGGATGTTGACGGTCCATTCTTCACAGCCAGTTAGCAGTCAGAGCATCCAAGCTAAAGATAAACTGAAAATAGCACTGACTGAATCTTTCAGCCAAGCTCATAAACTTAATTGTCGCTCAACACTAATCATTGCAGTTAAAAAAAATACTTGTAACTTGTTCTGGGGGACAACTATTACTTTCTGTTGATTTTAGATTTTCCTATACTGTACTTTACATAAATTTTTGTAAAAGCTGGTCCCTAGATCTTCTGTAAATCTAACTTTCATGATGCTGTGATCCTCTGCGTGGAATAGAATTCATGCTATGCCTGCAATTTACTTCACTGAGCTATTCCTGAGCGATGCAGGGGATGAAAGTGGAACAAGTCCTTGCCTGAGAAATATTCACAGTTGGTGATTTTTACTGAAGTTTCATATCTCAAAGTATCATCTACCAGAAGTTATATTACTCAAAGTCCATTATATTTCAAGCAGTATATAATTATATAAAGCAACAGCAATAAATACACAAATACTAACAGTAATGATGTATCCATATCTAAATTATTTATGTTTTCAATGTCTTAATCCAGAACAGAAACCATGAAGTTGGATATATCTCTCTGTTACAACTTTTACACTTCTTTTTCTCTAGTAACACTGGCTTTTTAAAAGCCTTCTTTGGAGGGTCCTTCAGCCAAGATCATATGATGTGCTTTGATGTCCTAGAAACTACTTTCCCACCAGCACATTGATGGTCCTGATAAGTATGCCCCATTGTGTTCCTCTTACCAGTCACATTCTCAGTCATCACAGCTAAAGTGTGTAGTGCTGCCCTTGTGTGTTGAGGATCCAATCTGTACTACAATGGTAAAGTGACAGTTTTTAGATATTTTGGGACCTTTCTACACTGAGCTAAGGAAGCTTTTTATTTCCACCTTTACTGTCAGATGTTTATGCATTTTTAATTTCCTTTATTAAAACAGTGAAAGAAAGAAAATTGCTAAGAACCGAGACAAAAAGATCATTGCAGTTGGATTACATGACACATATTATACATTATCAGGGTACAAGACAGATCTTCATGCAATGAATGTGAAAACAAGTCTCAAAGATAAATATCATAATACCACAAAACACACAATCCGCCTACAATCACAACATACACACGCTCTCTTTCTCTTCCCACCCAAAGGTCCCAGCTCCAGAGGATTTAAGATACAGGGACACTATACAGCCATATGAGAAATTTCACACAGCCAAAAATTAAGTAAAATTTTTGGGACAGTAGAATGGAGATAAACTGTGCAGTAATGAGGAACACTTATTGCCCAGGAAAATCCAAGGCTTTAGGGTGGGGGGTATCCTGTTCCTTCCATGACATGAAAGCCACCATATGACCATAATATAGAGCAAAACGGGAAAAAATCATAATGTCCAGGCACTAGATCATTCACTATACCCAGGAGACAGACCTTCGGGGACAGAACACTTGGCAGACACTGAATTATATGGCAGAACAAGACATAGTGAAGGAAGGATCCACTAGCAGTCTGACAACGGAAACAGATCATTATCTATAATACCTATACGGTGGAGTTTTTCAGGAGTATAATAGTTACGATGGATACAATAGGGCTCATTTACTAAGGGTCTGCGGACCGCACAAAAAAAGGGGATTGTGGCGCATGCAATGGCTTCTCTCCCATCTGATGGAGCCAAACGAACTTTTAATGTAAGAAGGGGCAGGGGGCAATACTGTAAGAAGGAGGAAGTGGTTGCCCCAAGGTTAGGCAGTGCTCGGGGCTTAGGATGTTATGTTGGACCATGGGCACCATCTAAAGTCAATTTAAATATAGAAATTTTTTTAAACTGAGAGAATGTCTAGGAAAATGCATAAGGATCAGAAAAATAATAAAAGAATGTTGGAAATCCCATTTTCTGTACAGCATACAGCAGGTTTGATTATAACGCTCTTGGTGTAAAGTGGTTGGTTATCCTCATTTAAAAAAGGTCATAGGTTCCCCATAAAATGGAGCATGGCTGATCAAACAGTCAAAAAAAAATTTATAACTTAAATGAGGAGATGTTGGTTAAAATCTATTTTTTATAAAAGTATATTGCAAAAAATTGTAATCCTGGAGATAACATTTAAGAATATAATCTAAACACAGATTAATGGCACAAGGCTTTTAAATAAACTATTTTTAAAAAATGGTAATAAAAATGACAAATGTATATTGTTTAAAAATTATTAAAAAAAAAATATATATTTTAAAAAAAATGTGATGACAGTATGTCATTATTTTTATATGTGGAATACAAAATTAAAGTTAGATAATAAGAGGGATAAAAATAATAAAAAGAAAAATTGTGAATAATTATTATTATAATGTTAGTTGATTTTTAAAGAATTAGCTGTTGATTAGCTTGTTTTATTTTATTTTTACATAATTTACATTTATTCCTGCAATACAGTGATTTCAAACATTTTTTAAAAATAATGGGGGGGGGAAAGCCTCAAATGAGAACATCATCATATATTTAAAAAGAATAAATATATTAAGTATTGTGAAAATGTGCTGGAATTCTTTCCTTCCATAATACTAACCCTGGCCTTTTAAAACCTTAAACATTATTTGCCTTTGTTGCCTATTTGAACAGCCATGTATAAAGAATGTGGTTTATTGGATAGACTTCTGGTACCACTGCTTTCTCACTAAAAATGCCCCAAATCCCATGGTGGCTCGAAGCAAATATAGATGATGAGTAAAAGATTCTTATTGCCCTTTAGTTTAAAAATGTGCTTTATGTTTGCATTTTTACAATGATGATCTAAATTGAAATTTTTATGTCATAATATTACAAAAAAAAATTGCAAAAGTACAACATGTGTAATTAAATGGAGTGTACACCATTACGATGGGAAATTAAAAAAGTATAATAATTAAAATTAAGAGAAATATTTTAGTTGCTGCAAATTTGCAATTACAGAAATTACCAATGTGAACACAAGATAGCAAAAAATGTTTTAATTGCTCTTTAAATTAATAGCTAATTTTAAAAAAAATTAACGAAATACATTAATATAATTAAACTAATGGAAAACTTGGCATTAATATTTTGTGTGAGGCTAAAGCAGAAAGTTAGATTTTATTTATTTGTATTATTTACATATTAATTTAGTATTATTACGAATAAATAAACAAGTGGTTTAAAAACCACTCTCTATTAATAAAACTGTACTGTTTTTGTAGATTGGAGAGTTAAAATCAAAAAATTAGCTAGGCTAGTTCAAGGAACTTGTGACAAGTGGAAACTCGATGGTTCATTTACGTTTCACATGTTTATGTTTTTCAGTGCAAAGTGTATATTTTTGCCATGGTATTCTATTCATAAAGTGACATATCTGCCAACGGTTTGAAAAGCAAAGATCTAAAATCCTGTGAAAAGGGGCAAAACTGTGATCATTTTGAGAGATTCACTCTCCAGGCAAAATCATGAATGTTCAAAAAAACTGTCAAAAATGTGGTCTTAAATATGGAATACATGATCAATTACATGAAAAAAGGTCATGTTTGTTTCAGGCCAAAATTAACTGTATCAGACTGCATGGGCACCACGACTCAAAAAACACGGCCCATTGACCTTCCCCCAAACTAGAGTGAAAAGCCTTCTATGATTGGTTCAGGCAAATTCCAGGAATGAATGATGACATTTGGTTTCTTTCTCCTCACTCATTACTGGAGGGGGGGGGGGGGGGGGGGGTGGGGGGGGACCATGGAAAGATCCAATTCTACCTAATAAGCAGGTTGCACCCCAGAGATGGAGATGAGTTGAAGCTAAGATTATTTGCCTTAGGGTTAGCATCACCTACAGTCAGATAAAGGGGCAGCATCAGATTCAGATATGCAGTTCTCATCTACTACAAAACAGGACATGCCACTTAAAAATAGTGATCTCCTTACACCCCCAGGGGGCGCACCTGCCATGAGGCGGAGTTGAAGCATCTAGTTCTCAGGCGGGGGCGCTCCTTCATGATCAACGAGTGACTATGGGGGGGCGGCCACCGGCCGGCACTGAAACTTCCCGGGCTCCGGCACCGCCGGACGGACCGCGTTTGCAGGGCCCACCTTGCTTCCCGACGCTGCGGCAAACCTTGCGCCCGCCCCCCGAACGGACGCCGGCACCGAGGCTTCCCCCCCTGGTCTGCAAAATCCAAAAACATTCCCCCACTCCCCGTAGACTTTCGGTCCCGCCCATAACTCGCTTAACGGCTCCCCCTCCCATTTCCCTTCTCAACCCCGCCTGCGCTCATGTCTCCCCTCCCCCCTCCAGGCTCCCTTGGCTTCCCCCGCCCCCCGCTCAAGTTCCAGGGCTCCGTTACGCTCTCCCCCCCCTCTCAAAGGGCTCTCGGCTCCCGGCTCCCACCTCATCCGGTCTGAACTGACCCCCGGCTCACGGCCCCCCCCCTTCCCCGCTCCGGCTCTACGACCTACCGGCTCCCGGCTCCCGCACTGCGCCCACCGCCGCCGCAGGACCAGCCCCGCAACTTTCCAAGAACGAGGCTATTATATTTAATTGTTGGTGTAATGTATATATGTTTAATATTATATGTTGTGATGGGTTATATAGTGTAAATGTGTTATGTGACATTGCTATGTATAATCTACTCGTATTTATATATAGTATGTTAAAATGGTGTGTGTAGAATGTGTATATGTGGTTTTGGTGTACCATTGTGGGGGATTATTATAGTAGATATATATATATTATATATATATATGTGTGGAAGTAGTGTAATATGGGTGTGTGTATATATATGAAATGTGTGTGTGTGAATATAGTTTGTATATATTACTTATTGTGTGTGTACTTATTCTGATAATATAGTATATATCGGTTTATATATATATATGCTATGTGGGTATATATGTGTGATATTGATTGCATATGTAATCATGATGTGTATATATATGTGTGTGATTTATATACTATCTCTATACTGTCACGGTGTATTTGTTCGGTGTGTGTATATAGGTGTGTGTGATATATGTTTGTGTGTGTCTTGCGTCTTCTACTGTTTGTTTATGTGTCATTTATGCTGTCTGTACTGCATGCAGCCATTTGTTCTACCTGGTGGTTATGTCTTGCATTTTTACTACTTGGTGGGTCTCACTGTTCTTTTCTCCTACTTGTTGGCCCGCTGGACGCTTTATACTACTGGCGGGACGTGGCGATGCTTTGTACTACTTGTGTGCCCGTTTGGCACTTTTTATACACATGGTGATTACGCTGTATGTATGCCATTTATCCCTACATGGTGGGTACACTGTATTGGCATTATTAATACATGGCTGGACGCTGATGCCTTTTTACTACCGGCGATATGCTGTATGATTTTCATACTTTACATGGCGGTATGCTGTATGTTGTTTATAGTAAGCTATGTATGCTGTAGGTATATTTATTCAGTCACTGGCGCATACCGTGGTAGTTTTGAATTTTATTACCACCATTGGTGATCAAGCTTTGTATGCATTTTTACCACATGGGAGAGGCGGTATGTCATTTATACTTACATGGCGGGATGTGTATGGCCATTTCTATACTCTGGCTGTCGCTGGATGCTTTTACTACATGGCTGTCCTTGGATGCTTTTATTCTACATGGCGATATTCTGATGGATTTTATCCATGGGGTACGGTGACTTATACCATGGCTGTCCGCTGTTGCATTTGTATCTATAGACAGGCGTACGCGGTATGCATTATATACCGCAGAGTACGCTGTATGCATTTTATAACCATACATTGAGCACGAAGGCGGTACGCCGGTCATGCTTATTTATACTACATGCGCGGACGCTATATGCATTTTATACCCGCTTGTATGATTTGCATTGCCTTTTATTTTTACACCACAAACCAATATTGAAGGGATCTGGTCCTGACCACTCCTGCTATATCACATGATTGGCGGGGGGGGGGGGGGTGGGTCTCGCTATGGCTCGGTCTCAGGGCGAGCAGACAGGGCGTGGTAACCACCCGCTTACACCTGGATGTCAGCATGGAGAATCATTACTACTAAACAAATAAAACTGATTGTTCCATGGCATTGGGCCAGCGGGGCCCTCTATGATCTCCTCGAAGCAGAGGAGTAAGCCCCCCCCCCCCCCCCTGCTTACAAGACAGGGACAACATCTGCCTTTGTTTATTCAGTGTTCAGAGGCACTCCGGTTGGATCATCTTAAGTTGCTTCCCAGTAGGTGGGATCACGATTTTGTGTGTCATGCAATTTCTTTTACATACCGCTTAACATCTCTATATTTCTATGATTTGGTGTTTTTTATTTAAATGCAAATTACGGTTGTAAACGGGCTATGCATTTTCCTAACAACCTCTGTGTGATGACAGGCCGAACAGGATGTCACATTCTTTAGCTCTATTTTTAAGCACTCTGTTCTATATTATAATTAACAGCAGGGCGAAGATATGAATCAATTGTTACCACTGTCACATTCAACATCTGTCAAGCAAAACTATTTACATCAAAATGAGTTTATTGCCGCATTCCTTAACGCAGCCAAAATAAGAGCAAATGAAAAAATCATTTAACCCATGTCAGCTATTCTGGCTACCCAATCCTACAATATAACTCATCATACTTCGTTCGTGATAAGCAACAAACCCACAAGCGGATGATGCCCTGATGGCTCTTCCAGGCCTCCAAATGAGGATTCGGGATATCTTACAGTGACGCGCCCCTCCCGCCTCTCAAGCCGCTGAGGTTTAATAGTGGGATTTCACAAGTGGCCAACGTTCTAAACATATCTGGTTAGTCTCCTGTGGGTTCTGCTAGTTAGTGGGGCAACCATTGGTGACAGCGTTCTCTTTCAGGAGAAGTTGGCTCTTGGTATATAATATTTAATCATTAAGTAGTTCTTATATGTATCTGTTATGGGGTGGAGGAAGGACTCTTCCTATACGCTTTTGACCAGGATACCCCTACATGCAGACAAGGGCCAAGAAACAAAAGGCCACTGCAAAAGCGCTTTCTTAAGCTGTTTACGTATATTTCAAAGTTTCCTTAATTATCCCCTTTCCCCCATCATGATGAACATAAAACAAATTGTTCAAGTTTACATTACCTTTGAGGGGGACTCTGTTATCCAATGTCGCACCTTTAATCTATGCGCACCCTCAGCAGGGTAGGCAAATCTCCTTTCAGATCCTCTTTTAGTACACATCTCCACCTTTCTCGCTGTGTCTGCGCAATCAGCAAGAGTCTAATCGGCCTGATGATGCGAGCTCAATTTAGCAGGGTGTTTTGGGGCAGTTTGTGCCCCCTTTCTTCAGTTTCTCAGCACCTCGCAAACTTGTTTCAAGATCATCATCTTTCCGTCCCAACGCATGTGATCTTGTCAAGACTTTACAGTTGGAAATTTAGGTTCTGGACAAATCCATCATACTTTTGATCATCTAAATTAGCTATGCGTTTTGCTCACAGAGTGCGTGTATGGAACACTCGGGGACTTCTGAGGGAACCTTTTTGCCTCAAAGGGATCTATGTTCGAAAAAAAACCTACTTGACTCGAAAAAGATTTTAAAAAAAAAAAAAACTCTCCTCCCACCCCCCCCCCTCCTTTAAAAAACTTTTCACAAAAAAAAAAAAAACCCCCAAAAAAAACAAAAAAAAAACCACAAAAAACTAGTGTCCAGGACAAGCTCTCTACAGTGCAACACTCTCTGTATTTTCATACTGGCTCTTCCGGGCAAAAGATGGGACTCCTTCTTTGATTATTATCTGTCTGTGGGGAGAATTTTTACTTTAACTAAACGGGTGAGCTATTCCACATCCAAAAAAGAGGAATTGTGAGGAGGCATATTTATCGGCCCAGGTGGGCCTCGCGTATGTTTTCCAAGGATCTACCATCAAAAATGATTACAACCAGGAACACTTATTCATAGCTCCAGGCACTGAGACTATGGTCCATTATTACCAGTAAGCTATCCAATCCCTTCCTTCTCATATGTTTTAAACCTTTTAAAATTAGGTATGAGCCTAAGGGCTCCCTAGCTCTCGTGATTTGCTTTACAGGACTCTTCCACTGTTTACTCATCCTTCTGCTCCACAGGCCTTTCCACTGTGGAACTATGCAGAGGTGCCTGGTTTCATGTTTGATTTTGAGATGCGTCTGATTTCCTTCAATAGGGACAATCCGGTGTGCTGGTCCCATTCCATATGACCCACCACTATTTTTTTCATTAATGCGGCTCACCACAAATATATTGTTACTAAAAGCGTGTTCAGTAACATAAACTGATATGATGGAGATAGTAGAATATATCATCATAGTAATTTTGCCCAATCAAAGCAATACTTGAGTCAACACATTGTTCCCCACAAGAGAAATCATGAAATAATAATAAAATTTACATCATACCTGTTGTACTAGCTTTTTGCTGTTTCCAAGCATATCAGTTCGGCTTGAGGCCAATGACACCAATCTTTATTAAGCCTTCAGATTCAACAGTTAAAAGCTGTATTCTCAGGCTGTGGCCCAACAAGCTCAGGTAGTGACATTGCTTTGTCTCTGATAATCGTTCGCCTCAGGACCATTCTTTGTCAATTTGGAACTGGTTATGCTGTCAAACGCTGTTCACTGCAGCAATTGGGAGAGTGGATCTGAATTATTAGCCACTTGTCAGGACTACATTCTAGATCGTTGCTTGTAGCAAAACAAAAAGCTTTTGGCACATCTGCACAACTAGCATTGGATTATCTCCCGAGGGGTCTCTACCAATGCATAAGAAAGCAATAAAATTATAAACACACTGTATTTCATCTATTCATAAATAAGGGCGAAACGCTATTAAAGTAAAGAACAGTGACCCTAGCACCTTTTAAATCCCAAAGCACATGTGTTCTTGTCCTCTGAAATAAACGGAAAACATATCACGACACTATTAAGTACATAGCGCAAGAGCGCCACACCTCCGTTCGTTATAGGCAGTCCCCCTACTTAACTAACAGAATTACAGGCGCCCCCTGTTATATAAAGGACTTTGGATGTGGTAGTTTACTGTACTTTAGTCTTAGGCTATTATGATCAGCTGTAGGAGTGTTATCGAATGTGTCAGGCAGCCAAGATTTATTGTAACAAATAACTGGTTTCTTATGGGCCAATCCACCATTTATTTTTAAAACTGCATTGTCACACAGAGACCAAAAAAAAATAAATTTGGGCTGGGGTTACAATTAAATAAAAGATATAGTTCCGATTACTGTCAATTCAACTACGAACAAATCACGGCCGAATTTTAATCCTGTAGTATAACCTGGGGACTGCTTGTAGTTCTTTTATCAAGGTAAAAACAGATTTTATGTTCACAGGTACAACTTTGATTCCTTTGTGTTCTGCATTCCACTTTTACAGAGAAGACTGTACCCCACCCACCCGTGACGCCCGTTCTCTATATCTATCTATGTTGTTACTTCATCCTATTTCCTTGCATCATGTATAACACTGAGGAATCTCCCAGAACCCAACTATTTTTTTTTCTGTAGAAATTGTTAACGTTTCTTGATTTTTCTATCATGACTGTAATTCTCTGCTATTTGGTCTTTTAACTTGCTGAACTCCAGATATTCTATTACATCTCCACTGTATGTCCGCTACCAGATCTTTCTCCCAGCTGCTTATGCAAATGCCTTCTCTTGTGCCATTCCCACTGGTATCACGCTACCCTCCATCGAAATATTATTTAAGGAAATCTCACAATTGATGCAGTGCTGCCACCCGCCACCCTAAAACATGCTGGCATATGTGCCTCCGGAAAAGCACCACAGGACCTGTTCTTATTTTTCCTCCCGAATAGTATAGCTTTCTCAAAAAAAAAAAAAAAAAACGGTCCTTCTTTTTAAAATTAGCAATAAGCTCCGGGGCTCCTGGATACCAATCACAGGAGTAGTCTGGTTTCTGTTTGTTGCCTAATACTCACACCTTTTTGTAAGAGGGAATGGGACAGACAGAGACAGTGATCCCCATATGGATACTCTCAAAAGCTAAATATGCTTTTCCCGAGATATTCAGAGGACACCAGGTAATGGCCACAAACTCAATCCCTATGTCTCACTAGATTAGCCAGGACATTCCAGCATTGCTCAGGCAGATTTCTTTAAAACTTTTCATAGTCATCGAAAAAAATCTCTACATTCTCACCTTTCTGCTTTTCTTCCTCATGGAATATGTTTCCACATGATCTACAGATATTCATTGTTATCTCCAAAAACCGCGATTATCTACTCCGAATTCCAGCATGGCAGGTGTGGGTTTTTCTTCAAACAGTAGTGGCATACTAAACTACTTATATTCGGAGAGGGTTTGAACTGTATCCCACAAAGCCCTCACAACATATACGCACCTCCCTTATAAGGTTCCTGCTTGATTAATTTCTAACCGGATTGGTTTTTTTACCTTGGTCCTTCTGTGAGAAGCGTATTTCAGCAGCACAGCATCTCAGATTAAATGTACTAAGCAAAAACCTTTTCAAAAAGAAATAACGCGGATCGCCCACCCAATCAACCTAGATATCTCCTGCCCTCGATTTGCTTGTGGTGGTGCACACCGCCAGCTCCTTGACTGTTGAGATCCCAAAACCGTTAGCACCCAAAAAATCCGGTCGTGGCATCTTCTGGAACCCCCACCGGACATTGGTGCCCAACGAGTCTTCTTTATTGTCTTTAGCGTCATAAATAGATGGTCTCAAAAAGAAACGCGTGGATCGACACGTTTCCAACGTTTAGTACGTCTTCATCATGTCTCCCCCAATATGTTGTCAGACAGTGAAGCTTATAACACAAAACACTTACCCAATACATGGCCGGGAGGGAGGCGAAAATTGAAAAAAAACCTGGAAGTCACGGCAATTCAGGAGAGCACAGCCCCTGTTGGGCTGCAATCCGTCCCACTTGGGTGGTCTTTGTGTCTCTCCATGTGAGGTTCATGCGCTATTTAATAATGTTAATGGTAATTCCTGGTTGTAGATATTTTCTTATATTCCCAACCATGACTCTTGTTTCTTGTGGCATGTAGTCTCTCAGGGTTTGACAAAATTTTCTATGGGGACTGGTTGACATTCTGTCAACCAATCTTGCTGTCATATGATATTGCAAACCCGTATATATGGTTTCCGTGCAACCCATTGTAATTACAATTTTGATGATCATGACGTGGGTTGTAAAACTTATGTATAAGTATCTCGTATACACTTATGTATCATGACTTTGTATTTTTTATGTATACTCTGCTAAGTCTAGTTATAACGGTACTTTTTTCCACCGGTCACGGAGGTTAGGTAATCGATATGTGACTGTTATGTCACCTTCGAGCTGGTTGGGGAACATCATTGGAGAGACAACCACAGTGGACGGATTGCAGCCACCGGTGTGTTGCTCTCCTGATGCCGTGCCCCTTCGGGTTTTCATTTATTCCTCTCTCCCGGCTGGGTAGGGTAAGTGGTTTTATTACGTTCTCACTTTGTCCCAACTATTGTGGAGTCATGATAAAGACTACTACACGTTGCGAACGCGTCGCTCTCCCACATTCTTTTTATTCCATCTATTATGCACCGTGCTAAAGCCAATAAAAGGCGGGCTCATTTTGCACCCATCCGGTGTGTTTCCAGAGTTGCCGCTGCCTGTGTGAATGTTCTAAGCAAACTCTTTCCTCTGTTTGTCTTGTTGGAATCCCTACAGTATTTCCCCATATGTTGGTAAACTTACCTCCTTTTTCCCTTTTTTTTACTTGGTTCTATTGATTACATTTATATCATAGTGTTCTCCATGTTGTTTGTGCACAGCAGTTTCTTCTTTCGTTTTTGTATTCTCTGCTGGCTATACCGCCCACCTTCTTATTTAAGAGGACATAGACAAAAATCAGCATGGGGACACCCAAGACAAAGTTATATAGAAACAATATTGTACTGTCTGTGTGCGCCATCGCCCCTATTGAATCACAAGTATGAGGCTAGAAAGGCTACGAAAATGGTTCTCTATTGTACTTTAACCAAAAATTATCGTCAACAAATACATATTCGTATTCTTGATTCCCTTCGGGAAACATGCCCACGCTAATCATTTCCTGGACCTTCTTACTTAATCATCTTCTTTCCACATCTTCCTTTCAAGCAGAGGAAAACCTGTTTTATTATTAGTATCATCTATTACAAAACAGAATATATATTTAATTCTACAATTATATAATTGTTATATATTTCGCCCGCTTTCTGTATTTGCTTTCTAGATAACAGGCAGTTGTACTGTTTAAACTCTGCCCCCATGTGCTTTTGCACCTTTCCTATCCCGGGTCTAGGAGCGATAAGTAATTAACATTCCATGAGAGCACCAAGAGCCTTTCAAGACTAATTCAGGTTAGTTACCAATAATTGATTTTTGTATCCTCTCTCTTATATAACAATCAAGTGTATAGCCACTGTATTAAATTAACTGGCCTACCAGTATTGATTGTGTTGCCCAAAAATTACATTTGGTGTCATTGTAAAAGGCCGAAACCATGTACCTAAAGGGTTACAAGTGCCTGATGTCTCATAAAAAAAACACCTAAAGGCATTTCCTCTTATTCCCCCACCTCTAAGCCAGCGTTCACTGACTGTAATCCACTGTGCCACCTGATGCCTGATCTGGCCCATGTCAATAGTTTGTACAGGACTTGTTTTCATTTTCCCCCCAAAAAATGGTTTTTCTTTTAAAAATGTTCTCCATTATGGCTGCGATTTTTACTGGCACTCCCAGCGCACTTGCCTCCCATTCAGCACATATCTTCATTTCGGAAAGCAGCAATTCACAAGGGCTCTTGCAGCTCTGTTGCAAAGAGGTTTTAGTTCAGTTCCAGTTGTTTAAGGTATCAATCGAAAGGTGTTATTTCTTCTATGGGCATTGTGCGTTGGGCTAACACTATCCCTCATCAAACAGCACTCATTACCTTTAAATGTTTCCCTAGTTTTCTGTCTGACTTAAACTCTTCGCCATAGTTAATGTATTTATTAGTTTTGGTGCTGCCCTGCAGCCATGAACCACTGTGCCCCACACAAGCAGAAAAGTCAAGGGCGGTTAGTGTTTAGTTGGCCCGTTGCACCCCCCCTTTCTTCCACCATGGTCTCTGCCACCGAATCTGCAGCCTGCACAAGTTCCCCACCACAAAAAAAAAAAAACATAAGTGCACACTTCCAGAGCAATGGCAGCAGATTGCGAACGTGGCCCCCAAAATTCCTGATCCATGCGCACCCTGCCACTCTTCAGGCAAAGGGCTGTTGGCATGTTTTTGCGCCAGGGAATGTAGGCAGTATGGTCCAACTTGTTCCAATAGTATGTTTGCTCCCATCTGTCCTAAAAAGTACATTCAAGTCTACAGGGAGACATCCCCAGGGGCTGAGCACAGAGAAGCCCAGCAGTAGCAAGCACAGGGAAGCACCAACATTCATAACTCTGCCCCAACTCATAATCCAAAGCAACAGCTAAGCCACCATAAACTTGATATACTTGTTCACCCCACACAAATCATATTATCCATGCTCATTTTCCTCCTCTCTCATGATTGCTGCCATGCCAATTCTGTGCATTTGTGCGCGCTCATACACCATACTATGCGTCATTTTTACCATTTAAGACCCTAATTTGCCACTACTCTTGTCTAACTGCACAGGTCACGGGGATCTGATTCTGTTGGTATGCGACACTGCTCCCAGTATAGTCACTTTCTTCGTTACCCCACCACCATTAAAACAGTAGCCATATTTCCATTTAATCTGTCCGTATCTATTATATTTCCCCAAATCTTAGCCCCAGAGGACCAACTTGTGTTGCTTGTATGTACATCGAGACGGGATTCCTATGCATCCAGACTTCAAACTGCAAAGGTGAGACAAGGCCCAGGGGCCCAACAAACTATCCAAGGTAGCAGCATTAGTGGGTAATCTTCTGCTGCATTTTCCGCTGGCATTAATAAGCTGAAACGTCGTCGGCTCCTATCCCATTCTGGGGGGGGGGAGGGGACTATTCCAAGCAGGACCTTTACTAAGAATCTCTAAAGCTCTATCCTCGATCTAGTATCATCGAATTATAAGGCCCAAGGGAAAAAGACGCCGACAGTCCTAAGTCCAACTTGTTTAAGAATTAAATAAATTGTTTTTCCCTTATAACCCATGTATTTTTTTTTTCCCAGACAAGGAATCAGGCCCTCTCTTGCAAACTGTTACGTAGAAGTCTTGCCTAACAACCTTTGCGCAGAGAGTTCCACAGTTCTCCATGCTCTTCACAGTTAAAAGAAATTTTGTTTCTATGTTGATGTAGAATCACGTCCTCTATGCGTAGAGGATGGCCCCTCTTGGCGCTACCGTTTTTCTCGATGTACGTCATGATAACGTGTATAAAAAAGTGTACAGTATCTAGTCTGCAGAAGTCTGTCTAGTTACAATTCTGGACAAGTGTCCTCTAAACCTTAGTGTAATATGTCCCAATTAGCGATGAGCCGATTCAACCCAAATTTCAAAAACCTGGAATTTGAAAGAAAAAACCTGTATTGATTGGGTACAGATATGGAACTGCTGGCACCAATTGTTGATGTTACCTTTAACCCTTAAGGCGGGGTTTTTCGGCTCATTTCTCGCTCTAAAAAACTTCAAAAAATCCAACTTTTTCATTTTTACGTGTACAGAGGGATTATTTTATCGCGTAAACAAATTTTACTTTCCTGATGTTATTTTTTAACACGCCTTGTACTGCGAAGCTGAAAAAAAATTCCAAATGTGGGAAAATTAATAAAAAAAACGCGTCACGTTTTGTGGGCTCAGTTTTATGACTTTCACTCTTTGCTCCAAATAACATGGCCTACTTTATTTGTTGGATCGGTGCGATCGCGTGTATTATCAAATTTATATAGGTTTTTATTGTGTTTAATACATTTCAAAAATTAACGAATGTGTCAAAAAAAGAAAAAAAAAAAAAATTGCCATCTTCTGACGCTAATAACTTTTTCAACTTTAGCGCACGGAGATGTGTGAGGGTCTGTCATTTTTGAGCGAATGAGGCGACGTTTCTTCTTGCTACATTTTGAGGTCTGTGCGGACATTTTGTCATTTTTTGTATGTAAAAAATGTGTAAAAGTCGCATTTCGGGACATTTGGGCGCCTTTCCCGCCTCGGAGGTCCACGCCGCCCGTAACTGTTTTTTATTTTGAATATCGGGCATTTGGGAACACGGTGATACCTAAATGTTTGTGATTTTTACTGTTATTATGTTTTATATCCGTTCTAGGGAAAGGGGGGAAGTGATTTGGAAAACTTTTAATTTTATAATTTTTTATTTTTTAAACTTTTTTTTTCTTCTTTTTTTCCACTTTTTTTAGACCATCTAGGGTACATTAACCAGCATGGTCAGATCGCTCCTACTATACTGCAATACTACAGATTGGCAATATATGGCATAATTTTTCAGGTTATACATTACAATTGAGCCACTGGCTCATTTGTAAGAACCTGCATAGCCATGAGCCTCGTGTCAAGACCCGAGGCTACATGGAACGATCGCCGCCCCCTGAGACGTTTTAAACGCCGCGGCGAACTTGCTGGCGGCGCGTTGAGAGGGTTAAATAGTCGCTATCTGTGCAAAGCCACCGACCAGCGGTTGGTATTAGCGGTGGGGGTTTTGTGCAAAATGCAAAACCCCACCTCTGTATGCGAGGGACTCAGCCCCCCGTGAGCCTTTCTACATCCTTATACATCCGCGCCGTAGAGCTCGGCGGCAGGCGTTAAGGGGTTTAAATGTTGGCTGGCAAAGCCACTGGTGGCATTTTATCTCTGAGGCTGGAAAGGAACTGCTGGACAAGAAGTGCCTGTGCCACCATGTTGTGTTTATGTACTGCAAGAAGCACGCCATCCCAGTTTCCAGGGTCCCACTGGCAAAAAAACCACTCAATCGGATTAAACAAGATTGTGCGGGCATCCAGTTGAGCTACAGCATTCTCCATGGTAGGTAGGTTTGGTTTTCATTAATGCATGAAATCAAATGGTAGTTTTCTAGTAACATTAAAAAAGCCTTTCCTTGAGAATCCTAGGAATGTACATGGTTTTTACAAGCAGCGTCACTTATGTTCCTATGGGTTCCATAGATCAGCTTAGCACTTCCTTTTTTTGCATAAGCCTAATCAGAAAGAACTTGCAAATGATCTTTAATTGCTTCTTGGGGCATCACCCGAGCACACCTGGGCCTCCAGTATTATACAAACCCTTGGAGCACTTTTTCATGCCCACCGCTAGATAAACTCTCCATCCTACTACCAAAGTCACTCAACATGCTCCTTTCAAATTCTAGCTCATTGATTTTATTTTTTTATTACAATTTTGTTTCAGAAAGGAGGCTTTAGAATAGAATATGAACACAAACCATGATTCAGGAAGGAACTATGAAGTGGTGCTGCTATCTATAGTTTCTGAGGAATCAAAATAAACGCATGATAAAATCAGGAACACGATTGTGTCATCTTCTTATATTTGTTATCCATGATCTCCTTCCCTTCTAAAATCAACTTGAAAATGATGCTATGAGCCAGAAGAGTTCTGGGAGCATTATTAGACTCCGCTCTTGCGTCACATTGTTGTCACACTGTGGGGGAGGAAAAATCTTACATTCCCCCACGCTTCCCTACACTCCTTGCAAAAGTTATAACAGGCCTATGAAGCTACAGGCTAGGATTAGGCTCAGGTAACGGGACCGCCAGAAACCCAGCAATTTTATCCAGGAAGGAAAAAAATTATAAGAGATTACCCAGTCCAGTGTCTGGATATTCTATGACGGTATCCCTGGTTTATCAATTCAACAATTCTCCAGTGGAGCTGCAAATCAATTGTCACTTGATAAATTTCTCCCATTGCATATTATTTTTTTTCTAAAATATATCATGCCTTCTCTTTCTTTTTTTTTTTTGTTTTGTGCCCAAAGCCATGACTCAGAGAATTTTCCACCAGCATGACACAGTGCACCTCTTCTGCATAGTTAAACAACCATACACTAAAAAATGCATGTAAAAGGATTTTATTTTATAAAGTGCCAAGTTGTACTTCTCTGATTCTGCCAGTTGCCATTATTTGATCTTTTGTGTGTTTGTCCATTTGTGACAACCCGTGTGAGTCATTTAAATAATTCAACTTCTTGACAGCTCTAAATGCTCTTTTTTTTTTATTCTTCCTTCTTTTTAGTGTGACTTTTTTAGTTGTTTGCTGCGGAAAAGGTCATGGGGGTCTCAGTTCCTGTTAGAGAAATCGTTTTCTAGGATCAGTTTGTTCAAGCCTCTGATGCTTTAGTCTGTCTTAAATTCTGGGTCAACTCAAGTCTTCCAACTCCATTTAAGAAAAAAAACAAAAGATTTACCACTTCAGGGTGAAATCTCTATCTATTATTCCACGTGCTGTTTCCACAAAAAGACTGAGCAGTAGGTATCTCGCGCTTCCACACTATGCCATTTAAAACTGATAAGAAATTGTTTCGAGTGGATGTTCACTGCCAACGAAATTTGGCATTGCTATTTAAAAATCATGCATAGGAATAAGGGCACAACAACGTTTTAATAAGTGTGTTTGTGCAGTACACCAGGATAGTTTAATAAGAAGCTTGGGTCAACTATTATTTACCCACGGCTTGTGTCATTCAGAGAGGATTCAAAACATACATATAAATACACATTTTTGACAGCTTTCTGTTTGTAAGATAACCCAAGAAGTTTAGTTCCCCCTGATATGATTGAATAAGGCAGAGACTGTCAGCGGTAACATAGGCCACAATTGGCTGTGGCAAGTTTATAGGATATAACTGGGAATGATTGGTGTGTTGGAACAGTGTGGAGACTGATTGGCTCTAATCATGGCAGGAGAAAATTGGGGTTATTACAAGGTCTGCGGGCCGACTTTTGTTAGTTTTTTCAACGTTTTCGGGATTTGCCCGTTGGGCAGGATTTTAACTGGGGATTGTGTCGCATGTGATGGGATTTGGCACAGCTGCACAGAGAAATCAGGGGGCGGGCCCGTCCAACGATCCGACTAATTCAGACTGAGCGGAGGGATTTAACTTTTTGTTGCCAAAAAAATTGTGTCTGCAAGACATGCACATTACATCACAAGAAGAGGAAGGGTGCACTCGGTGTGATCTGAGTGGGGAAGAGATACATGCAGGAAATTGGTGTGCCAATCTTAGTGAATCACGGCACAGTGCCTGATCGTCGGAAAATGCACTTTCATGAACTCTGCAGGACTGGGTAAGTAAATTTGCTTATTGTTTGCAGCTCATTTGGGTGTTTAGTTCAGTCCCTAAATAAGACAGAGCTGCAGAGAGGGGGCATGTGAATGTTGAAGTGAGGTCAAAACTCACAGGGCACCATTGCCACTTTGTAGGGTTACTTGGTGCAGTTTCTGAAAATTATGCTACTATGAAGTTGTAAAAGGTTTATCTAAGCCTAATCTATAATACTCTATAAATTTATATATTTTTTTCTTTGAATTGGGTTTTTTTGTGAAGCCTGGCCTATTTGTTCCATTTCCACTTTTTTGTGCACCTTCAGCTGTTGCTCATCTACATTTTAGATGTGTTGTTTTCTTGTGCTCATTTTATTTATCACTGTCATCTTTTTTTTTTCAGCTGCTCAAAGCTTCTATGTATAACGCCCACCGACCGGATGCCATCATGGGGAAACTCACTACACGGTTTGTTTAGTTTATTAGGTTTTTGGTGTTGTAGAGGATGTGCAGCCACATGGTGGGAGGGAAATGATCACACAGTGCCCAATGCTGATCCTGCAAAATCGCAGAAGGGGTTAATGCATGCAGCCGGCGGTTAACACTGACATCCACCTTGTAAACTCCTGCATCCTCCTTTGCACCACTACTCTAATAAAGTTCCATCCTCAGACAATATGCCCCACCTGGATTCACTGATACATAACATATACAGTGTATCTGCCTGCCCTATACAACTGTTTTACATCTGCTTGGTCTCTATCAAACAATATATGTACACTCCACTATGTCATAAAGCAGGTATCTACTACTGCACTGTTGTATTGTATATACAGGTGTCTGCATCTACTTTATAAGGGTGCGACTGGGGGACATGTATGTTATTTTGCTAGTCAAATTGTCTCATTTGTTTACTTTTGGCGTTTATGACTTTTTACTGCGATTTGCTGTCGTTTTAACGTGCACCTTGGTCGCACCTTGTGGAGTGTGTCTTATGTATCTGCAAACAGTGCCAGATGTGTGTGTAGCAAGCTCTTGCTGCAATGCCAATTGCAGTTATCGGGCAGCTAGGGCAATCGCTAATAAGTGTTGTATGTCTAAAGTGTATCCTGGTATGCCTCATGATGACGCATCGGCGGGTAGGGTCGATGCAGAAAAGCGTCAGGCAAGGCCATAATTGAGACAGACCTACTATATAGAAACTACTCAAATAGGTGTTACAGTGGGAGAGCTAACCTGTGATTGCGCCTACTTGTTTCTTGGTGCATGTTATCGGATTCGGTTGGCACATAGGTGCTTCGATTGCCACCTGAAGGTGTACCTTGAAAAGCCTGAAATGAAACTTATGTTTATTTCTAGCACACTTTTAATGATATATTTGAAATAAAGATATTAAAGACTTTTAACGTTCTAATAAGGCAGATACAAACTTATGTATCACTTTTTTTGCTATTTATGCGACTTTTCAGGCGCAAATCTGCCCCTGGTCCAGGGCAGGTACTAAGGAAGGATTTTTTTTTCATGGACCCTGTTTTAACATGTAAATTGCAATTATTTCACATGCTTTAAATGTTTTTAAAACATTGCACAGTAACCTGTTTTTTGAAAATTCAGAAATTTTTGCATTTATATATATTTTTTTTAATTTATTGGTTACCTCTAACGGTGAGGTTTCACGCTGTGTTTTGATTGCGTTTGAAACCTATTACTATAGCTGAGGAGAGGGTGATTTGCCTCATTACATTACTATAACATTTGCATTTACAAAACTCTCATATAATATAAATATAAACGTGAAGTTAACACAATGCGTTCACATCACGTTTACTATGCGTTTGTAAATGCAAATGTTAACAGTAATGTAATTAGGTAAAATCACCTCTCTAGCTGTTTAAAATGTGTTACAAATGCAATTTAAAATGAAACTTGTTGACCGCAACTGAACACCACATGTGGACCGCAGGCCTCATAAAAAAAGAAGCCAAAACTTTGCGCCTGCTTGGATAAGAAACACTGAACATGTATCACAAGTAAAAAAGACAGATGATCATACATAGGCACAAAAGAGAGCTGCCAAATGTCTCAAAAAATTTACCAAAGAAAAAAAAAAAATAAGATACATGTCCCCCACCGTGTAGGATAACCTGCGAGAGTCAGCCCGATGGCAGCAGGACGATCGACTGTATCAAACAGCCTGGTCCATCTGCCCTGCATTAAGATCCTCTTGTCCAGGTCAGAATAACAGCTCAACTCATGAGACCAAGAATGTCACTCTGTCACTATCTCCCCCACTCTTCTGGTACCCCAGTACATTTTTCAGGGGGGTCAGGGGTACTTTGCAGAAAGAGGTATGAATAAGACCTCTGTGACAGCCAAGTATATAAGCTTTGATTTGCCTAAGGGATGCCTTGAGTATGAGGCGCTAAAACACCAATCTATTGCTCCATCAAAGAGGAATAATAGGTTGCATACTTTCAGCCAAAACAATTCAATCATAGGAAACAAAGTAAAGAAAAGAAAACAATCTGCCCCGAAAAAATAAAAAACAGAGGAGGTGCAAAACTAGACAACAAAAACCCAGGAGAATATAAATCTGTTCTTAGCGTTATTAATAACATTTTTCATACTATTTGTGTAAACTACCACATTTTTCAGTTCAATACATAAAGCTTTCTAAAGAAGTTATATGTTATATTTTAATGTATCATAATCAATTATCAATATCAATCTAGAATAGAATCTATCATCATAATCTCACCAAAAACATCTATCTAAAATACCTTGAGGCAACTTTATCAAGGGATAGTATAGACACTTTTACACCAAACTATGAAAAAGGGACAGCCTCAGACAGGGGGTTATGGCTTTTGGGGGAGAAGAAATGTTCTGTAGATTTCTCATGTATTTTCAGAGGTAGTCACAGGAGAAACAACAAAATTCATGGTTTAAAATAAAATTTCCAACACGTTTATTTCGTAAAAGACTGTGGGTGTTTTAGTTCACAGACTGATGAGCTGATATAACTCTCTAAGCCATACCAATATTAAAGGGAGACTTTCAGAAACAATGAATGAATAAATGAGAAGATATTTAAAGTGAAAACAGAAAATAGAAGATGTGGTAGGGATAATAAATAAAATCCCCAAGGACCAGGTGGATAAATGCGTGTAGTTACTAAATATCACTGTATGTTCCTTGACCTAATGATCACATTTAACCAGTGGCATCGCGTGCAGGGGGGAACAGTAATGACAACTGGCATGAAGCCAGAGGGCTCTGGGGGCCCATCATCATATTGGAAAGAGGGGTACAACATTGATTGTTATTTTCCACTTTCTGTGATCATTGACCTGCCAAAAGAGGACATATTCCCTATGAGATTTGAGAACTACTACAGCTTTAATATTAAAAGCGATATGTTACTAATCCTGTACGCCCTCACTATCATACTTAATCAAATTATAGCAATTACACTGTTTAGCTGACATTATTTATATATCACAATCTTTAGCATGAGTGCTGTCATATTATTTTCTGCGTTAATAAAACATTTGTAACAGATAGAAGCAGGAAAAGGGTTTTATAAAATTGATATATCATTCATTTTGATAAGTGTTGTACCTACTAAAAATCAGTGTATCATTATGCAAATGACCCAGTGCCCACTCGCCATTCCAAAAAATCATACTCTAATTGTGCCTGAATGAAAAAATGCCGAAACATATAACCAAGTTGTATATTGTACAATTTATTTTTCCTAGCGGAGTCTCTCCATGGTGGGAGTTCATAGGGTTTCATAGGGTTTATTTTATAGGATTGTTTGTTAAGTCACAAGCATACCCTCAATTCCATGTGGACTTTGCCTCTGCATGCGGATACAATTTAAAGTATATCCACACATACAGTGTGTATATGTTCTAGTGCTGAAATCCAACTGTACTATTCTAAAATGTGATGTCTGAACATACCCTGAACCACTGTTTATTTTATAAAATCTCCCATATCTGCACTTGAATCAATATTTTTAGTTAGAGACTCGCAGATGTTTGATTGTTACAGGGAGCGCGCTTCTTTTAAAAGTTTTAAATTATATTTTTCAAAAATTACCTTTTTTCTCTTTGTCCTTTAGTGCATCTCACCAGTTTGTTTGCACTTTCGTCTACTTCACAGGGTTCAGCTGCAGTCACAAGTACAGGCGAGAACTTTTACTAGGGTGAACTGAGCTTGAAGAGTGAATATTCAATAAACACTGTAGTGTAACTAGACAGGGAGAAGAGAACAGCATAGAAAGAACATCATTATTTCTGCCATGACTGCTGAGCTGGTGTTAGACTTGTCTGGACTACGAAACTTCTGTCAGGTGAATAAAAGGTTACATTCTATGCAAAGAGGAAAATGGTAAAAACAGAAAAGTAACATTTGGAACCAAAGGGAAAATAAATAGATTTTGCAATTATATAACATTCAAGAAAATAAAGCATGAATATTTGTTGTACTTTGCATAACAGGAGTAATCACCATACATTTATTATCATCCTATTAAGAGTTTATCTATTGGATACTGGTATGAGGACATATCATTATTTTTAAAAGAAAGGTCAACAACATAAATACCTAAATGAGGTACAAATTTGATAAATATGAAATAATAATAGAAAAAAATGAAATTCATGTAATACAGACTTTGTTAATGCGGTAAATGTATCTTCTTAATCTTCTCAATCTTCTTCTTCCATAAACACAAATAAGGCCTATCCACAGGATCATGAAAATGAGGGGTCCGATGGGGTTCCAACGTACCTCAGTCTGACCCCTCGGCGCTCCGCCAGAGTAATGGTCAGGTCAGATCTCAGTCAGCTACATAAGAGATTAATGGAGCAGAACGGTCATGTTTGGCCATCTGCTCCAATTACTCTGACGGCGGCAACGAGGGTCAAGCGGGAGATTTGAGGGACCCAATGGACACCCTTGTTTTCATGATCTGTGGGGGTTTCATCACTGAGACCCCATGATCAACAAGTTAGGCCCTATCTTGTAGATAGGCCCTATTGGTGGAAAAACCCTTCAAATCAATCAACTTGAATATATGTATATTTTTAAGGTTCTGTATCCTCAAGTTCTTTTAACATAAACATAGATAATAATGCAAGTATTATTCTTCTTCCCACTCTAGACTTATACTTGAGTCGAAAAAACTTTCCCAGCATTTTGTGTTTAAATTTGTGGTGCCGGGGCTTATACTCAGGTTTGGCTTATACTAGAGAATATATATTTGGTATAAAGAAAAAGTATCATAGAATATTATCATTTAGACTGTTACTGTGTAACATGAATCAAAAGTAGCTCATCATAAATAATTATACAAATCACACATATAACATAGATGTATTTCCCAATAAAAAATAAACTAAGTGTATTAAAAAAAACCAGCAATGACTGTAGCACAGAGAATATTACAAAATTTCCTGGAGGTTACAAACAGTCCCCAATCAGTAGGATGTGCACAGGCCTTTGCTTTAAATAACTTCAGAAAAAACTGTCACAGAATGTTGCTTGTTTTCATGTTGCTCTGGTTAGAATTTTGGTCCACGCTTCTTACAGTCTTTCCCATTGTTCTGGACCATTGTAGGTATTTTTAGTCATAACTTTGTAACAAGATTTCAGAGGCTTTCTATTGTTATAGCAGGAACCTGCTCTTAGTAAAGAATGCACGGAGGAAGGAGCATGTGTTGTTGGAGAAGAAGGTTCTGATACACACTTGCATTTACTCATGGATGCATGCCATGTAGCTATATGAGAAGTCAACCCAGAGAAGACATTCCCCAAATATGAAACTTCCACTGCCACCTTTCATAAATTTTTTTCACCACTTTGGGTTCAATCTTTACCCATTTGTCAAATGAACATAATGGTGCTCATTTACTAAGGGTCCATCGGACACATTTTTGTCGGGTTTCCCGACGATTTCAATTTTGCCCCGGGATTTTGGCACATCAGCGCCGGCTTGCACGCAAGCAAGAAGTCAGGGGGACGGCCCATCGGACAAAGCACAGGGTTGTTAACATTTAGAATTGGTCGCAAGACACGCATTACAAGCACTGGGAAAGAAGTAGGTGAACTCCGGCGGACCTAGGTGCAGAAGCGACGGATGCAGGAAATTGGGCACACAATCTTAGTGAATCGCAGCAGACCCTAATATGGTCGGACAACGCACTGCGGGATCGCGACAGGACCGTGGTAAGTAAATCTGTTCCAATGTGTCTCATTAGATCCAAATAAACTAAACTTTCTTTCATCACTAAAATGCACTGTGGACCACTGCTCATCAGCCAAGATGAGGCAAGCCTTTGATTTTTTCTTCTAATAGAGGTTTGGTCACTGAAGAGTGGACTTTCAGTCCAAATGCTTTTAGATTTGTAGTACATGTATGACAGAATAGATCCTTATCCTTTCAGGTGATGAAAAATCTAATGGAGATTATCTATATTATCCTGTCTCTTTTGCATTTGTCTTTCGATGGTGGCAGCCTTATTGGGGGACTTGAGTAATTGTGTGGTGATATAAAGATTGCAATATTCAATAAATCACAGACTTGGAAACTATCAGCTTATCTTGCTGTAGCTGATAGGGTCACCTCATTGACCTTCATTTGGACAGGTCTGGTGCAGGGTTACAGTCACTTTTAAATGGCACGCAATATTTGCAAAGTCGATAAAAATTGGAAAGTTAGGCTGCCAGATAGTTGTCAGATAATTAAGAAACATAGCACTTATAGGTATCTGAAAGTGTTCTCTAATTTTGATGTGTTCTTTACAATTATTTCATTTACATTTGATTTGTCACAGTTTGTGAGGGTGAATGTCAGAGTCTCTTTGGGAAGAGGTTTTGTGGGACCTCTGCGCAGTGTGCCGACAGTGGGAACGAGTGAGTATGTGGATGAGAGACGACCCGCCGCGGTAGGCAGCCAAGGTAAACAAATGAAGGACACAGGTCACAACCGACCTGGATGACAGGCGGGAACGCAGAGGAAACATGGTAAATGGCCTCCTGGAGAGTAGACAAGAGGACAAATGCCACTTTGGAACATTCGGTGGTGAACTGGGATGGCATCAGTCAATGTGCAGCGAGCACTGAGAGAAACAAAACTCCGGGTTACAATCTCGGGGTTGCACATCAAATTGTCAGGCATAGAAATTCAGATCGAATCTTGGGCTCATGCAGTTGGAGGAGATGCCGGGGTGGGTGGATGGGAATCAGGAGCAGATGTAAGGAAGCACCTGTTGTGGGTAGTCAATCAGCTGTGAAGTGTGGGAGGGGAACTTTGCCTAGTAGTCTTCCATGATAAGCAATTTGCGGGACTGCCGGTCAATAACGCGTGGAGAGCTCATCAGAAGGGCGGACGTGTTTCTGGCAAGGTCTGACTCCTTGGCGGGATCCAGTCGGACGGATGGTTACTGTCATGGTTTGGTCTGAGGGTGGCTGGGTAAGAACTGGCAGAGTCTTTGGGAAGAGTCTGTGGACCTCTGGGCCAATGCATGGGATGGATGGAGACACCAAACTCATGATGAACGACGTGAGCAGCGGGAATGCAGAGGAAACACTGGTAAGGAGGGACGGTACGGACTGAACACGCTGGGCAGGGAACCCTGGAAAGCAGCGACGTTTCGGTGTGAAAACATTGCTGCTATTATAAAATAATCACCCTGAAGTTTGATTGGAACCACCGAGTGCTGCTATTTTTGGATATGTTTTATGAAATCTTTTTCCACGAATCATATGCTCTGCACCATTTGAAACTTGCCGCTGTAGTGCTGCTCTGGACTATATATATATATTATATAATAAAAGTTATTATGTTGCTCTATAGCCAGCCCACTCCCCCAGTTTATAGCCAGCAAGTATCCTATATAAAGCTATCCATCGGGTCCCTGTATATAGCCAGCCCCTGCCCCCAGTATATATCCAGCCAGCTATTCCCCCTATATACAGTCAGACCCAGATATAGCCAGTGCCCGCCCCAAGTATATAGCCAGATCCTGCCCCATCGCCAAGACAGGTCCCTGATATAGCCTTAAAGCTCTGTTTATAGCCAGTCAGCAGTCTCCTTATAGAGCCAGTCAGCCCCGTATACAGCACAACCCCCCGCCCAGCACATTAAAATAATAAACTCGTATCACCTTTCCAACACCCCCCACAGTTTCACTGGAACTGACGCTTGCTGACGTTATAGTGCTGTGCGCCGCTAGCTTGCAGGGGGTCTTGGCAGTGGACTTTTGGGGAGTCGATGAAATATGAGTACAAAGTTATTGTTTTTATATATACCCAAATATAAGTCGAGTGGTACTTTATACTCGAGTATATACGGTAACTCATATTAAATAAAGGTCTTAGTACAATGATTTCTATTCTACTGCCTGTTTGTTAGTGTGCAGGATGTTGACGGTGCATTCTTCACAGCCAGTTAGCAGTCAGAGCATCCAGCTAAAGATAAACTGAAAATAGCATGACTGGAATCTTTCAGCCAAGCTCATAAAACTTAATTGTCGCTCAACATAATAATTGCAGTTTAAAAAAAATACTTGTAACTTGTTCTGGGGGACAACTATTACTTTCTGTTGATTTTAGATTTTTCTATAACTGTACCTTACTTATAAATTTTGTTAAAAGCTGGTCCTAGATCTTCTGTAAATTAAATCTAACTTCATGATGCTGTGATCTCGCGTGGAATAGAATTCATGCTATGCCTGACAATTACTTCACGAGCTATCCCTAAGCGATGGGGGGATGAACAGGTGGGAAAAACCTTGCCTGAGAAATATTCACAGTTGGTGATTTTTACTGAAGTTTCATATCTCAAAAGTATCATCTACCAGAAGTTATATACTCAAAGTCCATTATATTTCAAAGCAGTATATAATTATATAAAGCAACAGCAATAAATACACAAAATACTAACAGTAATGATTGTATCCATATCTAAATTATTTATGTTTTCAATGTCTTAATCCAGAAACAGAAACCATGAAGTTGGATTTATCTCTCTGTTACAACTTTTACACTTCTTTTTATCTAGTTAAACCACTGGCTTTTTAAAAGGCCTCTTTGGGGGTCCTTCAGCCAAGATCATATGATGTGCTTTGATGTCCTAGAGAAACTACTTCCCACCAGCACATTGATGGTCATGTAAGTATGCCCATTGTGTTCCTTTACCAGTCACATTCTCAGTCATCACAGCTAAAGGTGTGTAGTGCTGCCCTTTGTGTTGAGGATCCAATCGTACTACAATGGTTAAAGTGACAGTTTTTAGATATTGTATTTTGGGACACTTTCTACACTGAGCTAAGGAAGCTTTTTATTTCCTTTACTGTCAGATGTTTATGCATTTTAATTTCCTTATTAAAACTGAGTGAAAGAAAGAAAATGTTAAGAACCGAGACAAAAAAAAGATCATTGCAGTTGGGTTACAGGAACACGTATTATACATTATGGAGGGTACAAGACAGATCTTCATGCAATGAATGTGACAACAAGTCTCAAAGATAAATATCATAATTACCACAAAACACACAATCCGCTACAATCGCAACATACACATGCTCCCTTCTCTTCCACCCAAAGGTCCCAGCTCAGAGAATTTAAGATACAGGGACACTATACAGCCATTTTGAGAAAATTTCACACAGCCCAAAATTAAGTAAAATTTTTGGGACAGTAGAATGGAGATAACGTGCAGTAATGAGGGAACACTTATTGCCCCAGGAAAATCCAAGGCTTTAGGGTGGGGGATCCTGTTCCTTCCATGACATGAAAACCACCTTATGACCATAATATAGAGCAAACGGGAAAAAATTAGCTAATGGTCAGGCACAGATAGATCATTCATTATACCCAGGAGACAGACCTTCGGGGACAGAAACACTGGCAGACCCTGTTAATTATATGGCAGAACAGACATAGTGAAGAAGAGGATTCACTAGCAGTCTGACAGCGGAAACAGATCATTATTATAATACTATTACGGTGGTAGTTTTTCAGGAGTATAATAGTTACGATGGATACAATGGGCTCATTTTACTAAGGGTCTGCGGAACGCACAAAAAAAGGGGATTATGGCGCATGCAACGGCTTCATGCACAAACAAAATGGAAGGGGGGGTGAACCGTTGGGAAGTCCGAATCAGTCGGATTGCCAACGGTTCGCCCCCCCCCATTTGTTTTGCATGAAAAAAAAGCCGGTTGCATGCGCCACAATCCCCTTTTTGTGGGATTTAAACATTTAAATTTGTGTGTCGCAAGCCATGCACTTACATGAACAGGGAAGAAGAAGATGAACTCCAGCCTGAGCGGGGAGCGACACATGCAGTATATCGGGTGCACAATCTTAGTGAATTGCGCAGAGTGCATTGATCGTGGGACAAACTAACAGGGCGGCGGGGGAATCGTTGCAAGGGATGGGTAAGTTAAATGCTACCCCAATTTTCGGAATTCAGGGAAGTCCCCTAGCCACTCATGCATTAGAAGTCAAAGAAGGATTGCTTCAGCTTCTTTCCAGTCCTCACACAGGAGGTCTGGATTGAGTCTTCCTGTCTGTCCATTGCAGGAAGGCTTTATCAAAGGGTGTGTCTTAGTGTGTGGATTGCAGGAAGGGAGAGGAGAACATAGGACTGCGTGAGTGGCCTAGGTAGCTCTTGAACAATTAATAGCTTCACTAATGACGTGAACTCCACTACCAGGTTAAGAGAACCAAACTGAGCTTGAAATGCATGATGTAGCTGAGCGTAGTGAAAGGAAGCAAATGCTGGAAGACTAAATTGTTCTTTCAGTTCCATAAAGAAGAGTAGCGGAAAGTCTGAAGACAATAGTTAGCCGAGTAATTTAACCCCTGCAACCCCCCCCCCCCCCACACGTGGTCCAACCAGGAAGGGAAATAAAATGGGTTAACCATAAATCTATAAATATGTGCTAGGGGATGGATGGGCAAAGTTAACCACCCAGACCAAATCCTGCACCCAACACAAAAGCACTGCAATCATACAGAATGTCGTGTCAGTAATGTTCACATCAGTAAGAGGGAAGAGAACAGATTTATGCCAATTGACTCAAAGGACTAAAAAGGATCCAAACCACTCAATCAATCAGCACCAATAGGGATAAAAGGGAGGGGCCTACATCCTGTTGATATACAAGGGCATCATCTGCATATAGGGAAACTTAGGAAACGTTGGATAGCTATTGCAAGAGGCTCCAAAGCAAGCATCAAGAGGAGTGGTGACAAAGGACAATCCTGACTTGTGCCGTAGGCCATGGAAAAGATTTCAGAAATATCTAGGTTAGATTTACTTCCTGAAAAACAGCTTCTTAGTGAATCATTTTTGCCCCCTCTTTCTCCTGTAGTGAGTAGTATATCTGAAATCCAGTGCACATCATAAAGACAAAGAAAGGAGGCTAAAGAATAACTTTTTCCATACCTAGAGAAAATTTAGAGAGAAAGAACTCTGTAAGGATATGTATACTATCCAGGGACTCCCCGTAAAAGTAAAGATTTAAAGTGTAACCGTCATTCTGAACAAAAAAAAACCCTGAAAAAACATAATTTTGCTCCAGGTCCTCATTTAGTACCTTTTTTTGCCCCATAGCAACCACAGTTTCCAGCTCTCAAAAGAAGTACAATCAGCAAGATGGAAGGGCGTGATCTGCCTCCTGTGACCTCATCACAGGCACACACTGTTGACCAATGATACCATATCTATCTATATAATATCTATTTCATATCTATCTATCATCTGTCTACCTCATATCTATCTATATCATATAACATCATATCTCATATTTATCTATCTATCTACAGGAGACAGAAGATGGGCGAGGAAGCCAGAAGAGGACCCGCGCGGACATCGTGGGAACAGCGCTGCAGATCGGGGCCACCGGAGGGTGAGTATATAAGTTTATTTATTTTTTAAGTATTTTTTAAGATACACTTAACTTGTGACTCGTGTATAAGCCGAGGAGACATTTTTTAAGCACATTTTTTGTGCTGAAAAACTCGGCTTATACATGAGTATATACAGTAATCCTTATATTCAATAGTGAGTAACAACAGCGACGTTTCGGCTGAAAAGAGCCTTTTTAAAGCCGTCTAAACTGTGAAAATGGTGGATATACCGTATATTCCGGCGTATAAGACAACCTAGTGTATAAGACGACCCCCCTACTTTCCTGTTAAAATATAGAGTTTAAGATATATTCGCCATATAAGACTACCCCTTTTCTAACGCATACAAAATTTAAAAAAAAAAACAGATTTGAATTTAACATGGTCCTTTTTTAAATTAAATTTTATGACATGCAGGTATATAGCAGGAAAACTGTCGCTCATAAACATAAGGAATACAACAACAAACATTACCATTTCCATTTTTACTGTAAATGTTACCATACTGTACCTTAATTTTATTTTATTAAATATTCCATGCCATGTATTCAGAAGCGGGAAAAAAAATTTCAAATGCAATGAAAATGGTGAAAAAACGCATTTGTGCCATTTTCTTGTGGGCTTGGATATTACGTCTTTCACTGAGCGCCCCAAATGACATGTCTACTTTATTTTGGGTCGGTACGATTAAGGGGATACCAAATTTGTATAGGTTTATAAATGTTTTAACATTTACAAAAATGAAAACAAAAATTATTTTTGATTTTGCCAATTCTGGCGCTAATAACTTTTTTATACTTTGGTGTACGGAGCTGTGGGTGGTGTAATTTTTTGTGAAATTTGATAATATTTTCAATGATATCATTTTTAGGACTGCACGACCTTTTGATCACTTTTTATAGATTTTTTTATATTTTTCAAAATGGCAAAAACGTGCCATTTTCGACTTTGGACGCTATTTTCCGTTACGGGGTTAAACGCATTGAAAAACCGTTATCATATTTTGATAGATCGGGCATTTTCGGTATGGCAGTATATGGGGATTTTCCTCATTCATTACAATGTGCTATCAGCACATTGCAATGAAGGGGTTAAAACGAATCGCCGCCCATGGAGATGGATCACCGCCCCCGATGACATCACATGGAGCGGCGATCCCAGGTAAGATGGCGGCGCCCATGTGCCGCTATCTTTTTGAGGCTGCCGGCAGCTTTGCCGGCAGCCATCGCTGTGAAAACACCCGCGATCGGTGCTAGCAATATGCAGCAAAGACTTACCGGCTATGGAGAGGGCTTAGCCCGTGAGCCCTCTCCATGCAGTGCGACCCGACCTCCGCTGTGAATACACGGCGGGCGGGCGCGATTACCGGCGTATAAGACGACCCCAGACAAGACAGAAGATTTTTCTGTCTTCAAAAGTCGTCTTATACGCCGGAATATATGGTATATACATGCATAGATATGGTCACATGACCAATTACAACCCACCCCCCCAAATTTAAATATTTGTGATAAAATTGCATAAAAATAGATACAAAATATAGTTTTACATATTGCACAAGTGTAAATTGATATTTGACATAAGTGTATATATAATATATAAACACATTGTGGGTCATTTACTAAGGGCCCGATTCACGTTTTCCCGAATATTTCCGATTTGCGCTGATTTATCCTGAATTGCCCCGGGATTTTGGCGCACGCAATCGGATTGTGGCGCATCGGGACTGGCATGACCGCGACGGAAATCGGGGAGCGTGGCCGAAAGAAAACCCGACGGATACGGAAAACCGCCTCATTTAAAAAAAAAAGGGTTGCAAAACTTGCACTCACCTTCACTAGGAATAGGCCGGTGAACTTGAGTGCATTTCGGCGGACGTCGGAGGAACTACCTTAGTGAATCCCGGCCGGACCCGAATCCACCGCAGAGAACGCGCTGCTGGATCGCGAATGGACCGGGTAAGAAAATCTGCCACATTGTGTGTGTTTAGTGTTCAATAAAATAGGAATGCTTCCGCTCCTGATTAAAAAGTGTATAAGAGTGTGTAATGTGCTTCTGTGCACTAACCTAACCTCCGTGTGAAGTCCTCAGATGCCTCCCCATATCCGCCATGTCCTCTGATCGGTCTATAACTGCCCCATCATAAAAATACACATCGCAATCAATGTGGAACGCGCAATGGAACGCATGCTATTCCCAGATTGATGCTCATGCACAGTAGATTCCAGCTTCAGTGTGCAAAACCATGGTAACTAGAGATGAGCGAACATACTCGTCCGAGCTTGATGCTCGTTCGAGCATTAGCGTACTCGAAACTGCTCGTTGCTCGGACGAATACTTTGCCCGCTCGAGAAAATGGCATCTCCCGCCGTTTTGCTTTTTGGCGGCCAGAAACAGAGCCAATCACAAGCCAGGAGACTCTGCACTGCACCCAGCATGACGTGGTACCCTTACACGTCGATAGCAGTGGTTGGCTGGCCAGATCAGGTGACCCTGGAATAGACTAGCCCCTGCCTGCGCTGCTCGGATCATTCTGTGTCTGGATGCCGCTAGGGAGAGAGCTGCTGCTGGTCAGGGAAAGCGTTAGGGTGTTCTATTAGAATAGTGTTAGGCAGGAGTGATTCTACAAGAACCCAACAGCCCTTCTTAGGGCTACAATAACGTTATACTTGCTCGGACGAATACTTCGCCCGCTCGAGAAAATGGCATCTCCCGCCGTTTTGCTTTTTGGCGGCCAGAAACAGAGCCAATCACAAGCCAGGAGACTCTGCACTGCACCCAGCATGACGTGGTACCCTTAGACGTCGATAGCAGTGGTTGGCTGGCCAGACCAGGTGACCCTGGAATAGACTAGCCCCTGCCTGCGCTGCTCGGATCATTCTGTGTCTGGATGCCGCTAGGGAGAGAGCTGCTGCTGGTCAGGGAAAGCGTTAGGCTGTTCTATTAGAATAGTGTTAGGCAGGAGTGATTCTACAAGAACCCAACAGCCCTTCTTAGGGCTACAATAACGTTATACATTTTTTTTTTTTATTTGCAGCTAGTACCATATTGTGCCACAAAATATACTGGCAAACTTTTATCATTTACCAATATTATTTCAGCGCTTCTTGCGCATCTGTTTACATTCCCCTCACCCGCCAAATCCTAAACTTATAAGAACGCTACTACACTTGATCTTATACAAAAGGTTCTTAGAAGTGCTGTTTGGGGAGTAGCCTAGAGACAGGGGCTTGGATTGGAGAAAGCTCGCCTGGCTGCGGAGTGGCAGTTCCATCTCTTTTTTTTTTATTTAACTGTATTTTTATTGATTTTTCCCTTTTATAGACATTCCATGTATCATAGCAAAATATACCATTGTACATAGTATAATGACTGGAGTATCCCTGGTCGCAGCCAGGATAGTATATTATTATAAAACATTAAAACCGTATAACAAGATAACAGTGTAACAGTGAGGTAGTGTTGGCTGAACACTATATAAACACGAGACAAGGGTAAAACACAAAGGAGAAGTTGGGGGTCAGTTGCCAGTTCCATCTCAAGATCCAACTAACATAGTTTTAACTGCAGCACCTTTAATCTACTACTAGTTCACTGCCTCCATACATCGTCCCCTTATCAAACGAGCTGTCGGGCAGAATTTTGGATTGTTTTCATGGCTTCCACATCAAACTTGTTAACTTTGTCGCCACCCTGCTGTGTAATCCACAAAATATACTGGCAAACTTTTATCATTTACCAATATTATTTACACTCTCTAGCCTGCCACTGCTACCGCTGCCTCTGCATGCCGTCCCTTATAGTGTCAGGGTCAATTATTGGATGTTTTAGATGCTATCTAGCCTCATTCGGTCACTCTGTCATGGCCATGCTGTTGCCCATAATTTTGGCATAATGGCTAGGATAGAATAATAATTTACCTAGGAGGCAGACTAGCACTAGAGCAGTTTCTGCAGTGTGAATGCTACCCTGTCAGGTGCAAGAGACTAATGGATCTTTGAACTGAATTAAGGCATTTGGGGTATTAGTTTCCACCAACTAAGTGATAAATAAGGAGGTGAGAACAACCCTCCTGGTTTCATTTCCTCAACAGTCCAAAGACACATCTATTCCATCACTATTAGTCTCACCTGTGATATTAAATTCACACCCATCGCTGATACCTGCCCCACAGACACATATGTGATATAACCTAAGACCTAGTCTGGTCAATCCGGAGACCAGTACTAGGTTATCTTGATACTTGTCAGTTAGAATACTCCATGTTTTTAACCTTAAATTTATGTTCGTAGCACATTTAACATTAACACCAATAAAGGTTAAGTTTTATTCCCTGGTTATGGTGCCTTAGGGCTAGATAGCCCCTTTTTGTAAAATGTAGTAATAGCCTACCAAGTGGAAATTTCCCATTTTTTTTTTTGTATGGACCCTATAGTGGGATCTTGGCCCTCAGCTCAGTCCTTACAAAAAAAAAAAAAAAAAAAAAAAAAAAAAAAAAAAAAAATGTCAGGCTGCGGGTGAAGTTGACCCCTGTAGGTGTCCGTGGAATTGAAGAGTAAAGCGATTCTAAGAGTGGCGGCTGTCATGTGCGTGTCATACTAAAACACAGCATTATTTGAAGACCAAACCAAGCTCCCTGTGCATATTTGAGCACGGCACAACATTCTACAAGGCTTTCTGCAGTCAGGAAATATCGGTTTTTTAACGTTATTCGCCATGATTCGATTTGGGTTGAATTGAATTTTGTAGTAAAATTCAGTATTCCCTGGTTATGGCGCCTTAGGGCTAGATAGCCCCTTTTTGTAAAATGTAGCAATAGCCTACCAAGTGGAAGTTTCCCATTTTTCTTTTTGTATGGACACTCCACAGGGACAACACCACCGAGGGATAGCTATCTAAGCAAATCTTCAGTACAGCACATGAGGGGACAGCTTGAAGACTCGGAGAGTCTCTCCTTCCATTTCCTGCTGTGGAGTTAGAGGTGATGGTGGATTGTGATCGTTCTTCATCTTGTGTCTGTATGGATTCTTTGTCTATATACAAGTGTAGGGAAAGTTTAGGGAGAGATAAGTGTAGTTGTTTGGTTACTAGAGTGCTGGAGTACTGATCCATGAGGTATATTAGCTGACAGCAGGGAGAGGGGTGTGTGTCCCTCCGTAGTCAGTTCCTCAGTGAAGACGGAATGTGCTGAGCGACAGCTATCTGAGAGATCACTGACAACAGGGGGAAGGATGCAGAATACAAGAGGAAGGAGCAAAATTCAGTTAACTAATCCAATTACAAAAGGGCTGAAAATTACTTGCCCTACAACATATCAAAAGGTTTTTGAAATGACGATTACTCTTTAAGGAACATTATCAGGTTTCTTTATCTCTTAGCTTTCAGTGCAGTCTGGGACAGGAAGTTGATTCACACAAAGTGATCAAATAATGAAGAAAGGCAAGAGAAAACGAAGAAGTTTAAAACATATTTCTTTAATAAAGCATACTATAAAGTTAACCTTAATCATCTGTAATACTGATTTCTGTAATTTTGTTAAATGATAAGTTATGATTTAAGTTACACCACTTTATCATAACACAAGGTAAGTAAGAAATGTCTCTTATACATAGTTCTGACCCTTAGCATTGGGTTTAAATATGTCAAATTATCTTATCTGTTTCATAATCACTCATTCTCATGTGAGAAATGAAAAGCTTTTGAGCTCAAAGAATCCAATATGTATGAGAAGCCCTGCAAAAGCTTCACTGCACTTTGAAATGAAGGATTTTGACATATTTACAGTTCATTAGCACCAGTTCATGTTATTACACTATTTGATTCCGTTTGGATTCAGTCGTATAAGGCAAAATAATTGAAAAGGAATCATCTTTAATCCAACCAGTCTAGTAAAGTTTTTGTTTAAAAGGCTTTTGTTTCATAAACAAATTTAAGGAAAACTGTATGTAAAAAAACATATTGTACAATAAGTAAAAAAAAAGTCATTTTTACATGGGGCAGAGAACTCTGGGAAGGAGAAAGGAACACCCCCGATGACATCTGCAGACCTGTAAGCCAATCAGTAAGTATACTCTCCGGTGTGAGTGTATATATGTGTATATGTGTGTGTATATGTGTATGTATATATGTGTATATATGTGTGTGTGTGTGCAGGCCCGACGTCAGCACCCGGCTGACCCGGGCAAGTGTCGGGGTCCCAGAGATCCAAAGGGGCCCACCACGATATATTGCTTGCCTGCAGGCCGTTCCCCCGGACCGGGCCGGTGGGCGGAGAGGTTGTGGGACGGGCCCCCTGCCCTACCCTACCCACCTCACATTTGGTCAGCCCCGCCCTGCACAACCCACCTCTCCTGTGACGCGGCATGTCCAGTGTCAGGCCCGGCCTTCGCGCCTTGCATCCTGCGCGCTTTCCATCTGGCCGGCCTGCACACCTCGCATCCGGCCAGCCTGTACAAGTCGTGTCTGGCCTGGCCCGTCTGCGCGCCTCAGAGGGCTGTCCACCTTCTCATATGTGGTCTCCTTCCTGACCCTGCCACCACGTTCCGAATGAGCAAAATCCAGCTGGGGTAAGTATAATTGCTACATATGTAAATGCATGTATATTTGTTTGTGTATATATGTGCTGTATATGTGTTTTTTATGTATATATGCTGTGTATTTGTGCTTATGTGTTGTGTATATACTGGATGTGTATATATATATATATATATATATATATATATATATATATATATGCTGTATATCTGTGTGTATCTTCTTTATACTGGATGTGTGTGTATATATGCTGTATGTCTGTGCGTATGTGTTGTATATACTGGATGCATGTGTATATCTGTGTGTATGTGCTGTGTGTATATATAGGATGTGTATGTATATATGCTGTATATATTGGATGCGTGTGTGTATATATGCTGTATATACTGGATGCGTGTGTATGTTGTATATTTTGGATGCGTGTGTATGTTGTATATATTGGAAGCGTGTGTGTTTATATGCTGTACATTCTGGTTGCGTGTGTGTATACATTGTATATATCTGTGTGTATGTTGTAAATTTGATGTGTATATACTGTATGTGTGTATAAATGTGTAGACACGTGTATGAGTGTAAAAATGATTGTGATTATGTAAAAACATGCATGTGTTTTTAAGGAAATGGTCTGCTATGGAGCCCATTATGCTCCTGATCAGAATATTTTATTTAGTCAGCGACAGCTTCCTTGTGCATGTATATCACTCCCTATGGCAACGAGCATGTACCTCACTCCCCTTGGCAACGAGCATGCACCTCACTCCCCTTGGCAACGAGCATACACCTCACTCCCCTTGGCAACGAGCGTGCACCTCACTCCCCTTGGCAACGAGCATGCACCTCACTCCCCTTGTTTTTTTTTACAAATAAAATGGTCAACGAGGGTGTGTATGCTTTTTTTTCAATAAAACTTTCTTTTTGTTATTAAAAATGTGTGGGTTTTTTGTGTCAATTCGTATAGTTTGCCATAGTAGTGGGGCTGTTTAGTTGACGGTGCTCATTACTAAGGGCAGGCCTTAGTGTTTGCCCTTTTTTTGGACAAAATTACAATAATGCAAATACTATTACCTCGGTACCCACTGCCACCCGGGAAGAGCCGGGTACAAACCAGTACCTGCACGTCTATAGATGGTCAGGTAGTGGGGCGGCTGCAGGCTGTTATTGTTGCGCTGGAATAGCCTCCTAACAGTGGCGTATCCCAGCTCAGTAATGGCAGACTGCTGCTGTTTTTTTGTATCAGGCTGATTCGGACAATAGGGGGTACCCCACATTATTTTTTTTTGCCAATATATGAAAAAAAAAAAGAATGTGGGTTTCCCCCTATTAATAAGGGGGATCCCACGTCACTCTGTGGCTATTCCTGTTGCTGCCACCATGTTACTGCCACCTGTGGGCTCCTGCTGCTGCTGCCGCCACCTCCACACTCTTATCATTGTGCCATTTTGTGGTCTACCATGTTTCCGCCACCTCCATAATTTGTCATTGCGCCACTCTGCAGCCTACTCATGCTGCTGCCAACTGACCGCTATCTCCCTGGAACACCCTGTGATTTCCATAATGCTGTTTTCACCCTCCATCACTCTATGACGTTGCCACTATGTTTGGTTTTCCCCTTCATTTCGTCTGTCAGAAGGATGAAAAGCTTCAGGATTGATAGCCAAAAGCAGAAGTGGATACAGAACACAGAGGACGTGCAAGTATCCCATTTGCTGCTCATCTCTATTCTGGATCAACTCCTGTTTGTTTTTGGCTTTAGAAATACTGATGGATTATAGACCTATTGAAAGAGGACACTGACTTGTGAAAAGAAGGGCAAAATGATCAGTGACGTCAATGCAGAATTACTGCCGACATCCTCTGCACTATTTTGGGGGGCTTACCACATGTATCTGCGTTTAAAAGAACAGGTTCTGTCGTAATCTATGGAATCATCTGATGTCAGTGTAAAAAGAGTGCACTCTTTGATCTTGGGATATTGGCCCTCAGCTCAGTCCTTTCGAGCTGGCACAGACGTTACCTTGTCAGGCTGTGTTCCCTCTTCGCTTATTTGGGGAAGTTGGCCTATGTAAGTGCACATGGAAGTGAAGAGTGAAGCGATTCTAAGAGCCGCGGCTGTCATGTGCATGTCATACTAAAACACAGCATTGTTTGAAGACCAAACCACGCTCTCTATGCATATTTAAGCATGACACAACGTTCTACAACACCCTACTGGCTCTCTGATGCCAGCAAATGCCTGTTTTTTAACGTGACTCGTTTTCATATGATTCGGGTCAAATCGAATTTTTTCGAAAAATTCGGTGACTCGGGACGAAACAAATTTTAACAAATTCGCCCATCTCTAATTACAAATAATACATAACAAAGTAATTTTACTGCACAGGTAACAGTTTTAAATTGATTTTATGAGTTCAAGGCCAAGATGGCTCCCTTTTTTTACAGAAGCAAAACACTGTGCAGAACACAACATAATTATATAGTATATGCATAGTGCTGTGTGCAGGGTTATATAGGCAGGTAATACACATATCTGGCCACATTCCCCTTTAAAAACAGCTATGTTGGGACTGGAGCACTGTGGAAACCAAAATGAAGCTGCACTACAAGAGCATTTTGGTGGAGGGCATTTTTACGCCCCCCCCTCAAGTTGTGAACTCAATTATGGAAAAACATGATGGAACCATAGACAATTTCATCCTTTCTGTTGACTGGGGTGAAAAATGAAAGGGGTTTTCCCATGAAAGAAAATTCTCACATCTCAATCTCCAAGTGATGTTTACAGAATAAAAATCAATTTAACCCCTTACTTTACATTGCTACTCAGTGTTATTGCTGTTTTAGCTCCTATCACTCTCTAGGCTGGCCCAGGGTGTGGGTGGGGACTCTATAAACAGTCACATTGTTATCCATCTACTTCTGTGGGGTCACAGTGTAGTTACATTATCATTGTACAGATGTATATACACTTTCATCTGGCTTCTAACTTTGTACTAACACACTGACACATAGAAAGAGAGATGGGACAGATGAGAAATGGTGAGATGCATGGGATTACACAGAGGATGACAAACACATGCTGACAGACTGTTACACTGTTTCACTGTGAGCTCTGCTACCTCTCACAAATATGTGCCTGACACAGAAATCTCAACCCCCCCACCCGACCCTAAGTCCGAAATTGCAAAATGCCCGTCATGTCACCCTTGCGGATCCGGATCAGATTGAAAGCACCACGGAGATCCAGCTTGGAGAACACCCTGGAACCGTGCAGGCGATCAAAGAGTTCCATAATCAATGCCAAGGGGTAGGTAGGACTTGCGTATGAAACCCCTCTGCAGGTTCTCCTTGATGTATTCGGACATGGCAGCCATCTCGGGAACAGAAAGCAGATATACACGACCTCTGGGAAGAGTGGCACCCAGAAGGAGATTCACAGGGCAATCATAAGGACGATGTGGTGGCAAAGTCTCCACTTGCTTCTTAGAAAAACGTTCAGCAAAGTCCCTGTAACAAGCTTGCAGACACAGAAGAGACTTGGAAGACACAGAAGAGGTCAGGACCAGAAGTGGTGCCACCATGCATCCAGATTGGCATTCAGGACCCCAATGCAGGATCTCACCAGTCTTCCAATTGAGCACCGGAGCATGGAGTTGAAGCCAAGGAAGACCCAGAAGAAGAGCTGATGTGGAGTTAGGCAGGACATAGAAGATCAGTGTTCCTGGTGTAGGGGTCCAAATTGAAGAGGGATAGGTTCCGTTCGGAACTGGACCGGAGAGAAGCTGTCCGCTGACTGAAGAAATGACAAGGGTACTAGCCAAGGTATACCACTGGAACAAAGGTGGACCCGACCCCTCTGAGGAAACATCCAGGAAGGCCTGTGTGTGACCTGTATCCAGGATTCCTGGAATCCCAGATTGAGTATTATTTTCTCCCCCTCCTGGACTCTTGGTCAGTCCTCACTAATCCCCTGATGATTCACCGTCAACGGTGATGAAACGCGTAGGGTAGGGAGGGACGGGGAGCACTTTTTTTGGCTATACCTTTAGGGCATAACAGTACACCGGTCTAGGGACGACTTGGGTACTGTCCTTGTCGGGACGGGAGCATCTGGGGCAGTAGGGACAACTAAGTATATAGGGAAAGAACCAATTTATTCTCCCCTTAGGTCTCTCAAGGACACCTGTCCTGCAACCCGATACTCCACCTGGTAAGACTGCTCCATATTTTAGTGTTTATTCACTGCATGTATATAGTTAGAAGTGGTTTTAAAGTGATTAAGTAAAAGTTACGTTTTAAGTGACCAAGTCTGATGCTTTAATATATTTCATTGTGGTCCGGACAAATTCAGTGCATATTGCCGGAGGGATTTGGCTATTGTATTACTGGCACAGTACAAGCAGAGGTTTTCTTGAAAACGTCTGGAACATTCGGGCTCTGTCAACCTGCATAGGTTCACCTGCAGACTGTGTGACCAAAAGCTGGAATGCCACCTTGGAGCGCTCGGAGACAAACTAAGATGGCATTAACTCTATATGTAGCGAGCATTGGGTGATGAAACCTTTGCACAATTTGGTATTGCCATCGTATTTATCAGGCATAGATAGATTTAGCTTAGGCTCTGGTGCCGGTGGACAAGCTGGGATGACAGGATAAGTCGCAGGGATATAGACTCTGGAACTGCTGAAGGAGTAGTCACAGGAGAGTCAAACGCGGGAGATGGTATTAGCCAACACCTGGGACCAGAGTCTAAGTGGCACCTGGTCTTCACCAGAGCCCGCCGCAAAGCGGGATGGTCTTGCTGCGGTGGAGTACCACCAGGTTGTTCCACAGGTGTGACTAGCCCGTGGTGGAAGTCAAGGTAGTAATGCAGGAGACAGTCTGTACATGGGGTGACAGCGCAAGTACAGCACAGGAAGGCATACTAGGACTCCTGTTAGGAAACACAAGAGCTGGCACATGGATCAGGAACACAGGAACGGACTGGCTCACAGGACAGTAACACCGGATACACAGGAACGTAGGATACACAGTAACGCAGGATAAACATGAGGGCTTTCTCTTCAGGGAAATGGCTTGAACATCCGGCGGGGAATGATGGGAGCCACCAGTTTAAATGTAGCCCCGGAAGTCCAATGCCAATCACCTGTGCGCTGGCCCTTTAAATCTTAAAGTGGCGCCGTGCGCTCACCCTGGGGAGCGGGGCCACGCGCGGGGCCTAGTCCGGTTGGGAGCAGGAGCGTGGAGAGATGATTCCTGCTCACATACTACTGCCACGTTGCTGTGGGGAGATGGGGTGGGTAGGAGAAGTAACAGCTCTATCAAAAGCTGCTTAAGTCTGGATTCCTTAATGAGTAGCTTCCTTCACCCGCCTAGTGAGGAGGGTAGCTTCCACCAGCAGCAGAACATGGAGCAGACCCTGCACCAGCAGGTGGTGGCCTACTTGGACAGCACTCTACCACCCCAGGTAGAGGATCCCCTGGACTACCGGGCAGCCAAACTTGTGGGCAGCCAATCCCAAGGAGAACCCGCTTGTCAACCCGTAATGTGGAGAGACTGACCTTTGTCAAGATGAATCAGGCTTGAATGGGCCAGGATTTCAACACAGCAATGCCTTATGCATCATATTATCTCAGCCATGTAGCCTCTCCCAAACGTTGGGAAATTAGCCTGTATTCTAACTACCTGCCTCAGCCACTATTCTGAAGCTGCCACCCACCTGATGCCACACATCTGCTGCCAGTTGCTCCATCTGCCTCCCACCATCTTTACCAGGGACTGGAATTGTCATCCAACTACACACTCTGTCATTGTGCCATTATGTGGCCTACCATATTGCTGCCACCTCAACACTCTTTCATTGTGGCACTATGTGGCCTACCATGTTTCACCCACCTCCCTAATTTGTCAATGTGCCACAATGCGGCCTACTCATGCTGCTGCCAACTGACGCTGTCTCCCTGGAACACCCTGGGATTTCCATAATGCTGTTTTCACCCTCTACCACTCTATGACATTGCCGCTATGTTTGGTTTACCCCTTCATTTCATCTGTCAGAAGGAATGAAAAGACTCCCGGTTGATAGCCAAAAGCAGGAGTGGATACAGAACACAGAGGACATGCAAATATCCCATTTACTGGTCATCTCTGTTTTGGATCAACTCCTGTTTGTTTTTGGCTTTAGAAATACTGATGGATTATTGACCGATTGAAAGCAAACACTGACGGATCAAAAGAAGGGCAAAATGATCAGTGACATCAATGCAAAGTTACTACCGACACCCTCTCCACTCTTTTGGGGGGTTTGTACATGTACCCTGGTTTAACAGAACAGGTTCTGTCGTAATATATGGAATCATCCAATATCAATATAAAAAGAGTGCTCTCTTTGATTTTATAATGGGATCTTGGCCCTGAGCTCTGTCCTTTCGAGTTGGCATAGATGCTACCTTGTCAGGCTGCATTCCCGCTTCCCTTATTAAGTCAAGGTGGCCTCTGTAAGTGCCCATGGAATTAAAGAGTGAAGCGATTCTAAGAGCGGAGGGCTGTCATTTGCGTATCATATTAAAACACTGCATTGTTTGAAGACTAAACCATGGTCCCTATGCATATTTGAGCATGGCACAACATTCTACAACAATCTACAGGCTCTCTGCAGCCAGGAAATACCTGTTTTTTAACGTGATTCAACATGAATTTAAATGTTTTCGAAAAATTCAGCGAACCTGGTCGAATCGAATTTTGACAAATTCGCCCATCTATAGTGACAAGCATTATAAACAGAGCTTTTGGAAAGCAAGTTGTAACATGAAAAGTGTTTGGGACCAATTTTAGGGATATTGTATTAATCTGGCACTGTGGTGGATGATATGGCTCATACTTTGAATAGGAAGATCTGCTTTCCCTCTTTATAAAGGGGCATGTTGTTGCATGCTATGTGTGCACATGTGAATGGCAGTTATGCTTAATTTTCCTTAAACATATTCTACTTACCAGCTAGGAGCCCTACAATTAGGGGCTCACTCAGTAGTCGGATGCAAGTTTTTGTAGACTGGTTATTTAAAAAAAAAACACCCAGTTCAGGGAACCTGAGAGATGAGTAATACTGATGGTGCACCCATACAGTTTAAAGCAATAGCAGGCCAGACAGTATTAAACTTTTTGCTTCAGAAGTGCTGTGATTTGAGAGGACTCTTAGACTTAACTTACTTTGGGCCTCTGAAGTTCCAGATCCGGCACTATTTAGGGCAGACAGGATATTATGGACCAATGGAGGATGCTTATAGGGAGCACCACATAGGTACTAATTGTAGAGTGAGTGCTAAATACAGGCGGTCCCTGGGTTACATACAAGATAGGTTCTTCAGGTTTACATTGAATTTGTATGTAAGTCTGAACTGTATATTTTATAATTGTAACCCCAGCAAAAATATTTTTGGTCTCTGTGACAATTGGATTTTAAAACTTTAGGTTTATCATAAGAACCAGGATTAACAATAAATCTTGATTGCAGACACCTTTGATAACTGTTATAGCTGTTTATTGTAGACTAAGGCTAAGGTACAGTAAATTACCAACATCCAGAGGTCCATTTGTAACTAGGGGTCGTATGTAAGTTGGGTGTTCTTAAGTAGGGGACTGCCTGTATATTTCTTTGGATGTAACTGTATATAATGGAGGGAATATCTTTGTATGTTGGTAGAAATCACTAGCACTTTGCATGGTTTGATATGTGCACATCTCTATTCACAAGCACATAAGCACATCTCTATTCACAACCAAACCCCATAGTTTTCTTTATTTCACTGTGGTACGTATTTTAAATCTTTTTTTCACCATTATATTTGCACTACAACAATTGCTTCATAATTTTTAATGCATATTCATTATTTTTAACACATATTTTTCATGTGTACTGATTCCCCTTGAGAAAGGCACGGACGTCGAAACGTGCGTTGGGGGTTTGCAACCATGTGTTTACAGGACACTTCATTATGGGTATGTTATGATAATCATCTTTTGGCACTTTATGCATTGATTCATTGGTACAGTATATGACTTCGCACAAGCACTTTATGATAATTTGTATTTTTGTTGCTAATATAATCTATTTGGCCGAGCATTGCCTTTTCATGACACCCTCTACTCATTGTAATTCTTAAATATTTAAGCAAGTGTTGATGTATGAAATCTAAAAAAAAATTTACACATGTTGTCTGCAATTTGGTAACCATTAGAGATGAGCGAACATGCTCGTCCGAGCTTGATGCTCGGTCGAGCATTAGGGTACTTGAAACTGCTCGTTGCTCGGACGAATACTTCGCCCGCTCGAGAAAATGGCAGCTCCCGCCGTTTTGCTTTTTGGCGGCCAGAAACAGAGCCAATCACAAGCCAGGAGACTCTGCACTCCACCCAGCATGACGTGGTACCCTTACACGTCGATAGCAGTGGTTGGCTGGCCAGATCAGGTGACCCTGGGATAGACTAGCCGCTGCCCGCGCTGCTCGGATCATTCTGTGTCTGGATGCCGCTAGGGAGAGAGCTGCTGCTGGTCAGGGAAAGCGTTAGGGTGTTCTATTAGCTTACTGTTAGGCAGGAGTGATTCTCAAAGAACCCAACAGCCCTTCTTAGGGCTACAATAACGTTCTACTTTTTTTATTTTAATTTGCATCTCGAACATGCTCGTCCGAGCTTGATGCTCGGTCGAGCATTAGGGTACTTGAAACTGCTCGTTGCTCGGACGAATACTTCGCCCGCTCGAGAAAATGGCAGCTCCCGCCGTTTTGCTTTTTGGCGGCCAGAAACAGAGCCAATCACAAGCCAGGAGACTCTGCACTCCACCCAGCATGACGTGGTACCCTTACACGTCGATAGCAGTGGTTGGCTGGCCAGATCAGGTGACCCTGGGATAGACTAGCCGCTGGCCGCGCTGCTCGGATCATTCTGTCTCTGGATGCCGCTAGGGAGAGAGCTGCTGCTGGTCAGGGAAAGCGTTAGGGTGTTCTATTAGCTTACTGTTAGGCAGGAGTGATTCTCAAAGAACCCAACAGCCCTTCTTAGGGCTACAATAACGTTCTACTTTTTTTATTTTAATTTGCATCTAGTACCATTTTGTGAGGAATTAGCAGGGGGACTTGCTACCGTTGTGTTTGTGATGTTTACAGAATAAAAATCAATTTAACCCCTTACTTTACATTGTTACTCAGTGTTATTGCTGTTTTAGCTCCTATCACTCGCTAGGCTGGCCCAGGGTGTGGGTGGGGACTCTATAAACAGACACATTGTTATCCATCTAGTTCTGTGGGGTGACAGTGTAGTTATATTATCATTGTACAGATGTATATACACTTTCATCTGGCTTCTAACTTTGTACTAACACACTGACACATAGAAAGAGAGATGGGACAGATGAGAAATGGTGAGATGCATGGGATTACACAGAGGATGACAAACACACGCTGACAGACAGTTACACTGTTTCAATGTGAGCTCTGCTACATCTCACAAATATGTGCCTGACACAGAAATCTCCACCCCCCACCCGACCCTAAGTCCGAAATTACAAAATGCCCGTCACGTCACCCTTGCGGATCCAGATGAGATTGAAAGCACCACGGAGATCCAGCTTGGAGAACACCCTGAAACCGTGCAGGCGATCAAAGAGTTCCATAATCAATGGCAAGGGGTAGGTAGGACTTGCGTATGAAATCCCTCTGCAGGTTCTCCTTGATGTATTCGGACATGGCAGCCATCTCGGGAACAGAAAGCAGATATACACGACCTCTGGGAAGAGTGGCACCCGGAAGGAGATTCACAGGGCAATCATAAGGACGATGTGGTGGCAAAGTCTCCACTTGCTTCTTAGAAAAACATCAGCAAAGTCCCTGTAACAAGCTTGCAGGCCCAGAAGAGACTTGGAAGACACAGAAGAGGTCAGGACCAGAAGTGGTGCCAGCATGCATCCAGATTGGCATTCAGGACCCCAATGCAGGATCTCACCAGTCTTCCAATTGAGCACTGGAGCATGGAGTTGAAGCCAAGGAAGACCCAGAAGAAGAGCTGATGTGGAGTTAGGCAGGACATAGAAGATCAGTGTTTCTTGGTGTAGGGGTCCAAATTGAAGAGGGATAGGTTAGCACCGGTACCGACACCGAGGAGCACTGGGACAGTCAAACATTCTCCATGTTTGGAGGTCTTAACACCTTAGACCGCTTCTTCCAGAAGCCCTAGGTGCTGGCATTTTCCAGACTTTGGGGACAGACTGCACAAGTCCCGATGAGGTGCTTGGGACTGGCACAGTACAATATGTTAAAGCATCAGACTTGGTCACTTAAAACTTAACTTTTACTTAATCACTTTAAAACCACTTCTAACTATATACATGCAGTGAATAAACACTAAAATATGGAGCAGTCTTACCAGGTGGAGTATCGGGTTGCAGGACAGGTGTCCTTGAGAGACCTAAGGGGAGAAAAAATTGGTTCTTTTACCTATATACTTAGTTGTCCCTACTGCCCCAGATGCTCCCGTCCTGACAAGGACAGTAGCCAAGTCGTCCCTAGACCGGTGTACTGTTATGCCCTAAAGGTATAGCCAAAAAAGTGCTCCCTGTCCATCCCACTAGCCAAGGTATACCCCTGGAACAAAGGTGTACCCGACCCCTCTGGGGAAAAATCCAGGAAGGCCTGTGTGTGACCTGTATCCAGGATTCCTGGAACCCCAGATTGATTATTATTTTCTCCCCCTCCTGGACTCTTGGTCAGTCCTCACTAATACCCTGATGATTCACGGTGAACGGTGATGAAACGCGTAGGGTAGGGAGGGACGGCAGCTGCACATATTGGGATTAATAATGGGTTGATATGTACATAAGAGCCCAGAAAAGTGTGACGTTGTATACACATACAGAAGGCATGTGATATTGAATGCGGCTTACAGCATGGCGTACTGTTACTTGGTATGTTACTTGGTATTTAGTAGTCTTATTGCTATTACAGCATATTACAACATGTCATAAGTCATACAATAATCCAGCACAGTGATGTTCTGTCACAAAAAGAGTGGAGCATACTGCTGCGTTGAAGCTGTGTTTTACATTTTAGCACTTTGTAAGCATTATTTTTTAATGGGGACATGCTAGTCACTATGTTACTGAATCCATTTCGAGGAGAAATCCAACCTGTATAAGTAGACATAAAATAATTAATCTAATCTTAGCTGAAATTATTGGTAAGAAAAAGTACTTTTTCAATAAATAAAGGAAGATACATTTTAGTTTACTGTACTGGCCAGTCTTTATTATTGGTTGCAATTATTAAGTAATTTATATTAAGTGGATTACGTAAAGCAGTATCAAGACCTTTGGAATTGTGGTGTATTACAGCCCTAGGACAAGCTGGAATTGGACACCAAGCTAATCTTATAATCTTGCTTACTCTGATATTTTTTTAAACAGCAACATATCCCTCTGGTCTTGACTGTCATTATTTTTAGCCGATGTCCCTTGGTTTTCTAGGGTACCACTTACTTATATTTATATCCCTTTAGGAAAATAAAAATGATGACCCCAGGGAACCTAAGAAAGCACAGTGCTGACTGGCATTATTTTCTGCTTGAGGGACTCTTGAGGTCTACAAATGCAGTTATCAGTAGTTCATTGCAGAACAGTTAAGCGGTTACAATGGAAAAATCATAGAATTATATTCCAGAAAAGATTGCCTTTGTTTAATCAATTGCATGCTTTTTTGCATCATTATTTTGTACATCTGTTACATAACATTGCAAGCAATAAATTACAAGGATAAGATAGTAACAGTATTTAAAAAACAAGAATTTAAAATCTAGCATCCTATAGTAGGTATTTTTAAGGCTTGCCATTAAATATAAGGGGGAGGAGGTAGGACAAAGAAAAGCCAGGAAAAGAGGCAGAGACAGCATAGCAGTGGGGCCGCAGGGAGGTGGGTAACTCTTATTATTTAATGACTAGCTACTTTATGTCAATTTACTAAGGAGACTGCCATATAAGAAATGTCATTGGGGGTTGTGAGAATGGACATGGGGAGGCTAATATAATGAAAATATCAGTTCTGTATATAATTAAACTGGAGATATCTGTATGAGGGGAGCTTGTAAATAAATTAGGGGGAGCTGTACATAAGTAGAAATGGGGAGACTGTATTTGGGAACCTGTCAATAAATTAGAGCAATGCTGTATGTAGTTAAATTAGAGGTGCTCTATAAAAATATTAGGGACTATATATATATATATATATATATATATATATAATATATATATATATATATATTCAATTAAAAAGTGTAAATATACCTTCAACCGGACATTTTAGCATTATACCTGCTGTAGATACATGTTCGGGCACACAATATCTATCTTGTGATCATTGACTAAATAACATTGGGATTTGTAGAGATAGACTGTCCTGCCATATAAAAGAAAATCAAAATTCGAAACCTGTCCTGCTAATCCGCTAATGTATCCTTACAAATTGATTGGATAAAATGAAAGACTCTTGGTGTCCATAGGAGATTACAGCTGGCTGTAAATGCTGATAAAACAAGTCCTGTGTATAGACTCCTACAGCTGACAAGATAGTAAAAACATGTCGGCCTTCCTGACTGATATGGAAAAAATGGTTGCCAACGGAGGGCAGAAGGTTGAAAGCGATTAAGGTATTGATTACCATTAGGCATCATCTCTAAGGGAAAGACTAAATATTGACAGTATAAACAGCCTCTTGCCGTCTTGAAAGAAGCTTTTAACACGGATCTTTCTTGTTTACATTGGTGAAACGGTTACATCGACAAATGTTCTTCTCAAAGGTCGTAATCCTGCTCATAGGCAGCCGGTATTGTAACTTTTCTGCATGTGAAGTCAAAAGAGTTGTCTCATCAAAATCCAGAAACAGGGATTATTGACAGATCAGTGCAAAGGCTACAGTGTGGGCCCCCATCCCCTGAGTAAAAGCCTAATATACAAGATAAGAACACAGGTCATATTCTGTATCCTTAAATGCAGGATATGACTTGTAGTCCCCTGCCTGTGCATTGGTAAGAAAAGTACATAAAGAACAAAGAAAAAGAGGATGCGTACAAGTAATCAAGTAATTTTATTGAGCAACCAAAAATAGAATATTATAAACAATTAAAAACACAAATCGTGGTAAAAATACCCACTGTGCATGGATGAGTGTACATGATAGAAAAAGCCAATATAAAATGTGTGCTCCATGTACAAAAGCAAGGTAACAGGTATAAAAATTGAAATTGTGTGAGCGGAAAGACCTTGTAAGCGTATAAATTGTAAATATTATATAGGGATAAATGCCAAACAGTACATTAGAGGTGACCCAACACAATTTCAGTAACACACATAGATGGATGGATGGATGGAAACAACACATAGACAATAAAACTTTGCTATAAAGCTTAGTACATAAAAGATGTTACCAGTGATCGTCCAGCACAGAGAAAACAGCCCCACGCGTATCGCCTAACTTGTAGGCTTCATCAGGGGTATCCAACAGAGTAAATGTGCTCACCTTAAATGCGTGCGGCAGCCAAGATGTGGAGCCACGGACCAATCAAGAAACAGCTGTGTATGTCATGTGATGACCCGGCGGAAGTGAAATCTGAAATGGGGAGGTGTATCCGGCTCACAGCATACCAGATGCAGGAAGTTATACGTGTCACTTAGTAGTGAGCGCCGCGTCTCATAATGACGTGTTGATAAAGCTTATGTTCCAAATGACACTAAGTGGTGCCGACTAATGGTGCTGGTAAGTGGAAGGTGCTAATAGTGTAATTGAAATAGAATAAAATAGAAGATAACAATCATATGTGCTTTCAAAAAAAAAAAAAAATCAATTAAAAAAAAATTAAAAAAAGAAAAAAAAATTCCCTTAGATTTCACACACCCTCCCCCTCACTGCCAAGCCTCAGGTTTCCTACCTTACTTCATTTTTCATTTTCAAGGCACATCCTCACAACTAACTGGCACATATTCTCACCTCTAATACATTATTATTGTATTATTATTGTAAGATTCTTAATTTTTTCTTAATGTATTTCTTCACTTAGAATGTACAGTACATTAACTCATCACACCTTCTGCAGTCCTGATGATTCTCTTTGGCTCCGCAGCTCCAAGATTCCTCGGTCATCGGTTTCCAGTGTTTTATACTGATCTCTTCTGAATCCATATTGGCTGATCTACCCTCTTGAAGTTTGATGAGGGTTATTATTTTAAACTGTATTCGAAAGGAGACTGGCAGCCAGTGCAGCGACTGGCATGAACTGTAAGCATACATGGTCCCCTTATCAAACGAGCTGTGTCAGGCAGAATTTTGGGTTGTTTTCATGGCTTCCACAACAAACTTGTTAACTTTGTCGCCACCCTGCCGTGTAATCCACAAAAAATACTGGCAAACTTTTATCATTTACCGATATTATTTCAGCGCTTCTTGCGCATCTGTTTACATTCCCCTCACCCGCCATATCCTAAACTTATAAGAACGCTACTACACTTGATCTTATACAAAAGGTTCTTAGAAGTGCTGTTTGGGGAGTAGCCTAGAGACAGGGGCTTGGATTGGCGAAAGCTCGCCTGGCAGCGGAGCGCCAGCTCCATGCCAAGATCCATCTAACATAGTTTTAACTGCAGCACCTTTAATCTACTACTAGTTCACTGCCTCCATACATGGTCCCCTTATCAAACGAGCTGTGTCAGGCAGAATTTTGGGTTGTTTTCATGGCTTCCATGTTAACTTTGTCGCCACCCTGCTGTGTAATCCACAAAATATACTGGCAAACTTTTATCATGTACCGATATTATTTGAGCGCTTCTTGCTCACCTCCTTTGGTTCCTCTCTGCCACCCATTGGTTTGAAGCCTGAGTCAATTATTGGATGTTTAGATGTGCTATCTATCTTTCATTCGGTCACTCTGTCATGGCCATGGTCTGTGTCCCCTAAATTTTGGCATAAGGGTGCAATTAAGCAGCCTCAGAGGCATCCATGCATGCTGCCCCTGCTGTTTCCTGTCCATTTCCGTGGTGTTTCCATCCTTTTCTGAGGTTCCCAGGTGTTTGGCCAAGCTTCCCTGTGCAGAGCCTTGGTCCCCTTGAAAAATGCTCGAGTCTCCCATTGACTTCAATGGGGCTCGTTATTCGCTCATCTCTATTGACAGCACTTCTTTTTTGGAGGAGGTTCCACAGACTCCAGACCCCGGCAAAAACTGACAAAGAGAGGCGGAAAACGTAATCAAAGGAGAAGACAAATCTCCACATGCTAAACTTCCTGTGACTTCCACCAGAGGCCGCAACTTGAAAAAGAATATTTATTTGTGAACATTTCTTCTAAACAACTGACTTGGGACAACTTAGGACTGCTACAACTTAATAAGGGGCTATGCTTTTGCCCAAAGAGACATATTGATTGGTTTCAATTAGAATTGGACTTACAGAACTTTATCAGATCTATTAAATTGAAAACCTTTTTTTCTGAACATACACCGAGGACACATTCCAAAATATCTGAGTTATCCTTACAGGATTTGGATTTATCTATTAAGAGTAAGTTTAACCCCTATGTTAATGAACAATCCATAGAAACTTTTCTAATAGCTGTGAAAAGATATTTGGATATCTGATCTCTTCTGAATCCATATTGGCTGATCTACCCTCTTGAAGTTTGAATGTTTGTCTTCTGCCTTTATTCCCAAGATGCTCTATATATAAGCATAAGTGAACACCACACGCCGGCGTGTAAGGGGTCGGCGTGTGGTGTTCACTTATGGGTAAGGGTTTATGTGCCAATTTATAACACCCAATATTCTCTACCTTTACATGAATATTAATTACTGGTTTATTCCTCCTCTCCTTCCCATATGTATATAACATTCAAATATATGTTGTTTCACTTGAAAATTTCATCTTAGCAGATTTTGACTTGTACCCATGCCGTTCTTAGCCAGGGATATTGTCCCCTGAGCATATGTCTAATTGTAACAAATGATTTTAAGATATATTTTCAATAAAATTGATGAATTGACATGATTTCTACAAGGTGGAATTTTTGTTTTCTTGGTTTAATTATTGTCTATATATTCCACATTTCTTGATTTGTTTGATAAATTATCAGCATTTGCTCCTTTAGTAGGTGTAGTAAGGGTCAAAGACATACATATAAGACCAATAATGAACTCACAAAAAAACAAGAAGTATGCCATAGTACGCAAGATGAAATGTAAACAAATTTTATTGGTACTATAATACACCACAACAAGATGAAATGTAAACAAATTTTATTGGTACTATAATACACCACAACACAAAAAGACAATAAAAACATTTAAAAGTGTAAATAACACACAAAACCAATCCAGCAGGGAGAGCTAGCATATGATGGTGCTGGTCATCCCTACAAACCTCCAGCTCCCCCTACTGATATGATGGTGCTGGTCATCCCTACAAACCTCCAGCTCCCCCTACTGGAATAACACTCCCCTACCTGCACAAAATAGAAAAAATGAAATGGTGATAAAATACTGAGAAGTGAGCGGAAGCTGGGGCACACAGCCCCACATGTATCGCCACCCAACTGGCTTCCTCAGCTTCCCCTCACCTCTCCTTTGCGTGCATCCCGGTTGTTGTAGGTAGATACCCTCATTGATTTTCCATATATTCTTTCATTGTATTTGTTTGCAGATATTTCTGTGGCATGTTTGTTGTTTAAACATTTGCAGATCTTTATGGGGGTCCCCTTCCGGGATTCAATGTCTTGATTTCATTCATTGGTATAACCTTTCAGTATTTTATCACCATATCAATTTTTCTATTTTGTGCAGGTAGGGGAGTGTTATTCCAGTAGGGAGAGCTGGAGGTTTGTAGGGATGACCAGCACTATCATATGCTAGGTCTCCCTGCTGGATTGGTTTTGTGTGTTGTTCACACTTTTAAATGTTTTTATTGTCTTTTTGTGTCGTGGTGTATTATAGTACCAATAAAATTTGTTTACATTTCATCTTGGGCCCCCCTTCCATTTGTTTTGCATGAAAGCCGTTGCATGCGCCACAATCCCCTTTTTTGTGGGATTTAACATTTAAATTTGTGTCGCAAGCCATGCACTTACATGAACAGGGAAGAAGATGAACTCCAGCCTGAGCGACACATGCAATTGCTGGAAGACTAAATTGTTCTTTCAGTTCCATAAAGAAGAGTAGCGGAAAGTCTGAGGATAATAGTTAGCCGAGTAATTTAACCCCCGCACCCCCCCCCCCCCCCCCCCCCCCACGTGGTCCAACCAGGAAGGGAAATAAAATGGGTTAACCATAAATCCATAAATATGTGCTAGGGGATGGAGGGGCAGAGTAAACCACCCAGACCAAAAGCACTGCAATCATACAGAATGTCGTGTCAGTAATGTTCACATCAGTAAGAGGGAAGAGACAGATTTATGCCAATTGACTCTAAGGACTAAAAAGGATCCAAACCAGTCAATCAATCAATCAGCACCAATAGGGATAACAGGGAGGGGCCTACATCCTGTTGATATACAAGGGCATCATCTACATATAGGGAAACGTTGGATAGCTATTGTAAGAGGCTCCATAGCAAGCATCAAGAGGAGTGGTGACAAAGGACAATCCTGACTTGTGCCTTAGGCCATGGAAAAGATTTCAGAAATATCTAGGTTAGATTTACTTCCAAGTCAACGGTAGTAATGCAGGGAGACAGTTGTACATGAGGCGAGGGTGTTGGAGGGGGGGGGGGGGGGGGGGTTTGTGGCAGCGCAAGTACAGCACAGGAAGGCATACTAGGACTCCCTGTTAGGAAACACAAGAGCTGGAAACATGGATCAGGAACACAGGGAAACGGAGGTCACAGGACAGTAAACACCGGCTACACCGGAACGTAGGGATACACAGTAACGCAGGAAAACATTGAGGGGTTCTCTTCAGGGGGAACATGGCTTGAACATCCGGCGGGAATGCTGGGAGCCACCAGTTAATGTAGCCCGGAAGTCCAATGCAATAACTGTGCGTGGCCTTTAAATCTTAAGTGGGCCGTGCGCTCAACCCTGGGGAGCGGGGCACGCTCGGGGGCCTAGTCGGTTGGGTAGCAGGAGCGTGGAGAGATGATCCTGCTCACATTACTTACTGCCACGTTGCTGTGGGGGATGGGGTGGGTAGGAGGGAAGTTAACAGCTCTATCAAAAGTGCGAGTCTGGATTCCTAATGAGTAGCTTCTTCACCCGCCGTAGTGAGGGAGGGTAGCTGCCTGTCCACAGCAGAACAGGGCCAGAACTGCCACCCGCAGGTGGTGGCTCATTGGACAGCACTCTACCACCCAGGTAGAGGATCCCCTGGACTACGGGCAGCTAAAACTTGTGGGCAAAAGCCAATCCCACGGAGAACCGCTTGTCAACCCGTAATGTGGGAGACTGACCTTGGTCAAGACTGAATCAGGCTAATGGGCCAGGATTTTCACAAGCATAGTGCTTGATCCATTTATCTCAGCATTGGAGCCTCTCCCAAACGTTGGGAAATTAGCCTGTATCTAATTACCTGCTCCAGCCACTATTCTGAAGCTGCGCACACACCACCTAATGCCACACATTGCTGCAGTTGCTCCCATGCTGCTCCCACCATCTTTACACAGGGAAACTGGAATTGTCATCCAACTACACACTGTCTGTTGCCAATTTGGCCAACCCATATTGCGCCCACCTCAACACTCTTTCATGTGGCACTTATGTGGCCTACCAGGTTTCACCCACCCTCCCTTAATTTGCCAATGTGCCACATGCGGTCCGAATCATGCTGCTGCCAATGACGCTGCTCCCTGGAAGCCCCGGGGATTCCATAATGCTGTTTCACCCTCTACCCACTCTATGGACATTGCCGCGATGTTTGGTTACCCCGTCAGTTCATCTGTCAGAAGGAATGAAAAGACTCCCGGTTGATAGCAAAGCAGGTAAGTGGTAAGAACAAGGAACATGAAATATCCCATACGGGCATTCTTGTTTTGGATCAACTCCTGTTTGTTTTTGGCTTTAGAAATACTGATGGATTATTGACCGATGAAAGCAAACACTGACGGATCAAAAGAGGGCAAAATTGATCAGTGAATCAATGCAAAGTTATACCGCACCTATACCACTCTTTTGGGGGGTTGTACTGTACCATGGTTAACAGGAACAGTCTGTCGTAAGATATGGAATCAAGCCAATATCAATATAAAAGAGTGCGCTCTTTGATTTATAATGGGGATCGGGCCCTGAGCTCTGATCCTTTCAGGTGAGCTAGATGCTACCTTGTCAGAGCTGCATTTCCGCTTCCCTTATAAGTCAAGGTGGGCTCTGAGTGCCCATGGAATTAAAGAGTGAAGCGATTTAAGAGCGGAGGGCTCGTCATTGCGATCTATTAAACACTGCATTGTTTGAAGGAACTAAACCATGGTCGATGCTATTGCGCATAGTGCAAAAGATACCGATTCGCACAACATTCTACAAAACAATCTACCAGGCTCTACTCAGCAGGAAATACCTGTTTTTTAAGTGATTCAACATGAATTAGGTTTTCGAAAAAATTCAGCGAACCTGGTCCGAATCGAATTTTGACAAATTCGCCCATCTATCGTGACAACGCATTATAAAACAGAGCTTTTGGAAAGCAAGTTGTATACATGAAACGTGTTTGGGACAATTTGAGGGATATTGTGTAATCTGGCACTGTGGTGGATGATATTGGCTCATACTTTGAATAGGAGAATCTGCTTTCCCTCTTTATAAAGGGGCATGTTGTTGCAATGCTATGTGGCCACATATGTAATGGCAGTTATGCCTTGATTTTCCTGTAAACATTATTCTACTTACCAGCGAGAGCCCTACAATAGGGGCTCACTCAGTAGTCGGATGAAAGTTTTTGTAGATGGTTATTTAAAAAAAAAAACACCCAGTTCAGGGAACCTGAGAGATGAGTAATACTGTATGTGAACCCAATACAGTTTAAAGCAATAGCAGGCCAGGACAGTATTAAACTTTTGCTTCAGAAGTGCTGTGATTTGCGAGGACTTTAGACTTAAGTGCTACTGGGCTTGAAGTTCCAAGATCGGCACTATTTAGGCAGACCCAGGTATTATGGACAAATGGAGGATGCTTTAGGGGCGCACAATAGGTACTAATTGTAGAGTGAGTGCCTAAAACAGGCGTCACGGGCGTTACATACAGTAGTTCTTCAGTGTTTACATTGAATTTGTATGTTAAGTCTGAAACTGTATATTTTTATATTGTAACCCAGCAAAAATATTTTGGTCTCTGTGACAATTGATTTTAAAACTTTAGTTTATCATTAAGACCCAGGATTAACAATAATCTTATGGCAGACACCTTTGATAATGTATAGTGTTATTGTAGACTAAGGCTAAGGTACAGTAAATACAACATCCAGAGGTCCATTGTAACTAGGGGTCGTATGGACGTTGGGTGTTTCTAAGTAGGGGACTGCTGATTATTTCTTTGGATGTAATGTATATAATGGAGGGAATATCTTTGGATGTTGTGTAGGAAATCACAGCACTTTGCATGGTTTGATATGTGCACATCTTATTCACAAGCACTAAGAATCTCTATTCCAAAACACAAACCCTAGTTTTCTTATTTCAGTGTGGTAGTATTTTATAATCTTTTTTTCACCATTATATTGCATACAACAAATTGCTTCATATTTTTATGCATATCATTTTTTAACACATTTTTTCATGTGTAATGATTTCCCTTGAGACAAGGCACGGACGTCGAAAACGTGCGTTGGGGGTTGGCAACCATGTGTTTACAGGAACTTCATTATGGGTTATGTTATGTATCATCTTTTGGACTTTATGCCGTGCTTTCATTGGTACAGTATATGAACTGCACAAGACTTATGATAATTGTATTTTTGGTGTTAATATAATCTATTTTGGCCGAGATTCGCCTTGTCATGACCCCCTCTACTCATTGCTAATTCTTAACATATTTAAGCAAGTGTTGATGTATGAAATGCTAAAAAAAAATTTAAACATGTTGTCTGCAATTGGTAACCATTAGAGATGAGCGAACATGCTCGTCGAGTTGAGGCTCGGTGCGAGCATTAGGGACTTGAAAACTGCTCGTTGCTCGGACGAATACTTCGCCCGCTAGAGAAAATGGCAGCTCCGCCGTGTTGCTTTTGGAGGCCAGAAACAGAGCCAATCACAAGCAGGAGACTCATGTCACCCACCAGCATGACGCTGGTACCTTACACGTCGTACAGTGGTTGGCTGCCAATCAGGTGACCTGGGATCGACTAGCCGCTGCCGCGCTGCTCGGATCATTCTGTGTCTGGGATGCCGCTAGGGAGAGAGCGCGGCTGGTGCAGGGAAAGCTTAGGGTGTTCTATTAGCTTATGTTAGGCAGGAGGATTCTCAAAGAACCCAACAGCCCTCTTTAGGGCCTACAATAACGTACTTTTTATTTTAATTTGATAGTACCCATTTGTGAGGGAATAGCGGGGACTTGTTACCTTGTGTTGAGTTTAGTGGCCACACAATCCTAGCAAAGTACCGAAGTGGGAAAATTTTAGGGTTGGATTTCAATTAGGCACTAATCAGTGTCATCTCATCTGACAGTAGTGTGCTTTGATATTGGTGCTAAGAACAAAAGCATAGGAGAATACAAAGAGTTACTTAAGCTACAGTAGCGTTCTAATATATGTGATTTCTGGTGATCTGCTGGTGGCTGTACTTTCTGCAGTGCATGTCTAGCCAATTCTGAGCAATTTGTAGAGGAGACTTTGCACGCTGTGTTCTGCGCTAGTGACGCACATATCCATAGCAAAGACGATAGTGGGAAATTTAGTAGGGGTTGGATTTCAATAGGCACTTAACTCAGTGTCATCTCATGACAGTAGGGTGCTTTGATACTTGGCTAGAAAATAGCCTAGGAGACTAAAAAGAGCTTACTTACGCACTACAGTATAGACGTTTATAATTTTGATTTCTGGTTGATCTGATGGTGGCTGTACTTCTGCAGTGAGTACTTAGCCATTTGTAGCTGAATTGTATGAGATTGCGAACCGGTGTTCTGCGCTTAGTGACGCACATATCGCATTAGCCAAGAGCTCCGAAGTGGGAAAATTTAGTAGGGGTGGATTTCAATAGGCACTAACTCAGTGTCATCTCATCTGACAGTCGTGTGCTTTGATAATTGGCTAGAAAAATGCCATGGAGAATACAAGAGCTACTTACGCATACAGTAGCGTTCTATTATTTGATTTCTGGTTGACTGACTGGTGGCTGTACTTTCTGCCAGTGCATGTATAGCAATTCGAGGCATTTGTAGTGAGACTATGCGACGCTGTGATTCGCCGCTAGTGACGAACTATCCATAGCAACGACCGAAGTGGGAAAATTTAGTAGGGGGTGGAGTTTCAATAGGCACAACTCGTGTCATCTCATTGACGTAGTTGCTTTGAACTTGGCTAGAAAATTGCCATAGGAGAATACAAGAGCTTAACTACGCATACAGTAGCGTTCTATATTTTGATTTCTGGTTGATCTGCTGGTGGCTGTACTTTCTGCGAGTCGCATGTACTAGACCAATTTGTAGACAATTGTAGTGAGACGTTGCGACCGCTGGGTTCTGCGGATTAGTGACGCACATATCCATAGCAAAGACGAAGTGGGAAAATTTTAGTAGGGGTTGGATTTCAATAGCACTAACTGCAGGTTCATTCTCATCTGAACAGTAAGTGGGCTTTGATAGACTTGGCTAGAAAATAGGCCATAGGAGATACACGAGTTACTTACGCATACAGTAGGTTGTCTATATATTGATGTTGGTTGATCTGCTGGTGGCTGCTCTTTCTGCAGGCATGTACTAGCCAATTCTGAAGCAATTTTAGTGAAGACTTGCGACCGCTGTGTTCTGGATAGTGACGCACATATCCCCATAGCAAAGACGACAAGTGGAAAAATTTAGTAGGGGTTGGATTTCAATTAGGCACTAACTCAGTGTCATCTCATTGACAGTAGGGTGTTTGATACTTGGCTAGAAATTTTTTTTTTTCGCCATGGAGCAATACAAAGAGCTTACTACGCAGACAGTAGAGTTCTAATATATTTGATTCTGGTTGATCTGCTGGTGGCCTGTACTTTCTGAGTGCATGTATAGCGAATTCTGAGCAAGTTGTAGTGACAGGAATTGCGAACGCTGTGTTCTCGACGCGTAGTGACGGAACAGATCCATAGCAAAGACGAAGTGGGAAAATTTAGTAGGGGTTGGATTTCAATTGGCAGAACTAATCAGGTCATCTCATTGAAGTAGTGTGCTTTGATACTTGGCTAGAAAATAGCCATAGCAATAGGTAGCATGTTTGGTTTTAAAAACTCAAAAAAAAAAACAAAACACAAAAAAAAAAAAGAAAAAAAGTAAAAAAAAAATAAGTTCTAAATCTCATTTTTCTAAAAATGGTTTAACCCGAGGGTAGGGGTAGAGACGAGGGCGGGACGTGGGGTCCAACTACTGCAGGGGTCAGAGGCCGTGCGTCCTGGGCGGGTGAGACACCACCTGCTGATGAGGGAGCAGGGTCTTCCTGTGGTTTCGGACTTCGGGGGAACGCCGAGAGAGCTACACTCCTAGGTTCAGTGAAGTTACGGACTCGCTGGTAGAGCACTGTTTGAGGCCAGAACACGTGCGAACAGTGATGTAGTGGATTGCTGACAATGTTCGAGCAATTTGTCCACCAACCAGCAGTATTCCACGCAGTTCCACCCATGTCACCGAAATCGCCACTCCTCGCTCCTGCACCTCAGCCTCATCCCCCAGCAGGTCTTGCCCCTCCCAGCCCGAAATTTGGCATTGAACCGGCATACTCCTGAGGAACTGTCTTCTGGACCCTACCAACAGGTCACAAACATCTTGTCGTGCTTGTGAAGCAATTTTCCGATGCCAGGTTTGTTCCAACAGGCCACAGTCTGTGGGTGATGATGACCTTCTTGACGAGTGGAAGTGTGTAAAGAGGTGTCCGACGATGAGGAGACACGGTTGTCAGGACAGTGGGGAGTTGTGTAAGGTCAGGAAGTCCGAGGGGGGAGAAGACTGAGGGGATCGGAGGATGAGAGGTGACAGTACAAAGCTGGGTTTGGAGAGCCGTGGTGAACAAGTGCTTCTGAGACGGAGGAGAGTTCCTCGACAGAACAGGTTGGAAAGAGGCAGTGGTGGGGCCAGAGGAGCAGGGCAGGGACAGCGTGGGTGAATCAGCGCCAAATGTGTCAATATGAAGCTCCGTGGAGAGGGCTCCCTGCGGCGAGGCTAGATCTGCAGAAGTCTGGGGTCTTAAGGAATAAACCGGATGGACCGACGGACTGTGGTGCTGCAACATTGCCTAACCAGGCTCAGCAGGGGTTCCACCACTACTAGCCTTACTACCATCCGTACTGCGCAGGCATATGAATGCATAAACACCACTCTATGGCAACAGCCAGTCACCTCGGCCGGCACCCACATGCTCTTCCCGGTGTCAGACTGCTAGTCAGCCCCGCCTGCACAGTACCCTGCCACGCAAAAACGACCATCGTCGCCGCACGATCCTCCACAGCATCCACCAGCGTTCAGCTTCTCCCTACCTCAGAAGCTGGAGCGGAAACGCAAAATATAGGCAACCCACCCGCACGCCCAAGCCCTTAATGTGCACATTCCAGACTGCTTAGCCTGGAGTGCTTGCCCTATAGGCTAGTAGAGACCGAGGCCTTCGCAACCTATGGCAGGCGGCCGCCTCGGTATTCGTCCCAGCCGCCCCTACTTTCCAGAACTGTGCCGTCACTGAACAAGCACGTGTCAGACAACATCATCGTGCCTGACCAACGCCGTTTCTGACAAGTCCACTGACCACGGACACGTGGACGAGGCTGCCGGCAGGGCACTATATATCGCTGACGGGGGGGGCCCCCCCAATTGGGTTAATTGTGGAGGCTGGGACGAGGCTGCACTGGGGCTGCTCATATACTGCCGACGCCGAGGATTGCGGGGCCTACCGCGGTCCAGGTGTTTCAGGCCTACTATGCTCCTCTCCTCCCACCTCGCTCCACTCCTCCTCCGAACTACCCTCGTGGGCACGGCGCATGCAGTGGTAGCTCTAGGCACAGCAGCAGTGCCGTCGCTAAGCGGACAGCAGGCGGTGCTCAACAAATGCTGAGCTAGGACAAAAAGGCAACCACCGCCCAAGAGCTATAAGGGCACTCACGGCGCAGACTGATCTGGGTCGGCAACGATGAACCTCACCGGGAATGTTGTGTGTGGACAAACGGACCGAAACCTGGTGCGCTCTGCAATCGGCAGAATGACAATGGCCATGCTGGCCCATGTGTTAAATTGATGTTCAGGTGCCTCAAGACATACCCCAATCTGTCTGATTGCTCACGAAGGGCGCCGCATCTGTCGCGATTCAGGAAGTCCAGGCAAGATGCTGCCACTCTCAGGGACAGCGCAGCGCCGCCTCCAACTGCGCTCCCGACTGTTGCTGCGAGTGCCCACGAGGTGGAATTCAACAGACCATGTTATCAAGAGTTTACCAGTCAGGCAGAGCGATGTAGGACTTGCAGATGTCAACTTCACCAGAATGGTAGTCAGGTCAGTCAGTTCCTCAAGTCTACAAGGCGGAGTGACGTGGATGTTGATATCTGGCAGGTGATGAGTAACTTTGAGGAGTCCAACACGATGTAGTGGCGATGTGCATCATCAGATCACCATCGCTGCTTGGCGGTTGAAAAACTCTATGGTCAGATGAAGTCGGAAGCTTTGCGCTCGTCACTAAGAGACAGGGGAAGAAGATCCCTTGTTGATAGCCAAGACCTCAGGTCTGTTCTCAGGCATATCGGAGGAGGTGGAGGTGGCGAGGAGAGGAGGAAGAGGAGTGTAGAATTGTTGGTGAGACACACAGAGGAGACCATTGTTGAGTCCTTTTAAGTTCAGTGTGTATGGGGAGAAGATAGAGGAGTTGGAGGCGTGGGAGGAGGAGGAAAGGGACCAGTCAGGCCAGTGAGGGGAGTGAATTCTTTACGAGTTGGTTACTCTGGCGCAGATGGCAGTTTATGATAGGCTGCATTATCCATGACCCCCTCGTACGCGTCGAACATCACCGAAAGAATTATTCGCACGATGACTGGGTGTTCACTTCTTCTGGACCCACATGGTACAGCAAAATCTTTCCACTCACATCCTGCATGAGGAAAGGAGGTGAGATGCATGGAAATACCAGCAGGCCCTGGTGCACAACAAGCTGAAAACAGGTATTGCCCTTCTGACGCGCTTAGCTGGCCAGATGCGCCGTAGTCTGACGGGACAAGTACGGAGGGGGAGTAGGCGAGCAGGCGCTTGTCAAGCACTGGCAAGGGTCCCCCACCCCAAACCCCACACAACCATATGTGACGCTTTACAAGGCTTTGCAGCCTTTATGTCACTCCCAGCAAAGAACTGTCACCTGTCCAGTCTTCGGCAGGAGTAGGGCATGATCTTTCAAAGATGGTGAGGGAGTACGTAGCTGACCATACCATCGTCCTAAATGATCACACAGCTCCTACAAATACTGTGGTTTCAAAGCTGGACATGTGCACGGAATGGCGCTGTACGCTTGGCGGTTCTTGCCCTGCCTGCCGCTAGCGTCGTGAGCGGGTTTTTCGTGCAGTGGTGGGCATATCACAAGAATAAGCGTAGTCACGCCGGTCGACTGACAGCGCGACAGAGCTGACGCTTATTAAAATGAATAAGGGGGATTTCTCAGAATTTCCAATCTCCACCAGGTGAAGGAAGTCAACCTTGAATAATTGATCCACTCTCCTCCTCCTCATTTTTCCTTTTCCTCCTCTTTGTACAGTTAAAAGCAGAGGAAAATGGCTTCTCTTTTTTTGGACAGGGGCACACTGGATCTTGCTATAGACTTCATGCATTTAATGTTCTGGAGGCCCCCTACCCGTCCTCTGTTTGAAACAATTTTGTGAGTGCCACATACGGCACCAATCTATTCCATTTTACTGCAGGGCCACCTACCTGCTCCTCTGGTTTGAAAATTTTGGGGACTGCAATAAAGCCACTCCATATATTCCCATTGTTACTGTAGGGCCACCTACCTGCTCCTTGTTGAAAAATTTTTGGGGACTGCCACTACAGGCACTCAATCTATTCATTTTACTGCAGGGCCACCTACCTGCTCCTCGTGGTTTTGAAACATTTTGGGGCACTGCCACTAAGGCACTCAATCTATTCATTTACTGGAGGGCCCACCTACCTGTCTCTGGTTTGAAAATTTTGGGATGACACATACAGGCACCAAATCTATCCATTTACGGCAGGGCCACCTACATGCTCCTCTGGTTTGAAACATTTTTGAGGACTGCCCATACAGGCACTCAATCTATTCCATGTTAACTGCAGGGCCACCTACCTGCTCTCCTTGGTTGGAAAAATTTTTGGACGCACATACAGGCACTCAATCTATTACCATTTTACTGCAGGGACACCACCTGTCCTCTGGTTTGAAAAATTTTTGGGACTGCCACATTAAGCACTCAATCTATTCCATTTAAGGGAGGGCCACCTACCTGCTCCTCGGGTTGAAAAATTTTGGGCACTGCCCATACCAGGCACTCAATCTATCCATTTTACTGCAGGGCACTTCCTGCTCCTCTGGTTTGAAAACATTTTGGGAATGCAAATACAGGCACTCAATTCTATTCCATTTTACTGCAGGGCCACCTACCTGCTCCTCTGGTTTGCAACATTTTTGGGACGCCACAGTACAGGCACTCAATCTATGCATTTTTCTGCAGGGCCACCTACCTGACTCTCTGGTTTGAAACATTTGTGAGATTGCCAATACCGGGCATCAATCTATTCACATTTTATGGAGGCACCTACATGCTCCTTGGTTTGAAAAATTTTGGACTGCCACATACAGCACTCAATCTATCCATTTTACTGCAGGCACCTTCCTGCTCCTCTGGTTGAAACATTTTGGGACTGCCACATACGGCACTCAATCCTATTCCATTGTATGGAGGGCCACTACCTGGCTCCTTGGGTTTGAAAAATGTTTGGGACTGCCCATACAGGCACTATCCCAAATTAAATGTTTCTAGCAAGCCTCCAACGTTGTCTTCCATGCTAACCCAAAAAGTCGTCCAATTATAGCTGCCTCCATACATCGTCCCTTTATCAAACGAGGTGTTGTCAGGCAGGAAATTGGGTTGTTCATGGATTACACATCAAGGGTTGGTAACTTTGCGCCACCTGGCTGTGGTTCCACAAAATCTACTGGAAAACTGTTACCATTAGGGATATATTTCAGCGCTTCTGAGCAACTGTTTACATTCCCCTCACCCGCCATATCTAAAATTTAAGAGTACTTACACTTGATCTTATACAAGAGTTCTTAGAAGTGTGTGTTTGGGGAGGGACGTAGCCTAGAGACAGGGCCTTGAATTGGCGAACAGCTGCTGGCAGCAGAGCGCCAGCTCCATGCGGCATCATTGCGCTTCTTGGCTCGTTTACATTCCCATCCACCCGCATATCCCAAAACTTTATAAGAAGCTATACACTTACTTGGGGCAGGTGGGACCGAGTCTGACCCTGGGGGATGGTCATATATGCGACGCGAGAATTGCGGGGCCTACTCGGTCCAGTCTCAGGCTACGATACCTACTCCCACCCCCTCCACTCCTCCTCCTCCGATATTACACCGTGGCATGGGGCCATCAGTCGGTAGCTTAGCCACAGCAGCAGTTGCCGTCGCTAAGCGACAGCGGCGGTGTGAAACTGCTGAGCCTAGGGCGATAAAAGGCACACCGCCAAGAGCTATTACAGGCTTCCACATCAAAGGTGTTATTTGTCGCCACCCGTGCTGTGTAATCCACAAAATTACTTGCAAACTTTTACCATTTAGGATATTTTTCAGCGCATCTTGCGCATCTGTTTACATTACCCTCAACCGCCATATCTAAACTTATCAGAACGCTAATACACTGATCTTATACAAAGGTTCTTAGAAGTGTGTTTGGGGAGTAGCCTAGAGACAGGGGCTTGGATTTGGCCCAACGCGCCGGGCGGAGAGCGCAGCTCCATCCAAGATCCAACTAACAAGTTGCAGCACCTGTCATATACTACTAGTTCACTGCCTCCTATAATTAATAATAATTATCTTTATTTGAATATAGCGCCATCATATCCGTTAGGCTTTACAAATCATAGGACCAATACAAATGTATTGAAACAGAGAAAACATTGTAGGAACAAACAGGCAAGTGAGGTCTGCCGCCAGAGAGATTCGGTTTATGAAGATGATGGGTGGGTAACACGAGGTAAAAGACTATTTAACGGTCAGCCATTTTCTTGGGAATAGAACAAAATATAATAAATGGAATTGCGTCGCTGAACCACTCAGCCGTCATCTTATATTACAGGTCCAGGGTGAATGGGATGCAGAGAGCTGGTGCGGTTGGTTGCTGGAAGACAGATGGAGGCGACACAGGGACGGTTAGTATAGATAGAAGAGTTAAAACTCATGCAGTTAATGAGTGTTATAGGCGTTCCTAGAAATGGGTTGTAAGAGCACGTTTGAAAAATTGGAGGATAGGTATTAGTCTGTGATAGTCCAGGGCAGAGCATTCCATAGAATTGGTTGCAGACTCTAGAGAAGTTTGGAGACGCGAGTGGAGGTCCGCACTAGGGTAGGGTTAATATAGTCCACTGCGGAGTCTAAGGCACGGGTTGGGCGATAGACTGAGATAAGAGAGGAGAGGTAGGGGGGGCAGCAGATAAGAAAGCTTTATGGATGAGGAGATTATTATTTTAAATGTTATTCGAAAGGAGACTGGCAGCCAGTGCAGCCGACTGGCATGAACTGAAGCATACATGGTCCCTTATCAAAAGCGCGGGGTCAGGCATGAATTTGGGGTGTTTTCATGGCTTCCATGTTAATTTTGTCGCCACCCTGCTGTGTAATCCAAAGCAATAATAATGGCAAACAGTTGTATTATCCTCTTCCTCCCCTCCCAACAACAAATTATCATGTACCGATATATTGAGCGCTTACTTGACTGCACTCCTTGGTTCCTTCTGACACCCATTGGTTTGAAGCATGAGTCCAATTAGGGTATGTCGCCATGCCACTCTCAGCCTGGCGCCGCCGTGCCTATGGCCTATGGCATGCCGTACCAATGTAGTGCAGGTCAATTATTGGATGTTTACATTTGCTATCTAGGCTTCATTCTGTCACTCTGTCAGGGCCATGTGTTGCCGTATTTCAGCATAATGGGAGATTAAGCAGCCTCAGAGGCATCATGCATGCTGCCCCTGCTGTGATCTGTTGTCCATTCGTGTGTTTCCATCCTTTATGAGGTTCCCAGGTGTTTGGCCAGCTGCCTTGCAGAGCATTGGTCCCCTTGAAAAAATGCTCGAGTCTCCCATTGACTCAATTGGGGTTCGTATTCGAGACGAGCACAACGAGCATCGGGAAGAAAAGTTCGTCTCGAATAAACGAGTAACACGAAGCATTTTAGTGTTCGCTCATCTCTAGTAAACCATCCCCTGATTTATGCATTTGTCTTGAATTTTTAACCATAATTAAAAACAATACATTTTTATTGGAGCTGTTGCATTTTGCCCGATGTTTCGTGAGATGTTCTACATGTTAAATATGAGCGCATTACTTTTTAAGGTTCATTGGTGCCCATATTGACATTAATAATGGTTGATATGTAAATAAGAGCGGCAGAAAAGGGTATGCCGTGTATACAAATACAGAAGGCATGTGATATGAATGCGGCATGTACAGCATGGGTGTGGCATAGAGAGGATTGTTACTTGGTATTTATAGTCTTATTGCTATTACAGCATATTAAAATGTATAAGTTCATACAATTAATCCCAGACAGTGAGTTCTGTCCATACAAAGAGTGGTGTTGAAGCGGTGTTTACTTTTAGCACTTTGTACGCATTATTTTTTATGGGGAACATGTAGTCATATGTTACTGAATCCTTTCGCGGAGGGAATCCAACCGTATACGTAGACATAACATAAGTAATCTAATTTCGCTGGAAAGTATGGTAAGAAAAAGTACTTTTCAATAATAAGGAATGATACATTTTAATTTACTGTATGGCCAGTCTTTAATATGGTGCACTGATTAAGTCATTTATTATTAAGTGATAGTAAAGAGTATCAAGACCTTGGAAGTTGTGGGGTATTACAGCCCTAGGACAAAGCTGGAATTGGGACCAGCTAATCTTATAATCGTGCTTACTGATTATTTTTTTAAACGCAACATATCCTAGGGTCTGACTGTCATTATTTTTTAGCGCTGTCCTTGGTTTTCTAGGGTACCACTTAATTATATTTATATCCCTTTAGGAAATAAAAGATGACCCAGGGAACCTAAGAAAGCACAGTGCTGACTGGCATTATTTTCTGCTTTGGGACTCTTGAGGTCTACCAAAAGCGTATCGTCGTTTTTCATTGCAGAACAGTTAAGCGGTTACAATGGAAAAATATTAGAATTATATTACAGAAAAGATGCTTTGTTTAATCATGCATGCTTTTTTGCATCCTATTTTGTTACATTGTTACATACAGTTGCAAGCACTAAAGTACAAGGCTAAGATAGTTAACAGTATTTAAAAAACAGATTTAACATTTAGCATCCTATAGTAGCGTATTTTAGGCTTGCCATTATTAAATAATAAGGGGTGAGAGTAGGACAAAGAAGAAAAGCCAGGAGGAAAAGAGGCAGAGAAAGCATAGCCAGTGGGGCCGCAGGGAGGTGGGTAAACTCTTAGTATTAAGATGCTCATTATGTCAATGTACTAAGGAGATCAAATAAAGAAAGTCATTGGGGGTGTGAGAGAGGACAAGGGGAGGCTAATATAATGAAAATATCAGTTCTGTATATAATTAACTGGAGAATCTGTATGAGGGGGAGATTGTAAATAAATAGGGGGCTGTAACATAGTAGAAATGGGGAGACTGTATTTGGACCTGTCAAAATAAATCTAGAGCAATGATGGATGTAGTTAAATAGAGGTGCTCTAATAAAAATTATTAGGGATATATATATATCTATATACTATTATATATATAGATACAAAGATGTGAGGCAGCACTCGGGTGAAAAGTTATGAACCGGGGCAATTCCCAGGACATGAACCAAGGTCCATCAAACCATAGAAAGCAAAAAAAGGGCAGCACTCCGAGATTTGTGGAAAATCAGAAAAACGTACTCATTTATCACACATGGTAGGCTACGTTTCGGCTCCTTTGCATTGCAGCCTTTCTCAAGCTAGACAAGTCCAGAGCCAGGATTAGCCGAAACGTAGGCCTCTTGGACACATTGTGGTGGAATAAAATGTAGTACGTTTTTTTCTGATTTCCACATATCTTAGGAGGAGTGCTGCCTTTTGCTGTTTATATATATATAATATAGACAAAAAGTACATAAAGACACAAAGAAAAAGAGGATGCGTACAAGATCAAGTAATTGTATTGAGCAACCAAAAATAGAATATTATAACAATTTTAAAAAACACAATCGTGGTAAAAAATACCCACTGTGATGGATGAGTGTCATGAAGAAAAGCCAATATAAAATGTGTGCTCCATGTACAAAAGCAGGTAACAGGTATTAAAAATTGAAATGTGTGAGCGGAAAGACCTTGTAAGCGTATAACATTGTAAAACTATAAGGGATAAATGCCAAACCGTAATTAGAGGTGACCCAACACATTTCATTAAAACACATAGCTGGATGATGGATGGACAAAACTAGGACTCAAAAACTTTGGCTATAAGCTTAGACATAAAAAGATGGTTTACCAGTGGATTGTCCAGCACAGAGGCAAACAGCCCCACGCGTATCGCCTTAACTGTAGGCTTCGTCAGGGTATCCAACAGAGTAAATGTGCTCCCCTTAAATGCGTGCGGCAGCCAAGTGTGGAGACACGGCCAATCAAGAAACAGCTGTGTATGTATGGGATGACCGAGCGGAGTGAAATTGAAATGGGAGGGTGTAATCGCGCACAGGCATCCCAGATGCAGATGCAGGCAGTTTCTACGTGTCACTTAGTAGTGAGCGCCGCGTCTCCTAATGAGTGTTGCTAACGCTATGTCCAAATGACAATAAAGTGGTGCCGGCTATGGTGTGGTAAGTGAGGTGCTTAATGAGTGTAATTGAAATAGACTAAAATAGAAATAAACAATCTATGTGTGCTTCAAAAAAAAAAAAAATCATTAAAAAAAAATAAAACAAGAAAAAAAATTCCCTTAGAGTCACACCCCTCCCCCTCCACTGCAAGCCTCAGGTTTCCTACCTTACTTCATTTTTCATTTTCTAGGCACATGACTCACAAAAACTGGGCACATATTCTTCCCTCTAATACATTATTATTGTATAGATTTTGTAAGATTCTTAATTTTTTCTTAATGTATTTCTTAACTTAGAATGTACGTACATTAACTCTCACACCTCTGCAGTCTGATGATTCCTTTGCTCCGAGCTCCAAAGCTCCTCGGTCATCGGTTTCCCGTGTTTATACTGATTCTTCTGATCCATATGGCTGATCTACCCTCTTGAAGTTGAAGTTTGCTTTGCCTTTATTCCAAGATGCTCTATATATAAGCATAAGTGAACACCAACACGCCGGCGTGTGATAAGGGGTAGGCGTGTGGTGTTTCACTTATGGGTAAGGGTTTATGTGCCACTTTTATAACAACCAATATTCTCTACCTTTACATGAAATTAAATTATGGTTATCCTCCTCTCTTTACCATATGTATATAAAACATTCAAATATATGTTGTTGTTTCACTTGAAAATTTTCATTTAAGCAGATTGCCTTGTACCCATGCGTTATTAGCCAGGATATTGTCCCTGCGCCTATGGTTTCTAATTGTAAACAAATGATTTAAGATAAATTTTCAAGAAAATGTTGAATTGACCATGATTTCTACAAGGTGAAATTTTTGTTTTTTGGTTAATTATTGTCTATAATTCACATTTCTTGATTTGTTTGATTAAATTATCAGCATGGCTCCTTTAGGAGGTGTAGTAAGGGTCAAAGACATTAATATAAGACCAATAAAATGAACTCACAAAAAAACAAGAAGTATGCCATAGTACGCAAGATGAAATGTAAACAAATTTTTATTGGTACTATAATACACACACACAAAAAGACAATAAAAAACTTTAAAAGTGTAAATAACAACAAAAACCAATCCAGCAGGGATTTAGCATATGTGGTGTGGTCATCCATACAAACTGCCAGCTCCCCCTACTGGAATAACACTCCCCTACCTGCACAAAAATAGAAAAAATGAAATGGTGATAAAATACTGAGAGTGGCGGAAGCTGGGCACCACAGCCCCACATGTATGACCCAATGGCTTCCTCGCTTCCCCTCACTCTCCTTGCATGCATCCCGGTGCTGTAGGTAGGAAGATTACCTATTTGATTTTCACATATTGTTCTTTCATGTTATTGTTTGCAGATATTTATGTGGCAGGTTTGTTGTTTAAAACATTTGCAGATCTTTATTGGGGGTCCCCTTCCGGGATTCAATGTCTTGCTTGTTCATTCATTGGTATACCCTTTCAGTTATTTATCACCATATCAATTTTTCTATTTGTGCAGGTAGGGGAGTGTTATTCCAGTAGTGGAGAGCTGGAGGTTTGTAGGGATGACCAGCACTATCATATGCTAGGTCTCCATGTGGATGTTTTGTGATGTTGTTCACACTTTTAAATGGTTTTATTGTCTTTTGTGTCGTGGTGTATTATAGTACCAATAAAATTTGTTCCATTTCATCTTGGGTCCTATGGCATTTTGGTGAGTTCATTATCGATATCCTGCATGTGTCACTGCCATGATCGGTCCCCGGAGTTCACTCTTCTTCTTCCCGATGCATGTAAGTGCTTAGCTTGCGACACAATTGAAGTTAATAGCCAGCCCGCCCCTTATTTTGGGAGTTGCATGATGAATGATGCTGGCATGATTGCGCCAAAAATCTGATTGCATGCACCCAACACCCTTTAAATCTGTGTTCCAGTGGCACAAAGCGGAAATTGTCGGGACGTCCGAGGAAAGTGCGGTTTTTTTCGTGGGGCCCTTAGTAATAGCCCCATCGTCAGAGACATCAGTGTAAACTTTCAACTTATGAAATAGTCAAAGCTATCAGTTTCACAACAACTATAACACGGCCATTACAAACAAAAACTTCACAAAAGTGCAAAAGGAAAGCAAACGTTAGAAAAAGATGGTATCCATTGCCGCATATTCTCATCAGGCCAAAAGTCAATGCCACAGAGATTGCTGGCTCTTTTAGAATGATATAGTCACTTCAATTTCCCACGGTAGGAGGCATATCTTGATAAGATAAATATTTCAAGGATATCTATCGATGGCCTGTATTAGACTGAACAATGAGTGATTGTATTAGATAGGGACTATGGCATTAAAAATGTTTTGGCCAATTAATGCCTATTGAGCTGAAGCTTCCATTGAATCAAATAGTGATTATAGTCATATGAATGGACTGTCATTTTGGGTATTCCACAGGGTAACAGTGAAAACGGTTTGTAGATCAGTTGTGTCAATAATACGCAGCAAGTTTCATAAATTTCACGAGCTTAAGTACATTTTTTGGATGGTAGGTATTTTACTTTTTCCTATAATCAGCCAGCTGCACCACAGCCTTTATTACAATGCAGAGATCATGAATAATACGAAAATATTTGTTAGTAGCGACAAGGAATAAGAAACCTTTACTCCATTGGAGATTATGTCTAATCTTAGCAGTACTATCATGGGAGACAGGCAAATCAGTACGTCAGTCAATACGAGAAACTCATATTTTGTTCTTCTCATTTCTAGCCCCGCTCACCAGTCGTAGATTGTGAAATGATGAACTAGAGACACAGCAGCATGTATATTCATGCTGGATGGAAACAATATTACCTTGTGTAAGAAAAAATGCTCTTCTTAATTGGCACATATAATTACACACCAGCATTAGCAGAAGGAGCCCTTGTTACTGGAACTAATTTTTCTGTAGGCTCATACAATGAATAAATGCCATACAAAGATGGTCTTAATTTTATAGTTTTTTCCTTTTTTCATGATATATTCTGATACTTCTGTACTGTTGGAAAAAGGTAGGTAAGAATGATTCCATAAAGGTGAGGGGTCATGCTCAGGAGAAGCCTTATTACTGGAGTGGATATATGCTAACTGTCTGAATTAATTATCTAGGCATGTAAGTTAGTTGCTTTGTACACTTTTACATTGTTCATCGTTGCAGCTATTAATTAGGTTTGACTTTATTATCAGCATTAGTTTGGACATGCAAAATAATATCAAATAAAACTGGGCAAATTACTACAATTTGTCATGAAGGTGATGGGAGTACCAAATATGTGAAATGCATCCATGAGCTCTATTACATGGAGGACTGAGTATCTAGTGGCCAAACCCCAAGCATGTCTCCTTACAGGCAGTCCCCTATTAAGGACAGCCAACTTACGGAGAACCCTAGTTACAGGACGACTTCTTTGCCACTATGAATCTGTTGAAGCCACATACAAATTCCCTTAGAAGGAACTACCAGCTTCTGATGGTAGGTTATTAGGATGTAAAAACACGGGCACAAGCTCAGGGGAGTTGGTGCCGGAGGCTATAACCTTCGGCTAGTGTTTTAAACCGCTATATGCGGTTTAAAAACATTTTGATTTACAGCCGGGTAGCTTCACGTGAAGCCTCGGCACATCCTTGGAGGCGCCGCGCTAGCGCCAAAGCTACTGGGGCTTGTAATCAAATGTCTTTAAACAGCGAATATTTATAGCGGTTTAAAACCCAGAGAAAGGTTAAGGCTCCGGACGCTTCCCTGGCTGGTGCCTGGTGTTTACATTTAATACCTACCATCAGAACTAGAAAGTGGTTAGGTTCCTTTAATGGGGACACAACTAAAGAACGGATCTAAGAAGAACTGATGGGGGAATAAGCCTTTTTTTGAGCCGAAAGCAGCAATGCCGGGGAGCCCCACAGTCTGATTATGCCCCCTTTAGAGTCATATGTAAGGTAAATTTTAGGGTTGTTTAGGGGTTTTGGAGTGACCGCAGGTTCCATTTAAAGCAGGAAATAATAACATAATTACCACTACCAGATGTTGTCAAGTAGCAGAACACTTCAGGTCATAATTTTTTCAGGCCCGTGTAGTGGCATCATCCAGAAATGCAACTTTGTTGTTGTTGAAGTCAAGGAGGGGGATAATTCAACGCCTTCCCTGCTCAGACTGTACCCTTACGGAAACTGATAATCCTGCGTGAGGGCAGGAAAGGGGGGGGGGGAGTTTACATCACTGTTAATCTCTATACACCTCCTTGATTGTATACTACCAATTTAATTCACGTCAAAGTTGATTGTCTGGGTCAGTGGTGGTGACCCTATGGATCATGGTACCCTAAGGCGGCACTCAGAGCATTTCGTGGGCACACCGACAGGACTCAAAGAATATTCCTGCAGTACCAAGCAACTTAAAAGATGCGCTTTCAGTCATATTTCGAGATTATTGCCACTGGGGGACTGTAGGAAGAGGGAGAATGAGCAGACAGGGCCCAATATCCTTTGGAGGACCTGTCTCTGGCCACATGATTCTCTGTGTGTACAGAGCGACACTTGGGAAAGCAGCTAAAATATGAAAATTTCTCCAACTCTTTCTAGTGTTGCTGTCCTAGGAGGCACAAATGATGAAAGTTGTTCGAACAGGGAGCCATAAGTACTGTTCCATTTTTCATGGGTTGGCACCTCACGTCATCGAGATAGGGGGTTTGTCGGTTGCAGTTTGGGACTTGGCCTACCACGGTCCGCCCTCCCTGGTCTGGGTGTGGGAAACCATGCTGGGATTTATAGACACACTGCATCTGTTAGATGTCCTAGCTGCTCGACATATGGTAGTGGTTAAGGCCCCTTTGCGACCAGGTCCCTTTAAACACTATGCTGTAAACCCACTGTCGATCTTGGCTTTAGAAGACTGTGGGGAGATTTACTTACCTCCGCCCTGCATTGAATCCCCGAGGTGCGTCCCGACTCCAAGCCAGTGCCATAATTCACTATGAGCGTGCGCCCAATTCGCAGTTGTGTTCCCGATAAGGTTCCGTGGATGTTACAACGCTTCTTCTCCCGGTGCGTGTAAGTACCTTAGATCTTGCGGACAGCAAATTCGAAGTTAACATCCCGTGGTCTTTGCCGCCAATCCGTCGATGTCTGGCCCCTGCTTTGTGTTGCATTAAAGGGTCACCTACTCTACCCACAAATCATACACCTATAGGGAGATGGGTGGTAGGTAGGGATCAATGGGGACGTGAGGATAGCTTTTAAGGGTATATCTCGTCAGTCCCACACTTTTTTTGGACTAGATTTATTCACACATATATTCAACCTTTCCTTATGCGGGCTATGGGGTGGTAGCCCATCTGAGTTACAGAGGCGGCACATACCACGCACACACGGTAGCGCACTAGCCCTCCACTACTCCCCATATGTCGGCGACGAGCTGTCCGGCGATCAGACCGTGCTGCGCACGCGTCAGAAGAGCCAAGCCGCGCCATTGTTTCGGAGCAGTGACGCGGTTTTATTGCGCGCGTGCTTCGCAGGCTGCTATTGCGTAGCAGAACGCAGGGATCGCCGGACGAGGGGCGCAGCTACGCGAGCTGGCGCCGAAGAGGGGAGTAGGAGGGGTATTTAAAGTGGCGTACTGGGGCGTGAGAGTAGCGCCCTACTCGTGTAACCTCAGATGCGGCAATCCACGCCCCAGTAGCGCCATAGAGTACATTGAATAATGTGGTAAAAAAGTTATTCAACAAGGGGTGGGGACGTGAGGATATCTGCCCTTAAAGGGCTATCTCCAGTCCCATTGATCCACTACCACCCAATCTACTTTAGGTAGATGTTGTGTGTGTAGGTTTCCTTTAAAAAAACCCGGTGCCGAATGCACCCAAAATTGATGGATGTGGACACATCCCCAGGCGATCCTCCGAAAAGTCCGGAAACCACCATGAAAATGGGACCTGTGGGACCATTTCACTCTTCGAACTAAATGCATTTTTAGCAATCACCCAAACTAGCCACATTGTTAAACTATCTCGGCTTATCAATCCATCCCCCTGTTGCTAAACGTCTCACGTCATAAACTTGTCGATAAGAAGCTATGTGACTGTTTTCCTAACCGGAATAATACCTCCCTGGCAGCTTCGATCTACTAGGAATGAGACGATACATTTTACAATGAATTCGCTGCAATACTATGTCCAACATTAGTATAGCAACTCTTGCCCTCTATGTGAACTTTTTCCGCTGCCAGATCCTCCGTATCCAGTGATTATCACTACCACCAATCATTCTTACGGTTAGTGTGTGCTATCCATACCATAGACCCCGGCTGAGTCCCGTACGAAGATTTATCTTCTAGATTTCTATTGTTTATGTTTTCAATGTGTTCTAGGCACCTGGGGTTCATTTGTATTTAACTTTTTTATCTGTCTTTTTTCAAGTGATCTTTATCTAATTCGTGCAAGGTATGTCACTGTCTCAGACCTTCAATCCCATGACGAGCTATTTCGTTGACCGCTTGCACTAGCGAGCTTTTCAGGACTAGGCACCAGGCACGCTTAGTTTGTCTAACGACGCGACATAGTCCTGTGAGCCTTTCAATAGCCATCCCCCCTGCACAACGTCCACATTTTACATTATCAAGTTGAAGTGAATTGAGGCCTCCCTATCTCAAATATAATTATAGTTCTATGAAATATCACATGTTGAAACCATGTCTGCATACAATGAAGTTCACACCCACAATGATACTGTAAAAACCACCAGCTGTGAATCAAATCTCCACTATATCCTTATATACACTCACCGGCAACGTTATTCAGTACACCTGTCCCAAATGCATCATTACACTATATTCTAAATCAGCCCATCACCTGCCGTGTAATCGCAGTGCATTTTAGCGCATGTACGCACATTGACCGTCGTAAGACCACAGTACTCTCCTGCCGTTCGAAAACGCGAGCATCGTCTGGGGAAGCGTAAGTGTTGATTGATGCCTTTGTACGTGGCTATGGTTATTGGTGCCAGCAAGGCTGTTCTGAGCTATTTCAGCACAAACTGTCTGTTACTGGGATTTCACGCACAACCATCTTAGGATTAAAGAGAAGTCGAAAAAAGAAAAACATCCATGTGAGCGGCAGTATGTTGGCGGGGAAAATGCTCGTTGATGCCAAGAGGTAGAGAGATGGGCAGATGGTTCGAGCGGATTGAAAAGGCAACAGCTGACTCAACTGTGCCACCGTTACAACCAAGTGTAGGCGAAGAGCATCTCTGAATCGCACAGTACGTTGAACTTTGAGCAGATGGGTACAGCAAGCAGAAAGACCAAACGGAGTTGTAATAAGAACAGAAACTGAGGCTACAATTTGCACAAGATCATTGAAATTGGGACAGTAGAGATTGGAAAAACGTGCCTGGGTTGATGAGTCTAGATTTCTGCTGGACCATTTCATTGGATGGTAGGGTCAGAATTGGCTAACCGTCAACACATGAAAGCATGAATCAATGCCGCCTTGTATAACGAGTTCAGGCTGGATGGTGGTGTTTCAGGGTCATGGTCGTGGGGAATATTTTTCTTGGCACTCTTGGGCCCCCTTGGGTTTTTTTTTTTAAAAAACAATCTGAAATCGTTGCCCACGCCACAGGCTATCTGAGTATTGTTGCTGAACCATGGCCATCCCTATGACCACAAATGATCCCACATCTGATGGCTCTTTCAGCAGGATAATGCGCCATGTCATAAAGCTGGCATCATTCAGACTGGTTCTGAACATGACAATGAGTTCACTGTACTCAAATGGCCTCCACAGTCACCAGATCTCAATCCAATAGAGCATCTTTGGGATGTGGTGGAACGGGAGATTCGCATCAGGCATGTGCAGCCGACAAATCTGCGGCAACTGTGTGATGCCATCATGTCAATATGGACCAAAATCTCTGAGGAATGTTTCCAGCACTTTGTTGAATCTATGCCACAAAGAATTGGGGCAGTTCTGAAGGCAAAAGGGGGTCCAACCCGTTACTAGCATGATGTACCTAATAAAATGGCCGGTGAGTGTATTTTCCTGCTGCATTAACTAAATATGCATTTTTTTACTTAGCTTTTCTAGGATTGGTAGAGACTAGAGATGAGCAAGCACTAAAATGCTTGAGTGCTCGTTACTCGGGACAAACTTTTCCTGATGCTCGAGTGCTCGTATTGAATAATGAACCCCATTGAAGTCAATGGGAAACTTGAGCATTTTTAACTGAAAGAACACATTGAAAGAACACTAAAGAAGAACACATTGCAGATGTTTGCAGATGTTTTCACTGAAAGAACACATTGAAAGAACACAGTGAAGAACACATTGTTGATGTTTCCATACATCAGCAATGTGTTCTTCACACATATTGTTCTTCACATACTATTGCGAAGAACACCGTTCGGCACACGTATCTTCTGATAAGTTAGCAGATGTATGGAACATCTGAAATGTGCTCTTTACTGTGTTCTTCACTTAAATGATCCTGTGTTGATGATCACTGTTTTCATTGTGTTCTTCACTGTTCTTCATTTTGTTTCGTTTAGTAAATGCTCGATCTCAAGCCGGCGAGATACTCGAGTATACTAGCTCATCTCTAGTAGAGACAAAAAATATTTTTTCTGTATTATGTAAGGACATTATACTTGGATACATATCAAGGCATCTATCAGGCTTCTGTCATTGTTAATCAATCAGTGCTTCAAATGACTATATCATCTCTAATTTACATGAATTATCATTATCAAATATTCAGTCACATTGATGAAGAACTGGCAAAAATTGTGATTGTAATTATTATGTATGCCAAGCTGCCACCGTTCTGCAGTTTCTTTTTAGCTACTGAAATATACTTATATTGTATAATTATGATGAACCTCTGAGCAAATGTGTTTTTGGCGTATAGGTAATAGTGAGAAGTTTGTTGCTTCGGACAACACTCAAAAGCTCAAGGACCAAAATGAAAAACCTCTAAGATCTTGTTTCCAAGTAAACAGTAATTACTTGTTTTTTGTCCCTCAACAGATGTTGTAATGCTACACTGACATCAAGTGTATTACTCTTTACTAGCTGTAGCTCCTGGCGTTGCCCATGATAGTATATAACTGCTCTTTGCTACAACAAAATAGAATGGGTTAACAAAATATTTGATATGTATCTATAGACAGTCTCAGACTATCTCTTTCATTGACTATCTGTTGCTGGCAGTCTCTTTCAGTGACTGTCTGTTGCCGGCAGTCTCTTTCACTCTGCCCTCTGTGACCTCTGGTGAAGCTCTCTGGATGCTTTATCTAAGTCCCAGGCTGCAATTATCAGCTGTAAGGTGTCTGTGATGAAGTTTTATTGATAATGCTTGGTCCCATTACAGCAAAAAATTTTAAAATCCAATTGTCACTGGGACAAAACAATTATAAAATATACAGTTACGACTTACATACAAATTCAACTTAAGTACAAACCCAATGAACAATTTTTCTCTACCATGTTCAACTACTACATGGGCAACTTATGCACAAATTGTCATCAGTTATGTCCAGGCTAAGTTCACACTACTGTTCCTTACTTCCATCAAAAAAGTAAAGAACGGAGGTTTAACGGAGCTTTAACATGTCAAATAAAAATCCCATTGATATCAATGTCAATTTTATGTTATCCACTACGTTCCGTTTGCAGAACATAGACCAGGGTAGGGACTGGTGTAAATTTGCACCAAAACGTGCTCCTAAATGGAAAGTTGCAAATCATGAGTTCAGTACTACTTGTGAAAACTAGCCTAAGCAAATAATGAAGTTGGTGGAAGCAGGTTGTAAGTGACCTTGTATTGCCCTATGTTCATTTGCAAATCGCAAAACAGTATTTGTACCACAACTGCGCCATAACAACACCAAATGTAGATAAAAAACTTTAATTAAAAAGTTGTAAAAAATTAAGGTGTAAAAATAAATAAGTGGATGGACCAGCAGACATGCTTCCTAAGCAATTGCACCCAGAAGCTTTTTAGCATAAAAAAAAAAATATATGGGGAGATTTATCATATGCGATGTGCTCCGCGCTGTCTCCCCTCGTCAATGCCCCCTTCATGCCTCTCTAAGTCCCCTTGGAATGGAGAGAGCTTGAAAGGGAAAATAATCACAATTGCTGGGGGTCCTCTTGCAATTGAGATTATTTCAGGGCTTCTACGTCAGTTTAGTGACATTAAAGCCCTGATAAATTTCCCCCATAGTTTTTTTTTTAAGGAACACATGGCTGGAAAACAGAAAAGGTTTATCTGGAAAGTTTATCATGCACTTTGTACAATGCTGGTTTTACATACTGGATGCTTTGAGAATGGGTAGAATCTACTTAGTTTAAAACTACAAAAGTAGTGAGATAATCGCCAATTTATGAACTGTGCCTCCAAAAAGGGATGGTCAAGTAAATCTTCCCACTTCAATCTTCACAATCATGTTGTTTTACCATATGGTAAATGTTACAGTAGGTCATAGTCTTCATCTGCTTGAATTTATAAAAATACCTTGCAAAATCCTGATTTAATAATTTTGTTAGATTATTGACCATATCACTTGCTACTCAGCAAAGAAATATCAGGGGCCCTGTTTCCTCCAACTTACTTTTGAACCTGAGGCTACTCTACAAGCAAGCATTGTTCTGCATCTCTTGTAAATAAATTAACAATGTGGATCAATGTTTTATTACTCACTACACCTGTTTCTCATGTAAACGATGTGTTATCCTCTCTGACTTGAAGATTATGTACTCTGCTGCTTTTATATCCATTTATGTTTATGTGATATTAATTTAAAATACATATATATTTTAATCAAATTACATGTGCTTGGTATGAAGTAGTAGCAAAAACGTTTCTCCAAGTTTAATTTATATTTATGTTTTACAGCAAGTCAAGTTGATATATATACACCGTATATACTCATGTATAAGCCAAGTTTTTCAGCACAAAAAATGTGCTAAAAACCCTACCTTGGGCTAAACATGAGTGTATAAAAAAGAAACTTATGTACTCACCTTCCAGCCTTCCCCAAAGCTCCCTGCTGCTCCTTTTCCTTCTTCTCTTCCCTTGTAGTAGAGCCAGCAGAGGGCATGGACGCGTCTCTGCCTTCTCTGCTATGAGGGACGAGAAGAAGGAAGATGAGCCATGTGGTGAATGTAAGTTTCTTTTTATATAAACCGTGGGGCTGCTAAGAATTTCATTAGGGGGGCTGCATAGAATTTAACTAATGGAGGCTGCAGAGAATTTCATTTATGGGGGGCTGTAGAGAGGCAAGTCAGCAAGACCAAAAGGTGTACCAGAATGTTATGTCAAGATCCAAATCATTTAGCCAAGAGATGATCAAAATCCATGCCTGGATACCCCAAATAGCACAGCTGCTGTAGTGATTTCTGCTCCTTTCCCAGGGTATCCATTGTGGGGTATCTGTATAATGCAAATTCACAAACTTTTTGTGTTGCTAAAGTTGAGAGCAAGACATATGTGTCAAATTCATGTAGTTTCTAGAGGGATTTTCGCTCCAATTACAGGGTGTCAATTGTGGGGTATCTGTATAACGCAGATTCCAATACTTTTGTGTTGCTAAAGTTGAGAACATGAAATACTTGTCAAATCCACATAGTTTATAGAGTGATTTTTGCTTCAATTACAGGGTGTCTGTTAGGGTTATCTGTATAATGCAAATTCCCATACTTTTGTGTTGCTACAGTTGAGAGCAAGAAATAAGTGTCAAATCCACATAGTTTATAGAGTGATTTTTTCCCAATTACAGTGTGTCCGTTGTGAGGTATCTGTATAAAGTAATTCCCATACTTTTGTGTTGCTAAAGTTGAGAGCAAGAAATAAGTGTCAAATCCACATAGTTTATAGAGTGATTTTCACTCCAATTACAGGGTGTCCATTGTGGGGTATCTGTATAAATCAAATTCCCATACTTTTGTGTTGCTAAAGCTAAGGCAAGAAATACATGTCAAATACACATAGTTTATAGAATGATTTTTGCTCCAATTACAGGATGCATTTTTTTACTTTGCTTTTCTAGGATTGGTAGTGACAAAAAATATTTTTTCTGTATTATATAAGGACATGCTTGGGAGGCAGGTGTAGCAAGGGATTCATCATCATCGGGCGAAGAGAATGTCAGCTTGCGTGTCAGGCAGTTGAGCAGGCAGCAAGTTGCTACTGGAGCCATGAGTCTGGGGCCTACCAGGTTGCTGCCACCTCCACACTCATCATTGTGCCACTCTGTGGGCTCTTGCTGCTGCTGACGCCACCTCCACACCCTATCAGAGTGCCACTCTGTGGCTTTCCATGTTGCTGCCACCTGTGGGCTCCTACTGATTCTTCTGCTGCCGCTACAACCACACTCTATCATTGTGCCACTCTGTGGGCTCCTGCTGCTGACCCCACCTCCACACACTATCATTGTGCCACTCTGTGGGCTACTGCTGCTGATGCCACCTCCACACTAATTGTGCCATTCTGTGGCTTTCCATGTTGCTGCCACCTCCACACTATTATTGTCACTCTGCGGCCTACTCATGCTACTGCCCACTGACCGCTGTCTCCCTGGAATACCCTGTGATTTCCATAATGCTGTTTTCACCCTCCACCACTCTATGACATTGCCACTATGTTTAGTTTTCCCTTCATTTCATCTGTCAGAAGGAATGAAAAGTCTCAGGATTGAAAGCCAAAAGCAGGAGTGGATACAGAACACAGAGGACATGAAAATATCCCATTTACTGGTCATCTCTGTTCTGGATCTACTCTTCTATGTTTTTGGCTTTAGCAGTAGTGATGATGGATTATTGACTGATTAAAAGCAGACACTGATGGATGAAATGAAGGGCAAAATCATCAGTGATGTCAATGCAGAATGGCTGACGACACCCTCTCCACTCTTTTGGGGGGTTTTTACATGTATCCGAATTTAACAGAACAGGTTCTGTCATAATCTATGGAATCATCTGATGTCAGCATAAAAAGAGTGCACTCTTTGTTATAGTGGGATCCTGGCACTGAACTCAGTCCTTTCGAGCTAGCACAGACATTACCTTGTCAGGCTGCGTTCCCGCTTCGTTTATTTGGTGAAGTTGGCCTCTGTAAGAGCACATGGAATTGAAGAGTGAAGCGATTCTAAGAGCGGTGGCTGTCATGTGCCTGTCATACTAAAACACAGCAATGTTTGAAGACAAAACCACGCTACCTATGCATATTTAAGCATGGCACAACATTCTACAACACCCTAAAGGCTCTCTGCAGCCAGGAAATACCTGTTTTTAACGTGATTCGTCATGATTCAATTCGGGTCAAACCAAATTTCAACAAATTCGCCCATCTTTAGTCTCCAGTCCTTTAGAGCCCAGACAGGATCTTCCAGGACGAAATGCTTTACGTGGTGACTGACAACCCTTGGAGGTTTGTAAAGGGAGTGTAAGCATTGACAAATCTTCCAGGCACATCTCCTGAGCTAGGGGATCAAAGGAGGAAAACATTTTTGTGCTTCTTTGCTACCTGAAAAACCCAAAGGAACACAAGGGAAAATCATAATTGTCCCATAACTTGGACATAGTTGATGACTATGAGTCCTCATTTACAGGAGAGGTTTAAAGGGTTGGGTTGCACCTGTATCCCTAATTTTAAGAACCTAGCTTGGTGGAAACCAGGTCAAATTGAGGGTTTATAGGGTTTAAATCAAAATCATCAACAGACGATACATTTCTAAATGGAGGAGGTAATCCAGACCTCCCTCTTTCAGTATCATCACAGTCAGGGGGTTTGGGCCAAAAACCGACTTGATTTAACTTAGTAAATCTAGGGGAACCCCTTGGTCAATCATGGGGAAACCCATCATTACTGGAGGGCTGCCTGAATTTTCTTTGCTGGTTTGGTTTTATTATTTCATAGGGCCTCTTGTAGGTCATGCTTGATGTCAAGGGAACTGCCTTACAAGGTAGCTAAAAGAGGTGCGGTTTTCCTTATCCCATCCTGTAAAACTTTGCATATTGTCTCTGAATTGTCTTTGCTGCATTCCACTGTCTTTGCTGCATTCCCCAGCCAAAGAAATTCTAACTTTTCCATAGTAAGAATATTTTGTTTCTTTTATTCCATTTTATTTTCATAACTGTTGTTATGTGTTGTTTGCAATCTTTTTTTCTGACAAGTTTATATTTTTATGAGTGTATAGTACATTCACATATATTAAAGTTTAACCTTAATAAGACTGCTTGTAGCCTTATAAAATCTAAGTTTCCAGAGGGATTTAGGTTACCAAGTTCTTATAGCATAGCATATTTAGTGATTGCATGTTTTGTGTGAATTACAATCGTGTGTTAACTGTGTGGAAGTATTTTGTGGGTGGTCGCAGTGTGTTTTGTGGGTGCTCAAAGCTATTGGGGGTAGATTTAGCACAAAGATGCTATCTTGCATAGGTGGGCGGAGCTTCATATTGTAAATTGTAGGACTCCCTATTGTAAGTGTACCCCATGATTTAATTTGAGACACGGGGCTTCTTCACAATAATTAAATATTTTCTAAACCCCTGTTTAAATTACTTTACACTTCAGGGTTTTTACATAAAACACATGTACTGGATTTCTATGAATCCCACTTACTTTCCTGCGACTATAAGGCCTTTTGGACATGAGTGAACTTGTTCCAATAACTGGATTTATGCACCTGAACATAAAACAGCTTTGTCAGTCCAGTTCAGGTCTTCTATGGGATAGTTAATCGGTACAAAACAGAGCAAGTTTGTTTAAACAAACTCACTGGTATGAACCTGACCTAACACCACTTTATCTGCTGCTAACACTCGATTATGTTACTTATTTTAGGGCCTTGAATAGTAGTTTTATGAGTAGGCCTTTAGTCGATCTACAGTAAGTCATATGGCTGGAAGCACCGCAACTATAATAATATATTTCAATTGTTGACTATTGGTGTTTATATAGTTTTGCATTCATTTACATGTTTTAAAGTTCAACAGACTGTTTAAATGGAGTAATTGTTCATTTTGTTATTTGTCTAATAATGTCTTTATACAAAGATCACTGAGTAGTTAAATGACAATGAGATAATTCTTAAGAGATAACATCTGTACAAATTAAGTAGCATAGTTAATTGGGCATATAACACACATTCTGATCTTATTTCCACAAAGCAGCTACATTTTGTCAAAAGTGCATTTCTGTCAGCCATATTGAGAATTCAGAAAGTAATACTACAATTTACTTTATCATTTTTCTTCAAAAATGCAAGTAATAATTAGAATGGGAAGAGAGCCTGGGAGCTCAACAGCACATTTCCAATAAACTGTTGAATAATTAGCACAAAACACATCCTGTTAAGTGATTTCTCGGATGTAAATCAATGACTCATTAGTTTTAAACATACCAGACTTCTAGACCCTGAAATTATAGTGTGAACATATGGTGCTGCTTGGCAGCGTAAATGAATTCCGATAGGTGAAGAATTCTATATGTTCTAGATATCTCTACAAAGCTGAATCCAATTTTTTGCAAAAAGTTGTTAAAAGCTTTTTCAATGAAAATGAGATGAAAAAAAAAGATGTAATTAGTGTGAGCCCATCAAAAAAGTCCTCATGTGCAAGGTTGTTTTTATTTAGGTTGTATTCCTAAACAGCTGTGATTTCTAATTTCACCATTGGTAAAAGAGGTTGCTTATAGTCTTTCTTGGAACAAGATAGAAAGAATGGATCTCTATGCATCCACTTGTGGACATAGATAACTGAGGCTGAATTCATTGACAGGGGTGAAATGTGAGCCCTGAACTTCTCCATAATCTATGTTGTAGCCTATTTGCTGGTCTTGCACTAAGCCACAAGCGACAACTGGCCAGCAATCCCTGCACTTAAATATGTGCACAGCAAAGAGGTGAAAACAAACAGACACAAAGACAAACTGCACAGAAGGCAATCTATCACAAACTAGATCAAAACCTAGAGGGCAGCGATGTATAAAATCGAGAAGCAAAAGAATTATAAAAGTAAAAATCAAAATCCGAGTAACCAGAACGGCCATGCTGAGATCAGTTCCAGTTGCTCAGTGTTCAAGCCAAATGTTCCAGTCAGCACATGCTTCAGGTATCATGGGAGTTGAACTCTTACACTTACTGTTGGACACTTACCTTGTAACATACGCTTCTGACATGTTGTATAGTGAGGGTTGTTCCATATTTTTTAACTGCGCTTATTCATTTATTACATCCTTGCATTGTATGTTTACATCTTTGTTTACAACATGTTTTTACATTAACACCATGTGAATTTGGTACAGCCAGAAGGGGTTTGTGAGGGTGACTATATTGTACTCACCTCACTGAGTCGTGTACAGTGTATATTATTGCACTTTGTAAGTATTTTTAAATGTTATGGTCTTTTGTCGTTGTACTTGTTTGAATAAAGATTGTTACTATTTTTAAAATTTGTTGGGCTGCCACAACAATCTTTTTCTTTCTCGCTACATATGTCAATTTTGTGTCTTTGACCTAAAAGTAATATTATTTGGGGTGCAGGACTCCATTTTCGGATATATAATGGGAGTTGGACTCATTACACTCCTCTGTGTAAGGGGCCAAACACTAGTTGTTTCGTCGTTTATTTTGATTGTTTTTTTAAGCTCTAATGTTCAAAGATACAGACAGGTAAAAATGGAGTCAGTGGTGTAGCTAGAACTGATTGGGCCTCATAGAAATGTTTTGACAGCCCCCCTCCCCTACTTTCAACATTACCTTGTGGTGTGTGCAAATACAGGCTACTGCGATATACAGTTCGACCTCCATTAAAATTCCTTTACTTCCCTAACCCCATGACTTACTGTACCCAAAAGATACAATCCCCCTCTTTGTGATCCGCACATTGTAATCTTATAGCAGATGGTATTGTTTTTCTTCTTGAAGTCCTTTATTGCTTAGTTCTGGTGGATAGAAATCAGTCCATAGTCATCTGATGTCACATAGTTCCACAGCTTGTTGTTCCACAGAGAATAATCAGAGCTGTGCGTTATAAAAAGCTGAACCTGTTTGACAACATATGACCAGGGATATAATGAGCCGTGCACCTGTGTGACATCATATGACCATGAAGTGTTGTTTATCATCACAAAGTAAACAATGAAGCTTCCTATAGTATGATAGCAGGCAGAGAACTAGAAAACCAGGATTAGAAGCAGAAAAGATCATGTAAAATGTATAACTTTTTATTATACAAAAAAAAGCATAGTAATATCTATAAGCACACTAGCAAGAAAAAAATTATGATTGTATTACACAAATGAATGCAATTACACACAAATATGTCAGGCTACTGTCAAACTGCCAAAATGATGTGCTGTATACGCCAGCATTGTGACCTGCACGCCTGTCACGGCCGAGTCAGCTGTGGGAACGGCCACTGCCTTCCACCTTATGCTTCTCCCTTGGGCGTGAAGAGGAGCATCTCATAGCGACAAACATTGCTCTTTCTCTTTTTGTTTATCCCCTGATGAACCCCATAGGAACTGGGGGGAAACGCGTTGGGACGGGATACCATATGTCTCTGTACCCTATGAATATCTAGGGACAGTTTAGGAACCAGGGCAAGTGTGGGACCGCCCTTGTCAGGGAGGGAGCAACTCGGGGTATAGGTATAGCTATATTAGGGACTGTGGACATATTGGGGTAATATCCTATCCTACTATCCTGTCGCATCACCTGAATTGTGACCGAGCATACTACAGGACCTGGTGAGAATGTTCCATCTTTCACTATTTTTTGCATGTGTTGTGGTCATGCTGATCAGAGACTAGTGTTGGATATAGGAGTAACTGAACACCTATAAACCCCATTACTGCCACATATGCTATTTGTATGTGGCGCACCTGCCCTAGGCTGTTTTTTCAATAGACTGAATAATAATTTCTTTGGCTGTGTGGCGTCATTCAGTTTTTTTATATGAATCGGACTGTAGGATAATTTATCCATTTTTATGCGACTTATTAAAAGTTATGTTTTATTGTATCACATTTGCTGCTTTGTATATTTCAAATGAATGTGATTAAGTACTGGTCAAATTTTTGGGTATTGATGGATTGACAGCTCTAGTCTCTAAACTTGCAGTACCACTAGGACTTCACCTTATTTGTGTGCATTATTGGTTATAGTGGTGTTGTCCTTATTGACCATTTGATTAATTATTTAACACATTGCAGTGCTTACAGTCAAAATAAGAGGGCATGGTTCACTGGTAGCCCAGGAGAGAGAAGAGTCGATGTCAGAAAAGCAAATTTTCATATCAGAAAACGACTGTAATTAAGCAGCATGGGGAGAACTTCTAACCCTTTATCAGCAGGCATTGTTGGTCAGGGTGGTAAAATTCTGTCAGCTGGTCTTCTAAGAAGTTGAGCAGGTCCCTCAAAATATAGGTTTTGTCGATTTTCATAAAAATGGGACAAATTGCACCCAAAATTCTAAACAACCTTGAATAATTAGAGGATGCATAAAAAACATGCCAATGTAAAGCAGACATTTGTGAAATTTTAGTTATAAATTTATTTGGGCGGTATCGCTATGTGCATGAAAAGCAGAGCATTTAGAATGCTTAATTTTTGCTAAATTTTTTTCATATCTAAAAGATATCATCCAAGTTTTTCAACTAATTTGAAGCACGATGGGGGTTATTTACTAAGGGCCCGATTCGCGTTTTCCTGACGTGTTATCCGAATATTTTCGATTTGCGCGGATTTCCCATGAATTGCCTCGGGATTTTGGCTCATGCAATCGGATTGTGGCGCATCAGCGCTGGCATGCACACAACGGAAATCGGGGGGCGTGGCTGAACATAAACCCGACGTATTCGGAAAAACCGCCGCATTTAAAAAAAAAAGTGTCGCGGAGCTCGCACTTACCTTCACTAGGAATAGGCCAGTGAACTTGAGTGTGTTCTGATGCTCTTCAGCACAGCAGCGCAACCTGGTGGACGTCGGAGGAACTGCCTTAATGAATCCCGGCCGGACCCGAATCCACTGCAGAGAACGCACTGCTGGATCGCGAATGGACCGGGTAAGTAAATCTGCCCCACTGTGTCAAAAGAAAACAATCTCAAAATCCCCCAGAGCAGCCCAAAGTTATAACTTCTTATAATGACAGCACATTTTTTAAAGATCAGACTTGGTTCTGAAACCCTAAAATGGCTTATTCCTGAAGGGGTTAAACTTTTACATTTCTTAATATTTTCAATATTTTTTTTACTATTATTTCAGGGTTCCTAGGGGGTTCTAACTTATACAATATACTGCAATACTACTATACTTTTTAACAACACCACTATCCTAAATCTGCAAATCAAGGGCCAGGTCACATCTCATGTAGACCTCCCCCCATAACAAATTCAGTACACTCCACATCATATTATTTTTAGACAAGAAAAACAGTATACAGGCGGTCCCCTACTTAAGAACACCCGACTTACAGATGACTACTAGTTACAAACAGACCTCTGATAATTAGTAACTTACTGTACTATAGCCTTAGGCTACAATAACCATCTATAACAGTTATTAAAGGTGTCTGCAATGAAGCTTTATAGTTAATCCTGGTTCTTATGACAATCCAACATTTTTAAAATCCAATTGTCACAGAGGCAATTGAAGTTACAATTATAAAATATACAGTTCTGACTTACATACAAATTCAACTTAAGAATAAACCTACAGAACCTGACTTGTACATAACCCGGGGACTGCGTGTATACTGTAAAAAGTCACTAAAAATACCTTTATTGCATATCAAAAATAATAATTTAACATTAAAAACAATGGGGCAGATTTATCAAGTGTCTGAAAGTCAGAATATTTCCAATTGCCCATGGCAACCAATCACAGCTCCCCTTTAAAATATTCATGAGCACTGGTGAAATTAAAGCTGAGCTGTGATTGGTTGCCATGGGCAACTGGAAATATTCTGACTTTCAGACTGCTTGATAAATCTGCCCCAATGAGTTATATTCCAGAAAAAACAGGTATAGTACAACAATATTAATGTGAACAGGTAGATGATTTATATTGCACAAATGTCACTCAATATTTGTGTTATATACATAGCACCAATGGACTCATCCGAATACCCCTTATATATAGAAGACTATATATTTAGTGATAATTCCAAGCATAAGATCAAGTCCCTATAAACACTAATAATAAAAAGGTAGCTACTCTTTTCTCTAATAGTGTTTATGCGCCTTACCAGTCTTAGCCATTGGCACTCCTGGAACTCCAACACTCCAACTATATTCAATGCTGGCTACCTCTAGAGCTGCAGTCTTATCCTTGTCATACTCCAATATTGTTGCGGGATAATATCAGCTCTGATATTCCAGTCCCATCCACACCCTTCTGTACATGATGTGCTTTCCATAAGGCTCCATTTCCAGGGGAAGAGCATGATCATGTGCAGGAAGCATAAAGGAAGGTAAGAAGACCATAACTATTTATTTCAAGAATTTAAATTCATGAATAGAATACTAGAACGATATTAAAGACTGACACATGGACAGAGCGGTGGTAGAGGGGAAGCTATCAGCACCTATGCCTATTTGACACAGATATGGCACTCTTCTGCTGGAGGATGTGTTCAGTAACACCCCTTGCCCAAAGTAGGGTAACCATTTCTGGAATAACTTTGGGGTTGCTGACATGTGGACATATGGTCGAATATACATCATGCCACTGCAGGCTCGCTTTCCAATGTCCTCAATCAATATAGTGCCCCGCTAGGAGAAACAGCCCAACTACAGAACCAGGAGATCGTACAGGAGAATATCAAGGGGAAAAAGGAGTACCTCCACCATCTGTGCTAGTCTGGTTTATCTGCGGCTTCATTCTGGTAAACTCCTCATAGGTAACAATTCTACTCCAGATGGCCACTTTTCCAGCTCATGACTTACCAGTACAGAATTTTCCACCCTAGTGTTTTCAGCCTCTGCAGCACATCTTTCATTCATGAAACTAACACACTTAAAGTGTATTGACCCTTGGATAACAACTAATTAAAGTTTATATTCAACCTATGATGTTTTAATACATTGCACCGACTAACTGGACTAGTTTTACATAGCACCAGCATCTCTTAATTTTATGTAGTGCTAGCACAACCTCATTTACTAATATGCATTTCCAGCAGCTCCTCTTTAACTCATATGCAGCCCTGAAAACACTAATGAATATGGAGCCACAGTATTCCCATTGATTCATGTATAGCAAATAACCCCCAATTTATTCATTTGTAGCACAGGACAAACACCAATAATTAAAATTTCACGCTAACTGCACCCTCTCCTTTTTAGATGATTCACAAAATGTATGGCCTTTCCTGAACTGGTCCCTTAAAAGATTGTGATAGAATATTTTTCAGTGGCATCACCTAATCAATATAACAATGTTTGGAAGATAAATTTCCAAAAATGGCATGCATCTTGAAATGTATCCTATCAGGTGTACACCATGTAAACACCACCTTTACTTGCATAACGTTAGTGTTTTATGTGATAAAATTGAATAAATAATATGTGTGATAAAATCCAGACAAACTACATTTTGAATAAAGAGACGCAGAGTCGGATATCTCAATTTTCCTGCCTAAACTAATCTTCTTAATAAAATGAGACCACCCTTGTGTATTCATGTTACTAATTTATATGCATCTTAAATTCCATCTGCTTTAACATATCTAAAATGTGTGTGTGCTATTGTCAAGTTCGAACTAATTATTTTTGGTGGTAAACAGAATCGTAACTTATTTCAAACTGGATTAAGCTTAGTATTTCCTAAGGACATGAATAATCCTCTTAAAGAATGAAGAAGAAAAATGGAGTTACTTTGTTTCATGTTGAAGCTAATAATCACAAGTCTTTGTGATCCACTCAAAACCTTTTCAAAATGCGGCATGACTACTTAATCGAAGAGCTCACATTTACTTATATTTTATTAGAGCCAGAATTTTTTATCAGAAAATAATTTTAGCTCCATGTCCTCTAAATGGAGCCCTCTCTCACATTATTTTGTGTTTGGAAGCTAACTTTTTTTTAAATAAAGAAGCTAGTGAAAAATGACCATATGATGACTTTATTCATTTTCAGGTGTTATATCATAAGTTTGTCTTCATTAGAAGACAATCTGTGACTTTTTGTGTCATTCCTGCCAAATTAAGATTACATGCATCCAAACGCCACAGATTGCCCTGTAAGCTAATGATGCAACCTAAAGATCTGGGGGGCTAAGCAGTCCCGGATATAGTTAAATACTATCGGGCGGCCCACCTTCATCGGCCTACTTTGCCGTCCTATTCTAAATGGGTGGGGCCTATGACACATACAAGATCGATCTGGATCCAATGTTTCCCCCTGGAGTCCCAACATTCTCCCATGACCTCCTTTTTTAAATTCCAGTCTTATGGGGCAGATGTTGAGACCCTGGTTTCTTAAGAACCTTTTTTGCTTTGCTGATATAGTAGATTTTAGCTCAAAAGCCATTCTTGACTTTCCATAACTACAATCCAGATTCATGCTCCCATCATCCTCTCTCTTCAGTTACTTGCAAATCAAATTGTATCTCAGTTCACTTTATGGCTCCACTAAGGTCTCTACACCTACGGAATTTTAGAGGCTATGCGAAATGGAACTATCCACGACAGGCCTCATCTCGGCTATACAAAAAATTTTCACCTAACCATCTGATCCCCCAAAATATGACTATATGCAGAAATGGAAAACATACTTGGGTAAGAGGCTATCTCAGGAGACCTGGAGGACTATTTGGGATAGGGCAGCGAAATCATCCCATTGTGTCTAATTCAAAGAAAACCAATACAAACAATACAAACTAGGTGGGAAGTTAAGTTTGTAATGCCAAATATCTGCACAACAAATCAATAACTCTTGGGGTGTAGAACAACTTTGGCTATTCTCTTTATTACCTTTAATCAGCAGTTTCTTTTTTATGCCCCTCAGATTATATTGGTGCTGCAGTAGCTCCTTCTTCTGCCTGTGCTGACAAGCCTTCAAGTCTGTAGATTTGTTTATTTGTCAAACTACTGAGAGGGGAGGGGCTGCTGCTCTCTGTTTACAGAAGAGGAGGTCATGTGACAGTGTTCTCTGTGTGTATAGCAGAGATGCAAGTGTTCAGGGCTGTGAATAAAGATGACTCCTATACACACTAACTCCTTCAATAATAGTGAGGTACAAGGTGTTCCCTATCAGTTCCTCCATCCCAGTCTACAGAACTTCCTCTTTCTCTTCATCAGCTATTAAGCTTTAGTTCTCACACGGCACAGGCTATAAACTTCATGTTAAAATTTTACTGATTATTTCTTTCACTTATTACATGTGAAAGAAGTTGCCAGGCTCACCACCATGAAAATTCTGTATGTACACTATGCCGTGTTCAGTGGGTTTACATGTGGAAATCTAAATGGATTTAATGCTAAATTACTTTAAGAGAGAAGACAAGGCAACATGGGATTTGCAGGCAGCTTGAAGGGGACTCAGCTTGAGGACAAGTACAGGAAGATATTTGTCTCGCCCACTTCACCTCTGACTTAGCGCTCAGTGCCTTATATATTGTACGCAATAGCTGATGCTGGCTCAACTCGAGATTGGAACTGAGCCCCGGATCGGAATACACTGGATGTCAGCTGTAACTGACAGCTGACATCCCAGTGCAACACCCTTGTTCGGAGTGGGCTCCGATTGCGTATGTTTAACATGTTAAATGCTGTGGTCAGTGCAACCACAGAATTGAAATCACCTGACAGGTGTCTTTACCCCACGATCGGCCCACCCACTCCGTCTTCGGGGGGCGCTGATCGCTGTCATGGCAGCCCTGAGGTATGATCAGGACCGCAGAGCTGTCTGCAGGCAGTGCCTGTAAAATGTTGTCTGTGACAGCATCTTAAAGGAACAGTGTCAGCCTATGCATGTGTATAGGCTGACACAGCTAATGCCCTGCTGATAAAAAAAAAATGTACTTAGGGCCATTTCTATTAAATAAAAATAAATTAAGCCCCATAAACATATAAAGAGACATATTAAGCAAAAAAAGTCAACATCATAACACAAACTCCACATATCACCGCGTCCATAATGACACATAGATTTATAAAAAAGATCATTATTGAACCTGCTTGATGAACACGGCAGAAAATAAACTTTAAAAACCTATGAAAAATTATAATTTTTACCTATTTCATCCCACAAAAAATTGCAATAAAAAGTGATTAAAAGAACATATGTGCTCCAGAATGATAATGTTACAGAAGAAAACATGTCCCATAAAAACAAGCCATCAACAAGCTCCGTAGCCAGAAAAGTAAAATGGTTATGCCGCTTGGAAGACGGCGATGCAAAAATGATAGTTTTTTTCCCCACATAAGGGTTTTATTTGGCAAATTTAGTAAAACGTAAGAAAAAAATGTCTAAGAATGGTACCTTTGTAATCATATTGACCCATAGAATAAAGACAACATGATTATGCGGCTATATGGTGAAAACCAAGAAAAAAAGGAAAAATCCAGTACAGAATTGATGTTTTTCTACTCCAGCCCTAAATAAAAAGTTCACAAATTTTCAACAATAAGGGATAACAACCCCAAAATGGTAACAGTGGAAAATGCATCTCATCCCACAAAAAATTCCATCATATGGCCCAAATAAGAAAAAACTGGACTAGAAATTAAATGCACTCCCTACATTCTGCACCTTGCTGTGCACCTGTACAACAAGTAACGGCCACATGTGGGGTTTCTGCATTTGGGAGACATTGCATAACAAATTTTAAGATAAGTTTTCTCTTTCTATCTTTAGGAAATGTGTACATTTTAGGGCTAAATGAATGTATAACTGACAAAATTTGACCCATCTAAATTTAACCTCCATTTTGATTTAATTACTATAAAGATCTCAAGGGGTTAACAATCTTCCTAAAAGGTGTTTCTGGTCATTTAGGGGTGCAGATATGTAAATGGGTTGATATATAGGAGTTTTGGATGTTATATATTTAAAATTTCATTAAAAAAAGGAATTATCCCCAAAATAGTAAATTCTGAAAATACTGAAAACCGATATTTGATTTGTAAGCCGCGTGAGATCAAAATAAGTTACCCAGACATTTCAAAAATTATGAAAATGTAAAGCAGACATATGGACATTAATCATTTTTACTTAGTTTTTTATAAATAAACGCAAAACGTATCAGCCAAAATTTGCCGCTAAAATGAAGTACAACATGTGAGGAAAAAACAATCTCATAATCACTTTGATTAGTAAAAGTGTTCAAAAGTTATAACCATATAAATGCATGTCAGAATACAAAAAAAAGGTCTGAGGCTTAAGCTACAAAAAGGCTGTGTCTTGAAGGGGTTAAACACTTTCAGAAAAAATATAACTTTGGAAAAAAATGGGTGAGCAACACAATATGGGCATTGTTCTGTTTGTTTTTAGAGGGGGATCACATATTAGAATTTGGTAAAATCAGAGGTTTCAATTTGAGGCTCCTAGGAGAGGCAAATTTTCTGTATTAGCCTAATATTCTAAACTCAAATGCAATTATAAACAAATCCTAACCGACCAATTTCACGTCCAGTCCAAATCAGTAAAATGGTTCATGCTACAGGGGGGTAACATAGGACCGGATACCAATTAAAATTGACACAAATCGATATAAATGGTGTATAATGGTCTAGATATTCTTTATAAAAATAAATTTAATAAATAAAAAGCCTGCTTTTTGAAGAAGTCACCAGTGGTTCAACATAATTGGTTAATAAAGAGAGAGTTAAAGTTGCATGCAGTTAGGGAGTGTAATAGGCGTGCCTAAATAAATGGGTTTTAAAAGCACGTGTGAAGTTTTTCAGGTTGGTCATTAGTCTGATAGACTGGATAAAATTAAAACGTTCTTTAGATTCTTACTCTCGTCAGTTATCTTGAAAAAATGTCTCTATAGGAGCCAACATTTATAAATAAATAGCCACAAAGTTCATAAATTAAATTCATCAGTTAAAGCAGCATCAGGTTTCCAATTATAGTAGACCTATTGGCGCATTAAAGCAGCATCAGGTTTCCAATTATAGTAGACCTATTGGCGCATGTTTTATAAACACGCACTGACATCTGACAGTAACCACAATCTGTATCCTGTGGCATTCTAGCCATTTAAATTATCTAAATTCTACCCAATTGTTCTTGAACTTTCTTAATAGATTAAGGATTCAGCTCTTTTTACCATGAAAGATAAAACATAGTGGGGGTCATTTACTAAGGGCCCGATTTGCGTTTTCCCGACGTGTTACCCAAATATTTCCGATTTGCGCCGATTTTCTCTGTATTGCCTCGGGATTTTGGCGCACGCGATCGGATTGTGGCGCATCGGCGCTGGCATGCACGCGATGGAAATGGGGGGGGGCATGGACGAACGAAAACCCAACGGATTCGGAAAAGCCTCCGCATTTAAAAAACAAAAAGTGTTGCTAATATTCTAATTCTTCTTTAGATTTATCCCAAATCAGAATAACATCACATCTGAGTATATAATCTATGTTTCCATAGCACGAGGTCCACCCAAAATTCAATGATAATGTTTATTTTGTGAAACAACTGATCATGTTTTCTATAATAATATTAGTGCAACTTGCCTACTTTGGCAACACCCAGTTTCTACCAGAGTAAAGTTCTGACATCAATGGACATAAATATTAACTCTTTATTGAAGTTCATTTAAGTAACATATTGTACAGTATTAAGTCAAAATCTTACTACATGCCTTGAATTTGAATAGATGTCCTACCTTACTGGAGGTGACATGTTTAATTCTTTTATTGTTGCCTCCCATTATTAATTATGTAGCAATTAAAGAGCAGGAAACCCCTCACTAATCCATAAGTGTTCAGCTTCAAATAATATGTAGCAAAACAGCCCCCTTATAAATTAACATAAAATTCAGCAGCCCCTTATTAATTCAAACTTCAGTAGACCGCCACCTTCTTTTATTAATATACTGCTCAGCTGCCCCGAGTTATTGATAAACTGTCCAACAGCAACCGCCATATTAATATACTTTCCAGCAGGAGCCCCCCTTACATATGTACTGTCCAGCAAGAGCCCATTATATATGTACCATCAAGCAAGGGTCAACTTATATACGTACTATCCATCAGGACCTCCCATTATATATGCACTGTCCAGCAGACCCTTTATACATGTACTATCAATCATGAGCTCCCATTATATATGAACTGTCCAGCAGCCTCCCTCTTATATATGTACTTTACATCAAGAGCCCCCTTATGTGTGTTTGCACAGTGATGGCTGCCGGCAGCCTCAAAAAGCTGCCGGCAGCCTCAAAAAGACATACTCACCCTCCGTTGGCGCATACTCACCCTCCGTTGGCCCCGATGTCCGCGCTGTGCTGTCTTCAGTCTTCGCCCGTCTCTTTCTTCTGCTGGCCGCCCCATCTTTTCCCCGGGGTGGCGCCTGGTATGACGTCAGCAGCGGCGCGTCATACTAGGCGCCTGCCGGGAGATCAATGGCGGTGCCCGGCAGAGAAGAAGACGGCGTGGACCTGAGACACCGCGCAGACATTGGGGGAGCAGCTCAGCATCGCCACCGGGGTGAGTATTAAGTTTTTTTTTTTTTTAATGCGGGCTGGGCTGTGCTGTATACTACTGGGGGCAGTGCTGTATACTCGGGGGCAGGCTGTATACTACGGGGGTCATAGCTGTATACTACTGGGGGCATAGCTGATAACTACTGGGGGCAGTGCTGTATACTAATGGGGGCAGTGCTGTAACTACCGGTGGCAGTGCTGTATACTAACCGGGGGCATGCTGTGTATCCTACCGGGGGCTGTTGCTGTAACTACCGGGGGCTGTGCTGTATACACCGGTGCTTGCTGTATACTACTGGGGCTGTGCTGTATGTTAATGTTGTTGTTGTATGGCTTATGTTCATGAGCGACAGTTTTCCTGCTGTATACCTGCATGTCATAAGAATTTACATTAAAAAAAGGACCATGTTAAATTCAAATCTGTTTTTTTTAAAATTTTTACCGGTGTTTTGTATGCGTTGGAAAAGGGGTAGTCTTATACGGCGAATATATCTTAAACTCTATATTTTAAACAGGAAAGTAGGGGGGTCGTCTTATACACCAGGTCGTCTTATACGCCGGAATATATGGTATATATATATTGTCAATCAGAAGCCCCTTTCAAGCAGCCCTCCTTTTGTATATAATGTCAATCAGAATCCCCCTCTCCAGCAGCGCCCCCTTATATGTACTATCCAGAACCCACCCTTACAAATGTACTGTCCAGTAGTGCCTTGTCCCCTTTTATATATACTGTCAGCAGCACAAAAAAACAATAAACTCATTACTCCAGGTGATACTTTAAAAACATCAATTTAATTTGGAAAATAATAAAACACAAAAGGCAAATTCATCACAGCTGCTCCAAAACAATGCCAAAAGATGGCCAAAAATTAAACAAAGAAATCTCCCCAGTTTCCTCTACTATAGTTAGAGATAAAGAAGGGAATTTGCAAGAAATTGAATTGGTTCCAAGCTTCAGGAAAACTTTTATTGCAATTTAAGTAAACAAAGTTTTCCCTTAAATTTTCATCTGACACAAGTTTGCATACAGGAATGTAAAGTCCAAGAACACATCTTGATGTGCAGATAGCTAATTTACATTTACTGTACCCCCCACCCCATTGATGTTACACGCAGTCATGGCCAATATAAATGCTCAATACTCCATAACCTGTGCCATTTGCTTACTGACTTAGCTTTGGGAGAAATGATGTGTGCAGGGACATAGCAAGCTTTAAGGATAGTGGAGGGATTAGAAGGGATAGTCTTGTGGCTGACAGTGCTGGGTGTGATTCATCACTTTATTCCTGCTGCTGCCCATGATATTTTTTTGGCCTATAAATCCTACTTGCTTCATGGGGTTTTTTGGCCTGTGTCTGGCCTGTGTCTTTTCTATTATCTGGCACCTGACTCAATTTTTTCAAGTTGCGTAGCATTTTTGGGGAACACCTTCACCTGTAGTTAGTGTGCATTGCATTGTACTATATGCCTGGTTATAATTCATGATTAAATATATATTTTGAGGTAACTTTCCCTTTCAGTTTGTGTGAAATACACTGCATTGTCTGCCTGGGTGCAATTGCTTGTGGGATCACATTACATTGGGTTAACATTCTGCTTTAGTTAGGGTGCAATGTTTGCCTGGGTGCAATCACTTGTTGAATAATATTATATTGGGAACCACCCTACACTACTGAATTTCTGTTTTTCAACAGATTTAAATGTAGGTAGTGTTACATGTTTTTAATTAATCCCCAAGATGCTTCTTCAGATGTTGGATCTATGAAGTGATTCCAGCTTGAACTACCTGCAAAATTAGCAAGGGATTTTAACGAATAGTAATTAGGATATAAGTTCGAGTAAGCACTGAGGTACTCCTCAAAGAGACTTCCATAAGGTCTGCAGTCAGCTGCTAATGGTTGAAATCATCAAAGTTACACAGGGGAGTAGCCCTGTCCACATGCATCATCAAGAAAATGGTGACAGGCTTATGCTGCACATATAACGTGAAGGTGTGAATGGAACACTATTCTTCCTCTGTAGGTCGTCAAAGGGGTGTGTTTAGCCTGATACATGTGGCTAAAGTGCAATACACAGTTTTCTGAACTTTACTAAGATGTCCTGCACTGAGGTGGAGGAAAACCAGATTAAATATTTGCACCATGCTGAGGGCATGGTTGAACCAGACAGAATGTTTCTCTCAACATCATAATCATTCACAAAGGTCTGGTCATCATTTATGTCACCCTCATTAATCTGGCGGAAATGTTCCACATGACTGCCTGAAGCATCTGACCTTAAAGGAAGATGCAAGGAACTCTCCTACAGAGACAGTCCATTAATTGTCTAGCAGAAGGAACAGCATAAGAAAGAGGCAGTTAGAGAACAGGTGAAGGCTCAGTGCCTATTACTGGGCCTTGGTAGTAATGCATCGATTCTTGTCAGTCGGTCTCAGATGTGGCTTTAAATTATATAGAAGACAAAGCCAACCACTCCACAACTGCAGGATTGGTTTACATGGCAAAGTTGTGACACAAAAAGACTGCCAGCTGTGGCCTGTTGCTGTGGCCGTAGCTGCCCCAACTCAAAATGTCTTTCCATTTTCTTTATAACCAAAATAATTTTGCAAGTATATATTTAGATTTCTAATTAAAGGGTTTACCCAGATATTATTATAATGGAGGCAGAGGGGGGTCCCTCCAGCCAATAAAATATTTTCAAAGACTCCAGCCTCTTGTTATATTGCCAGTAACATTTGCGCTAGCTGACTCCACAGCTGGCGATTTCTTCCTTCAAGCTCCACCAATCCCACTTGCCTACTTGAGCTGGAATTAGGGGTAAATACATTAAATTCCTGGCCATGCACCAGAAATTGCAACCATTACAATCATTTTAAGTGAATCCATTACTACCATAGCAATTTACAGTAAATACCTTTAAAATATTTTAGCTACCAGTAGAAACTTCATAAAATCAGATATGCGACAACAATAATATAGCTAAAATCAGTAAACTCATTTTCTACATATTTTATTACAAATGTATGAAAGAAACAGTTTGTTACTAAATGAAAGGTAGAAAATTGTTCAGTTCTGTTTACTGTGCAGTGTAAGATTACATAAGGTGAATGTTTCATTTTAAATCCACTTCACTATATTTTCTATTCTTTACGGTTCTACTTTCACTGTCTGACTTAATGACCTTGATCAGAACTTTTGCACAAAACCCACCTCCGTGTACTGTAACAAGCACTATTTCAGTTTAACTATTGAGCTAGTTTATTTGTGTCACTAGATGTTCATTTTCAAGGGTGGCCAGTTTGATCTGCGACTTCCAAAAAAAATAAAGAAATCTAGATGGAACTTGATATGATCTCTCCAGCTCTCTATTGCATCTAATGCTAACAAATTTGGGAGAGAAGAAAAAGAGATTGATTTGTTTTCAGGCGGCACCTTGAGTTTGCTTAACATACAAAACTCATTTTCTTTCTGCTTGCAATATTGATCAGAAGAGAATGTGATAAGATTACAATAATCTTTACCTTGAAAGAGTCTCCCTGCAATCAAAATAAAGAGAAACCAAATTGTTCTTTTAAATGATACTTATTGGGAATATTGTAAAAGAATAGCTCAGGCATAGAGAAGTTTATGTGGGTATACATAAAGAACAGACATTATATTAAAATATGACATGAAGTGCTATTCCCTCGGTATAATAAAGCTCGATTCACCCATGCTTTTTAACCCATTAACGACCTGGCCCTTTTTGTTTTTTCATTTCCATTTTTCACTCAACACCATCAAAAATCTATGACTTTTTAAATTTTTACATTTAAAGAGCTCTTTGATGGCTTGTTTTCTGTGTAATAAATTGCACTTCAATTTCACTTTCAATGTGCATCCCAAATGACATGTCTACTTTAGTCTTTGGGTCGGTGCGAACACAGGAATAACAGATTTGTATAGGTTTTATAATGTTTTCATACATTTACAAAAATTAAAACCTCCTGTACAAAAACTTTTTTTTTATTTTGCCATCTTCTGATGCTAATAACTTTTTCATACTGGAGTACAGAGCTGTCTGTGGTGTCACAGATCACTTTTTACCGAATTTTTTATATTTTTCAAAATGACAAAGATGTGCAAATTGCGCATTGTAATGAATGGGTTAAAACGAGACAGCCTCGGGTCTTCAGAAGACCCGAGGCTGTCATGGAGCAATGTTCTTCACCAAGATGGCGGGGCCCATGTGATGGACGGAATAACATCACGGGTCTTACCGCTAAGTATTTGCAGAGTTTGTGGAGACTATGAAAGAGTGACAGAGGTAGAAAGAGCCTGTAAAACTGAAGGATACAGGAGATAAACAAACAATTCCTACCAAACCAGTCTTGACTGTACAGATATGTGTAAAAGAAGTTGTATTAATTTGGTTTATTATTCCCTATCCAGAGAATAGGGGATAACAATCTGATCAGTGGGGGTCCAAATGGTAGAACCACCCCTGCTCATGAGAACAGATGCCTATCGATCACATGAATGAGGATGCTGTTCTCACTTATTGAATGAAATGGCAGGTTGAGCACAAGTAATGCTGAGACTATGCCAGTGGCTGCACCAATATAAATTATGTGGTGTGGTTTGACATTGTAGTGGGCTTTAACCTTCCCATTCCTCTTCAGGGTGCACAATCTGAATTTCAGTATACAGTAAAAAGTCTATGAAGAGTGAAAGGATCAAAGTTGTTCATCCTGTTTCTCATAGAAAATGATCATGTTAATCCCTGATAACATGTTTAAACTTGATTTTTAACATGATTTCTGATGTTCAAGGTCATTAAACAATTGCACCTCAATTATCGTTGAAAAGCCCTTAATATAAGATTCCTAATGAGCACTAGATGTAAAATTTTCGAGCCAGGACTAAACAATCTTAACTACAAAAGAATTTATTTTGTTTTGGTTTTGGGGAATGATTATCTACTCTTTTTATACCCGTGAATAGTGGTTTCATTTATCATATGTAAATGCTTATTGTTATAACCCTGTGCAGAAGCATTTAGTTAAAGATGGTGCATCTGAAATAAAAGACATAATTGCAATCCTTTGCAGAATTCAATAAATTTTTAAAACGTTAGAACATCAATGAGCAAAATTTACGATAAGAACATTTAGTTTGGAATATGAATACCTATATAATTTACTAGAGGGGGGGGGTTGAGGATACCCTAGTAAGTTGGTGATCATTTTTTACTTAAGAAGGACAAACTAAAATAAAAGCAAGAATTTTCTCTTGCAGATGTGACCTTAGCACCTCCTCTCACTGATACAGGCTGAAATTTCAAATGCAAATCATTTTTAATCCAAATAAGTGTAATTAGAAGCATTGCAGACATTAAAGATGTATTCTCTACTACACAAATAAGCCCTGATACCTAGAATCACTGATTGGGAGGATACATATGCAGTAAATGTGTCATTTTTTTCTGTTTCCATCAAAATGGACAAAATAATTGTTTTCCATATTATTACCTTACCAATAGCTGCAGCTGCTGCTTTGAATGTTATCTAATGTTATCTAATGTTCACCTAAGTTTTCCATAAGATTTCAGTAACTTTTTGCCCTTTTTTAAGTTAATAGTATTTTTTACCTTACATTTTATTAAATATTTTAATAGAGTAACAAAAAAATCAAACATATTCTTATGTGAATCACAAGACCAAAAGGTAATTAAATTTGCTTGCCATACAAAGTGTGATAGATTAAGATAGGGTAAGCATACCTTTATGGAGATATATATAATGTACACACCAAAAATAGAAAAAATGGATAAATGGTAAAAGCCCATTTTTTCCTAAGCTCAACAGCTTCCTCATTTTGCAAATCAAGTCCAGTTTGTAGATCTATACTTATACAGTGTTGGGGGCACTGGATTTCTTTCAAAACAGTATCTTAACCCTTTACGCACAGATTAAGGAAGCCATCAATGGAAAAGTAAACAAGCACCCTCATCTATTACCTTCCCAGATGCTGTCCTACAATACATATTGTTTCTGGACAAACATCTTTACCTTAGTTGGACTTAAAGCGATATTACAGCCTTTATGTTATGATGGCAGCATGTTTTGGAGAAACTCCATTGTTCCCTTTCCAAATTATTCCCAGTTTAATTCATAGTTAATGAGGCAGTGGTGGCCCCACAAGAAATTCACCTGCTTATTTGATGGAGAGGCGGGGAATAGCGATCTCAAATAGATACACTCTTAGTGATCCAAGTATCCATGTATTGCATACAATGCCAGCATATCAAATGCTTCTAGGAAGTGGTAGGCATCCTTAACAATTCAGAGGGGACCTTTACAAAATGCCATTCACTCGCGGATACTATCAGTGATGTAATACTGTGTAGAGGTTGTGTGATTGCCGTTCAGAAGGTGATGTGTACTTAAATGGACAGATCAGAGGACAATAAGACTATTGGAGGCTGAAGCAGCTTTGACCTACAGTTTTGCATACTTAAGTTTAAAGCCAAACTATGTCTCTTATTAGTGAACGTCTTACGCGTAACTGCTTTTATTAGCACTGCTAACTTATATACCAACAATGGCACACTGCTCGCGTATTGGTTTTTAATGTATTTTTTTTTGAATGAAATAACTGACTGAGCTGTAGAATTTTGAGTCAAGCAAATTGTATCATACAATCTTGGCAACTGATTTGTATACCCGAATAACATCTTGAAGGGCTGCTGAAATTGAGTGAAAAAATTAGAAGCTCTCTTCAGTGAAATAATTATACCTGCAACCTTGTTTCCATTACAAATTCTGCCAGTTTTCTTTCAATTCCAAAAACTAGCTGCTTCAACCTTCCAGGGATAGATGTGACTACATACCAAAAAACAGGAGGGATCAGGGAGAAACCAACTGACAGAATCTCTTGAGGAGATTACAATAAGAGGACCTGCCTTGAGAGATAATTTATTTAACCTACCTGACCCCCATTTTACCATAAAACAACACAATCACTATAATTTGAGATTAAATGAATGCATTCTCTCCAATTAATAATAATTAATTATTATAATAATAACTTTTCAAAATAATAACCACCCCCTAATTTACTGTTTATATGTTTTCTTGTTTTCCAGAAGTTCTAAAAATCTTTTTTTTTTTACATAAAACCATATCAACCATAGTTGTGTGTAGAGCAGAAATATATATCCTAGTGACTTGTGAGAGCCTTATCCTATATTTGGAGTGCCTGAAGTCATATCTTTAATAAATAAACTTTGGATGTTTAATGTTCCCTGACTGATCTTTAACCATAGCGCAATAAGACTACCTGTAGTTTTATTGCGCAGGTGGGTAGTATGCAGAGGGCTCCAGGGCTGAGCCCTCTTCATACACCGTGGGCGCCGCCATCTTGCTCTGATGTCGCTCCTCGTGACGTCGTTGGCCATGAAAGCCTCGGATCACACAATGATCCTAGGCTATCATGTTTTAGGCATCTATTACAATGTGCCATCTGCACATTGAAATAGATGTGTGAAAATCCCCTATAATGCCATACTGTAGTATGCAGTGTATGGTAGGATCAATCAGACAACCTAGGGTTATAAGTACCCTAAGGAGTCTGAAAATAGTTAAAAATTAAATAAAAAAATAAAAAATTATATTTATAAAACCTAAAAATTCAATCACCCCCTTTCACTAGAACTGATATAAAATAAATAAACAGTTAAAATCAAAACACATTATGATATCGCCGCGTCTGAAAATGCCCGACCTATCAAATATAGTCGCAAAGTCGCAAATGGCATTTTTGCCATTTTGAAAAATATTAAAAATTCAATAAAAAGTGATCAAAAGGTCGTACAATTCTAAAATAAAAGCATTGAAAACAAAAGTCATAAAAAGTCGCAAAAATGACACCACCCATAGCTCCATACACCAAAGTATGAAAAAGTTAATAGCGCGAAGAAGACGGCAAAATGAAGAAGATTATAAAATATAAAACACTATACAATTTGGTATCATGTGATCGTATTGACCCAATGAATAAATTAGACATGTTCATTTGAGCGCACAGTGAAGACATAAAATCCACGCCCACAAGAAACGGCGCAAATACATTTTTCACAACATTTTCACGCATTCAGATTTTTCCCGCTCCCAGTATATGGCATGGACATTAAATGCCATCTCTATGAGTGCAATTTGTTACGCAGAAAACAAGCCATCACACCAGCTCTCTGCATGGAAAAATAAAAAAGTTATAGATTTTTTGAAGGGGTGAGGGGTGAAAAATAAAGACGCAAAAACAAAAGGGCCGTCCTTAAGGAGTTATACCCATAATACTTTACACCTGGAAGCAATGAGACCTTAATGAAAATATGCTTACTGCAGGTAGTTGGATAGAGGTTCCATGCCATATACTGGGAAGCGGGAAAAAAATTCTGAATGCAGTGAAAATGGTGAAAAAATGTATTTGCGCCGTTTTCTTGTGGGCGTGGATTTTATGTCTTTCACTGTGCGCTCCAAATGACATGTCTAATTTATTCATTGGGTCAATACGATCACATGGATACCAAATTTGTATAGGTTTTATATATTTTATAATTCTTCATTTTGCCGTCTTCTTGCGCTATTAACTTTTTCATACTTTGGTGTATGGAGCTATGGGTGGTGTCATTTTTTGCGACTTTTGATGACTTTTGTTTTCAATGCTTTTATTTTTAGAATTGTACGACCTTTTGATCACTTTTTATTGAATTTTTAATATTTTTCAAAATGGCAAAAAAATGCCATTTGCGACTTTGGTCTCACTAATATTGATAGGTCCGGATCACGCATTTTCAGTACGCAGGGCGATATCTAATGTGTTTATGATTTTAACTGTTTATTTATATTTATATCAGTTCTAGTGAAAGGGGGGTGATTTGAATTTTTAGGTTTTATAAATATAATTTTTTATTTTTTTTATTTTAATTTTTAACTATTTTTCAGACTCCTTAGGGTACTTTAACCCTAGGTTGTCTGATTGATCCTACCATACACTGCCATACTACAGTATGGCATTATATGGGGATTTTGCACACCATCTATTTCAATGTGCAGATGGCACATTGTAATAGATGGCCTAAAACATGATAGCCTCGGATCATTGTGTGATCCGAGGCTGTCATGGCAACGACGTCACGAGGAGCGACGATCAGAGCAAAGATGGCGGCGCCCACGGGTGTATGAAGAGGGCTCAGCCCGTGAGCCCTCTGCATACTACCCCATGCGCAATAAAACTTACAGGTACGTCTTATTGCGCTATGGGGTTAAAGATCAAGGTCAGGGAACATTTAACAATCCAGAAAGTTTATTTATTAAAGATATGACTTCAGGCATACCAAATATAGGATAAGGCTCTCACAAGTACAGTAGGATATATATTCTGCTCTACACCAACTATGGTTGATATGGTTTTATGTAAAAAAAAAAAGATTTTTAGAACTTCTGGAAAACAAGAAAAAACATATAACAGTAAAATTAGGGTGGTTATTATTATTCTGCTCTACACCAACTATGGTTGATATGGTTTTATGTAAAAAAAAAAAGATTTTTAGAACTTCTGGAAAACAAGAAAAAACATATAACAGTAAAATTAGGGTGGTTATTATTTTGAAAAGTTATAATTATAATAATTAATTATTATTAATTGGAGAGATAGCATTCGTTATTATTATAATAATTAATTATTATTAATTGGAGAGATAGCATTCATTTAATCTCAAATTAGTAGATTGTGTTGTGTTTATGTAGAAATGGGGGGTCAGGTAGGTTAAATAAATTTATCTCTGTTTATGTAGAAATGGGGGGTCAGGTAGGTTAAATAAATTTATCTCTCAAGGCAGGTCCTCTTATTGTAATCTCCTCAAAGGATTCTGTCAGTGTGTTTCTCCCTGTATCCCTCCTGTTTTTTGGTATGTAGTACATCTATTCACCTGGAAGGTTGAAGCAGCTAGTTTTTGGAAGTTGAAAGAAAACTGGCAGAATTTGTAAATGGAAACAAGGTTGCAGTAGAATTATTTCACTGAAGAGAGCCTTCTAATTTTTTCACTCAATTTTCAGCAGCCCTTTCAAGATGTTATTCGGGTATACAAATCAGTTGCCACAGATTGTATAGATTACATTGCTTGACTCAAAATCTCTAAGCTCAGTCAGTTATTTCATTAAAAAAAAAATACATTAAAAACCATAACTCAGCAGTGTGCCATTGTTGGCATAAAGTTAGCAGTGCTAATAAAAGCAGTTACAGCGTAAGACGTTCACTAAATAAGAGACATATGTTTGCTTTAAACTTTAAGTATGCAAACTGTAGGTCAAAGCTGCTTCAGCTCCAATAGTCTTATTGTCCTCTGATCTGCCATTAAGTACACAGTAGTCACTTCTGAAGGCAATCACACAACCTCTACACAAGTATTACATCACTGATAGGTCTCAGCAGTGATGTGCCATTTGTGTAAAGGTCCCCTCTGAAGATTGTTAAAGGATGCCTACCACTTCCTAGAAGCATTTTGATATGCTGGCATATGTATGCAATACATGGATACTTGGATCACTAAGAGTGTATCTATTTGGAGTACTGCTATTCCCGCCTCTCCATCAAATAAGCAGGTGAATTTCTTGTGGGGCCACCAACTGCCTCATTAACATATGAATTAAACTGGGAATAATTTGGAAAGGGAACAATGGAGTTCTCCAAAACATGCTGCCATCATAACAATAAAGGCTGTAAATTCGCTTTAAGTCCACTAAAGGTAAAGATGTTGTCCAGAAAACAATATGTATTGTAGGACAGCAGCTGGGAAGGTAATAGATGGGGTGCTTGTTCTTTTCAGATTGCTTCCTTAACTGTGGTAAAGGGTTAATGCACTGACCAGAGTCTACAAAGCCTTAATTACCAAGTGCAGCTGGGAAGAGGGGTTTTAACCCAGAGCTGCATCTGGAAGGCTAGCCAGCCGTGTGACACTCGCCATTGTGAAAACGCTGTTTATTTAGAGAGGGAATCGTTGCTGTTTTGTTTTATTTTACCTGCCTGTAAAGCTGCAAGGAAAACCACATTTCCACTGTCAAGCCTTTCTTTGAATGGACTTTTTCATACTAATAGCTGACGCTAGGTAATCAATGTAGGTAATCAGTGGGGTAATCAATTGCTCCAAAACACCCTACTTTTGTTCCATCACTGATGTCATGTTTCTATTTATTTCCAAGGTGCCTCCCAACACCTCAGAAAACATCTAAAAACATCTGGCATGTCCATATGGAAATATGGCATTAGAAGCTCAAAGTCTTTCAAAGGGCCCAAACTTCCATAAGATGTCATCAGCACTTTGTGATCCCTTCTGAGGTCTTCTGTCAGAAGGACTTCAAGACTACAACTCCATTCTGTAATGATGTTTCTATTGTAAATACATTCCTCTAAAGAAACTAAAACAAGAAAAGTCCAAAGCTCCACTCCTTCATTTCAATAAACTGTTCCAGTATACTTAGAGTCTCTCACACCACTCCACAATATTCAGGAATAGACAACCCTTAAGCGATCCTTCCAACATTGATTCCCCCTACACACGGTCAGCCCCACTGGCATCCAACAAGCTCCTTGCTACATATACAGCATTGCATAGCTAGCTCAGGTGTCGCTGACACTTGCCTTTGAGGTATCTTGGCATTTTTTAACCTTATACGCACACTGTTTAAAGATTGGTTTATGAGTGTGGAACAAAAACATTTTTATCTCTACACCTGAGCGATCTATGTGATGCTGTATATTTTTCCTCATATAGAATAATTTTAACACAAAGCACTGGGGACACCTATTGACTTAAGAAAAACCTAGGATGAAAAATGCATTGGTCACATCATCCCCTCAGTATATAGCTAGCAAGCCCACTGCCCCACATATAGCAAGTCAGCCCTAGTATATAGGCAGCAAACACAGTATATAGCCAGCCAGCCCCCTTTATATAGCTAGCCTTTCCCTTTTATATAGCCAGCCATCTCCCAGTTCATAGCCAGCCAACCCATTTATATAGCCAGTCAGTCCCCTGTATATATCCATCCAGCCCCTGTGAAAGTGCCAGCCCAATTACCAGCAAGAGGCCAGGAGGGTTGCCATGAAAACCAGTGGTTTGAACAAGACTTCCGTGGATGCCATGTCTCACCTCCATGTGCCATGTCTCACTCCAGCCTGAGGCGGAGTCTAATAGACAAACTGTATAATACATTATTGTACATAAGAAAACCTGTTCATATTTAGTGTCTACTTAATAACACTAGCCTACAGAATGATGTTTTCACATTTTTTATACTGCAGGGTCCACCACGAAAAATGTTTTTAGTAAAAATAGGGAATATCAATTGTATTCAGTTCCACCAAAGAAGAGGCTTAAAGGGGTTATGCCACCATATTATATATTTTCACTTAACTTGAAGGTGTTCAGATAAGTGTTTTTGCTATTAGCATTTATTAAAAATTATGCTCCCTTACTGTGCAATAACCCTTAAGCGATCCTTCCAACATTGATTCCCCCTACACACGGTCATCCAACAAGCTCTTTGCTACATATACAGCATTGCATAGATTGCTCAGATGTCGCTGACCCTTGCCTTTGAGGTATCTTGGCATTTTTTAACCTTATATGCACACTGTTTAAAGATTGGTTTATGAGTGTGGAACAAAAGCATTTTTATCTCTACACCTGAGCGATCTATGTGATGCTGTATATTTTTCCTCATATAGAATTACTAACTGGAGTGTAGCAAGGAGCTGGTTGGACACCACTGGGGCTGACTGTAGGAGGAATTAATGCTGGAAGTATCGCTTATGGGTTGTCTATCCCAATTATAGTGGAGTGGTGAGAGAGACTTTCAGTATACTGGAACGGTTTATTGCAACAAAGGGGTGAAGCTTTGGACTTTTCTTGTTTTAGTTTGTAACTTGGAGCACTAAGGAGAGCGTGACCTGTCTACATTGCTCCTCCAAAAGTCTTTAACCAGGAAAAAGTATTTGTTTTAAATTCCTCTAAAGAAGCCTTAAACAACTTTTACATTTACTATAGGATAATTTAAACAGTATAATTTGCAGCAGTGAGAGGGAAAATAGTACAGTACATTTTACATCACTTTTTTATGTGGATAGCAATATTATATTTGGGCTTGAAAGTTTTGTCATCATGTCTGATATTGAGTTAAACCAATCATGCTATTTTTACTACTAATTTAAATTGCCAAGTGAGGATGAGACCGACCCAAAATAAATAATAATCATTGCAAAGATGACAGTGATCCTGGCTATTTACTACAAGGAGCATGGTTATTGTACATTGACTGAGGTTAATGGTCATTTATTGCCGCACCCATGAGATGTCATCTATGGGCAAAGATCAGTAGAAATTACAGCCAGTAGACTCAAGCTCCCAGACCAATAAATGAAGCATTCCTATTACAAATCTACCCCCATTTACAAGCCAAAAATAAACACAACATTATCTCCCTGTCTGAAAATGCCAAATCTAAAGCATAAAAAAATCAACATGGGGAATACTGTAACAAAAAAAATCAAACTTGCTCCAAATTGTAAAATGGCAGCAATAAACACTACAGCTTGTCCCACAAAAAATATCTACTACACAGCACTGTATATCAAAGCACCATATATACTCGTGTATAAGCTAACATGAATATAAGCCAAGGCCCCTAATTTTAACACAAAGCACTGGGGACACCTATTGACTTAAAGAGAACCCGTCATGCAAAATAACCCCCCTAAACTAAATATATTTTCATAAACTGCCATTAGAGAGCATTGCCTCTATCCCTTCATTGTCCCTCTACATGCCTGTAAACCTAAGCAATGAGGTCCTAAAGCTGTATGCAAATGACCTGTGAAATGTCCAATGAAGCATTAGCATATTCAAGCTGTCCACTCTATTCATGAGTGGGAGGCACAGCCACACCCCCAGTGCATGACTGACAGCCTGTATAATGATGTGCTTCCTGGTGCTGGTGGCCACGCCCCCTGCAGCCTGTGTGTGTGCATGTGTGTGTGTTTAGGAGAGATACAGCAGCTCCAGGCAGCCATGTTACAGCAGAACATGTCAGATACATATGTAGCTGATGTCTGTGTCTCTCACCTGTATATTAGGAGGATGCAGCATGTCAGCAGATGACATACACACACTAGCCATGCTTTACTATACATTACACACAGACATGAGCAGGGGGAGGAGAGGGGAGGGGTAACAGGGGTGACATCACTGCCTCTGACCATGTGACCCACCTAATTTACATCATAAAGAAAATATGATTTCATAATGATTAATGTATGAATTGACTACATAAAGGCTGGGATGGATCCTTGTGAGCTGCTCCAACAAGTAGACGTGACAGGACAAGTGACACAGACCTGATGACAGGTGTCCTTTAAGAAAAACCTAGGATGAAAAATGCATTGGTCACATCATCCCCTCATATATAGCTAGCAAGCCCAATGCCCCAGCCTATAGCAAGTCAGCCCTAGTATATAGGCAGCCAACACAGTATATAGCCAGCCAGTCCCCTTTATATAGCTAGCCTTTCCCTTTTATATAGCCAGCCATCTCCCAGTTCATAGCCAGTCAACCCATTTATATAGCCAGTCAGTCCCCTGTATATATCCAACCAGCCCCTGTGAAAGTGCCAGCCCAATTACCAGCAAGAGGCCAGGAGGGTTGCCATGAAAACCAGTGGTTTGAACAAGACTTCCGTGGATGCCATGTCTCACCTCCATGTGCCATGTCTCACTCCAGCCTGAGGCAGAGTCTAATAGACAAACTGTATAATACATTATTGTACATAAGAAAACCTGTTCATATTTAGTGTCTACTTAATAACACTAACCTACAGAATGATGTTTTCACATTTTTTATACTGCAGGGTCCACCACGAAAAATGTTTTTAGTAAAAATAGGGAATATCAATTGTATTCAGTTCCACCAAAGAAGAGGCTTAAAGGGGTTATGCCACCATATTATATATTTTCACTTAACTTGAAGGTGTTCAGATAAGTGTTTTTGCTATTAGCATTTATTAAAAATTATGCTCCCTTACTGTGCAATGAATCTTTTACTTGTGAATGGCTCCCCCTGGTGGTTGCTATATCCGTCCTCTTATTTTCCTCTGCTGGCAGATCATGCGCATAGGATTCCTGTCAGACAGCTGCTAGTTCACTGGATCCCTCCGCCAGCCAGCCTCATCATTCCTTACTGCAGAAACTCTGTAACAGACAAGTCAGTGGCTCTTTGCTCAGTCACTCCTTGCTCTGAGCCTGCAGTCATGTCCCTTTGCTCACTCATGAGCCTTATTACATCCCATACATGAGGCAGGAGGCTCCCCTGGTGCCTGCATCTATCTACAGCTACTCCCTCAGTTCCGATCAGAAGCTCCGCCCACTAGCCCATCTGTAAGGGAACTGCACTTTACAATTATAGGTACTGAGAAGGGCTAAAGATGCGGAACAAACTAGGCTTTTGCCCAGAGCCATCACCTCCAGAGAGGAGGCCCCTGCTGCTCTGCAGGTGAAGCAGTTTCAGCTCTACTATGCTGGATGATAGGTTGAAGCAACCTGGCTGAGGTATTCAGCACTGAGCAGCTCCTTTACCTTGCACATGAGGAGACAGCTCAGTGGAGACAGGGTGGGGGAAGATGGTTGCTGTGTGATCCTGCAGATAGGAAGCCAATTTCTGCATAAGTGCAAGTGTATTGTGTGTCATTTTATAGGTTGTGTGTTTGTATTTATATTAATGAACACACAAAACAAACTGGAGTAGATTTATCAAGTGTCTGAAAGTCAGAATATTTCTAGTTGCCCACGGCAACCAATCACAGCTCAGCTTTCATTTTATCAGTGCTCATGGATATTTTAAAGGGGAGTTGTGATTGGTTGCCGTGGGCAACTAGAAATATTCTGACTTTCAGACACTTGATAAATCTACCCCACTTTGTAAAAATACTAAAACATGCCTGTGTGTTTGTATTTATGTTTAACTAATGAAACTTCCTTGCTGCTGCCTGCAGCCTCCATAGAAGGTCATGAGTACAGTAATTCAGCACGTGCCCGCTGAAGGACCAGGTACATGATCTTCTATTGCAGCCACAAGCTTCATCTTATGTTCATTTATGGTCCATTTACATGGTGCATATGATGGCACGGTGAACTCCTGCTCAGTGTCATTGGCAGGATCCTGAATTCTGACAGGGGGCTGAAATAAAGAGCCCTCTCAAAAAAGTGCTCATACTAAGCACTGTGCACCTGAATGGTGGGGAATCATGTGACATCAGTGATGGCATCCCAGAGATTACTGAAACTGAGGGAAGGTGGATGCATGTAGAGAAGGTATGATGTGCACATTCTCTGCATCTCTGTATACAGATCACTGATAGTCGCCATTAAATGGACCGTTACCATGAGATCACTGTTATATATATTATATGATATAAATATATAGATAGATAGAGATAGATAGATCAGTAAAAAAAAAAAAAAAAAAAAAAAAAAAAAAAAAAAAAAAAAAAAAAATATCGTTTAGGACTCTGTCGGTGAGAGGATAAGGATAAACTCTTTTTTTGCTTTTGGACAGACTGTGCTCCTGGTTTTTCGTATAGATAGATAGATAGATAGATAGATAGATAGATAGATAGATAATTTGCAAACTGGAGCCCCAACTAAAATAATCTGTAAAAATAACAAAAGTAGATAAAAGAAATAAAATTTTACAGGACTAATGTCAAAAAATAATAAAATGTGTCCTGAAGTATCAGCTTTTGACTTTGAATTGCAATTATCTATAATAAGCATTTATAGTTATGAGAAACTGGCTGCTACAGTAAAACAGTATCGCTGGGTTCACATAACGTTTTTTGCCATACACTGTAAGGACACGTTAGGGATAAGTTGTAAGTGACATCACCAATATCCTCACTTCTGCTGAGCAACGTATGTGCTCAGCATGCCTTGAGTAGAGATGCAAAACGCTGTATCTGCTATAAACACCTTTTTTCACATGAATGGAGTGCTGCCAGTTTCTGTTTTCTACATTAGAACTCTGTCGGTGAGAGGATAAGGATAGCACCCTAAACTCTTTTTTTGCTTTTGGACAGACTGTGCTTCTGGTTTTTAGTATAGATAGATAGATAGATAGATGATTTGCAAACTGGTGCCCCAACTAAAATAATCTGTAAAAGTAACAAAAGTAGATAAAAGAAATAAAATTTTACAGGAATAATGTCAAAAAATAATAAAATGTGTCCTGAAGTATCAGCTTTTGACTTTGAATTGCAATTATCTATAATAAGCATTTATAGTTATGAGATACTAGCTGCTACAGTAAAACAGTATCGCTGGGTTCACATAACGTTTTTTGCCATACACTGTAAGGACACGTTAGGGATAAGTTGTAAGTGACATCACCAATATCCTCCCTTCTGCTGAGCAACGTATGTGCTCAGCATGCCTTGAGTAGAGATGCAAAACGCTGTATCTGCTCGCCATAGGCTTCTATTGCCTCTACTGAGCGCATACGTTGGAGGGAGAGGGAGGAAGGACATAGCTTGCTACGTCTCTACATCCTGCCTTTGACATATTCTGGCAGACTGAGGCATAGTTGTTGCCTCTGCCTGATACACTATACGTCGTATCCGCTGACAATATATACACTAAGCGTATACTTCAGGAGTTTTCCTGATGTATTCGCTGATCGTATTCACAAAAGAAGATGTGAACCCAGCCTATATTACACCTAGCAGCCATTTTTTTACAGCTTTAGAAATATAATAGCTTAGCTGTGATTGGTATCTATGGACAACATAGACAGTTTTCCTGTGAGACGATTTTATAAATGAGGTCCATCTGAAATATATTTTATGAGGTAAATGTTGGGTTTATATAAACAGGTATTTTGTTATTCTACTATATGGTGACAAGGATGAGAAGGGGCAGGGAGTAGAGTGCCAGGGCTTTGGTAGAGATAAATCCTGCTGTGCACGGTATCAGTAAGCGCAGGGATTATTTGAATACAGCAGGCGGAAGGAGACTCTGACAGAGGACTTTCTTCAGCTCTACTTCACTTTCAGTGTTGTGCATGTGTCGGCAAGGCCCCTCCCACATCTGCTTCTGTGTGGAACAGAATAGAGGCTAAAACACCATCATGATAACAAGTTTACAGGTCCTTTTAACCCAGGTTTAGCATTATATATATTTTTTCTGAATATATATTGCTTTTGGGGAGCTTTTAAAAAGCAAGTTGGTTGTGACATAACCCCTTTAGTAATAGATTTTTATCGTTATGCTATTTTTGCTCTAAAAAGAAGCCATTGGAAAATACAACTTTTATTCCAATAAACAAGCCCTCTTATGCCCATGTCAGAAAACTTAAAACATTATGGATTCCGAAATGTAAGCATGAAAAAGCAAAAAAAAAGTGCTCTTTCCTAGAGGTCAAAATAGTACTTGTTCTTAAGGTGTTCTTTTTATTTTTAAACTACGACTTACCAATTGGTGTCATGTAAACTGATACACATTGATGCTGCTCTCTCGACTGCTGCTCCACCCTTCATGTGTCCCACTTTGGGTTCAAATCTGGAAAGGAGGAAGCGCAGACTATGTAAAAAGGGAGATTAAGACCTAATAAGAGTCAGTGCATTGTAACCAAAAGAGGAACCTTAGTTAGAACAGACGTCGTGGCTGGTATTGTGTACTATCAGTAAGGAAAATTAAAGGCCTGCTAAGAACACCCAGCCATTCCAGAGTAATAAGTTGTGAGTCGTGTAGAAACGTACGATGCTTCAGAAGCAGCACTATTATAAAACTTCAAGACAGTTTTCTATGGTGTGTCAGGACTTTTCATATTAAGATTTGAATGAATAGGAAAGGAAACTGACTTGCGAAGTACATGAATTCCATCTATGTGGGTAATATTTTAGCTTGAACAAAGGCAAGAAATAGTACAAAAGAACCATGGAAAAATACACAATTAAACTATTAATGCTTTCACATACATAAGCCTTCAGTATTGTAAAGACTGACCTCCTGTGTCTGTGTGACTCCACATAACTATACAATCAAGATCCCAATGACGTAACTGAATGGTCAGCCAGGAATATATCATAATGATACAACAAAGAGCATGAGCCTAAGATTTCCCCTTCTGTAATGCGACCAGCAGCTTTCCCTGGAAGAAAGGCCAACAGAAGGTGACACAAGCTAGAAAGGTAATGAAGGAGAATGGAATTTGATGGCGCAATGTCAATCAAAGGATACATCTAAAGCCCATATCCACTCTATTGGCTGTCTACCTTTTTACACATCTTAATTTGTAAATGATTGCTTACATTTGTTTATGGGAATTGAAATTGGAACCCAAAAGTAAAACACTTTAGCTCTTTTTCTGGACGCATGCATCATTTCGGTTTAATGATGCCTCATCAGAAGAGCTACGTTAAAAGATACACCATGTGAACTAAGGCAGTTCTTTATCACCATTTTCAAATAAAGGATTGCACACTAAAAAATAATACAAATATAAGAGTACAAAAATGTTTCTTTTTACAGCGATCTTAAAATTCAAAGGGACCGTCATCTTGAAAATGCAGTTTATCTGTGGCGATGTTATAGGCAGCGAATGATATAAAGTTGATAAGAAAATATCAAAAACTTGTATAGTTATCTTCTATGTTTAATTGTTATCTAGCACTTTGAAGACATGGCAGCTATCTTATATGCTCATTTGTTAAGGACGTGCTGCTTCCCTCTGTGTCTTGTGGATACTACACTTCCCTTGAAGGGGGTTTGGAAAATCTTCATTCCTGTTGGACGCTGATCCTCTGCTCGCTGTGCGTCCCACTATTTGTGTTCTTGTAGAATTAGTGCATATGGATACTACTAGCGAGCCACCGATGACTCACGACATAGAAAGTGCAAGACTCGTTTAAGCCAGACCCTAATTACCACCAAAACTGGAAAACCTGACTGAGTATAAGCCGAGGGTGGCAAAGTATTGTCACAGAACCCCCAGCATATATGCAAGCAGGCCCCCAGATAGTATACCCCCAAGCCCTGCCGCAGTAGTTCAGCCACCCACCTTCCTCCAGTAGTATACAGTCTGCCCCAGTTATATACAGCACTCCCACCTGCCCAGAGCAAGCACCTGCCACAGACAGCCCCAGTAGTTACAGCACTGCCCAGCTGCCCCCAGTAGTTATACAGCACTGCCCCAGCCCACTGTACACTCCACCCCGTTAGTATACGTACTGCCCAGCCTGCCCCCAGTAGGTAGACAGCATGCCCAGATTTGCCCCAAGAGTATTACTAAGCAAGCTTCCCCCAGTGTATACCGCACAGACCAGCAGCCCCCAGAGTATACAGCACAGCCCAGCAGAGCCCCCAGTAGTATACAGCAGCACAGCCAGCCCCAGTAGTATAAGCACAAGCACACCAGCCCCAAGTAGTATACAGCAAGCCTGCATTAACAGAAACAATGAAACTATTATCACCCTCCGGTGGCCACGAGACATGCAGCGCTGCTCCCGCATGTCCCGGGCTCTTCTGGTTCCGCGTCCATCTTCTTTCTTCTGTACTCGCTCTGGGCGCCAGCCATTGCCTCTCCAGGCTGCTGACGTAATACTAGGCGCCGTTAGGGAGAGAGCAACTGGGGCCCGCGCGAGAACAGAAGATGAGAAGCGGCAACGGGGGAGCAGCGTGCACGCGGGGCCCGGAGGGTGAGATATAACGTTTTTTTTTTAAGAGTTTTTAAGTGGACTAAGTGACCTGTGACTGGGTATAAGCCAAGGGGACGTTTTCAGCATCTTTTTGTGCTGACCAAAACTCGGCTATTACACGAGTATATACGGTAATGAGATGGTTACTAATCGACATCAATATAATTAAAAATCTTCGATTCTATAACATGGCTTATAACAGATTAATTGTTTAAAACTGAACCTATTTAGGGATATGTCTTTACACGGTTTGTCATAAAAAATGTTTTGAAAACTAGAATATTTTTCAGCCGTAGTTCTCGTTTATCTTTTTCGTACTTACCATCATGTCAGGGTGCTTCAGGAGTGTCTTTTCATGTAGCTGGAACGCTTCGTATTGATAGCAAGTTTTGGTGTTTGTCTTTAATCAAATCGTGGGATGCAGGTAAGTTGAAAAAGAAGGGAGGGCAGAACCTTATTACAATGTAAAAATACATGAACAGGAAGTTTTAAACAGGATACTCCAAAGATCGTTTTATATAGGCCGTGCTTTTTCGAGATAAGGGGGCAGTCTATGCCTAGAGGAGAGGTTGAATTCATACATCAACATAGAACAAAAAAGGTTTTCTTATGTAAGAGCAGTGAGATATCGGAACTCCATCTGCAGACAGCTGTTACTGGCGGACTCTATGTTACATGTTTCAAGAGAGGTCTGGATTACTTTCTGGAGAGAAACTTACAACACTATGAGTACGTATGAAGCCCCTCAGTTGTGAAAACTAAATGAACCCCCCAGCCTGCAATTCTAGTTGTATTTCAAAGATAGGGAAACTGTTTCCGGGTGTGCTGCTTGATGATAGCCGGGAGCCCTGCTTTTGCCAGGATATCTGGTGCTTTAAAGCATGATTCTGAATTCCCAGGTACCGGTTTCTCAACAGCAGGAGTCTCACTTCTTCCAGATATCTCTTGGAAATGGAGCCAGGAGCCGCTGTCTCCTACGATATCTTATGTGTTGGCCGCAGCAAGCCTGACTCCTCAAGATATGGTGTTGGTCTGGCAGCCAGGAGTTGAGCTAGCTGCAACATATTTGTTGTGTCTGGCAGCCAGGAGCCTGACTTCCTGTAAGAATCAATTGTTGTGTCTGGCGCCAGAAGGCCTTACTTCCTTAGATATCATGTTGGCTGGCAGCCAGGAGCTGACATCCAAGATACCTTATTGGTCTGGTACCGCCGGAAGCCTGAACTTCTCATAAGATATGATTGTTGTGTCTGGCATCCAGGAGCTGATTCTCAATTATCTGTGTCTGCAGCCAGGAGCCTGATTTCCTTAAGATATCTTGTGTTTGAGCAGCGATCGCGCTGATTCTTGTTGTGTCTGGCAGCGGAGTCTGACTTCTGGGGTATGCGGTTGCATTGACACAAGAGTCTGACTTCCCATCAGTTCTCTTGGCGTTCTCCAAACATCTGGAGGTTGGATGCTCAGGGTTTAGAGTTGTTTGACAACAGGTGTCTGATTCCATGTGTTATGTGGTTGTCTATGATAGCCCAAAAGGTGACTTTCTCAGGAGAAGATCTGTTGTGTATGGCAGCCAGGAAGTGGCTGGAGATCTGACTTCTTATCACCTAAAGTGATAAAACATACATCAGAAAAATAACCCAGTGTTACAGATATCCCAAAAAACCAAAACTACCATAAGCTATGTTTAAATATCAAACTTGAGGCATAACTTAACTGCTTACAGACCAGGGTATTCCAGTTTGTCGGTTGTTGTGCCAGTGGGCACATGTATAAACTGTTCTGTGCAAAAATGCCATATGCTATAATTGTAGCAGGGCAGTATATGGTTCCTATAAAGTTTCTTAGGGAAGTGATGGTGAACGTGTTTAGAAGCTGAGTGCCCAAACTACAGCAATAAGCACAATTAACCACCCAAAGGCGTACCAGAGTTTACTTGGACACATTGGTAATAGTCCACAAGCAACAAGATAAGAAATGTATGGGTGCCCTCACCATATTTGCAACTGGCCTGGGGGTGGGTCCGATCCACATAAGAGCACACTTACATGCGTACTATTGGATGGAAGGAGTTAAAAACAGATGCAGTGCGCCCTAAAGCAGAAAGATGCATGTATCAAAGGTAGTATGGACGCTCGCGGATAGGGATGTAATATTACCACTATAAGGCACGGCTCGGCTCACATGGAATATCTCCAGTCGTGGGCTACGGTCTATAAAAAGGGAGCATGGATGGAGACGGGTACACGAAGAGACACAAAATAAAGAAGGGATATGGAAGGTCTTGTTATGGCGAAAGATAAAACCAATATGATTTGTTGTTATAGAGATAGACTAGGGGGGGTATGATGTGAAAAGCATAAAGATGAATGGCGCATAACAAAAAATGGGTAATATGATCCAGTTAAAATACAGATGAAATGACAAGGGACACTGTCTTCATCAGGATAAAAATGGTTTATCGCACAAGGCCTGGACAGACTTCTTTACGTATGAACGTGAATCTGTGCAATACCATATTACATATATTCTGTGTCACTGTGCGTAGGCGGATGTATTAAGAAAGATTATGCTCTATTAATTACAAGGAGTTAAAACCCACTAGAAACAACAATATCATGCCCAATCAGTGCTGCCTTACTGAAAACATCGTAGTGCAACCGGGGGTGTTGTCTGCAAAAACGAGTTTAGATTCATTGCTAATTGCCAAAATACCAAGACAAACAAAGCAGAAGAACTATTGTAGCTGACAGTGTTCTACAGGAAGCACAGCAGCTCTGAAACATTACTTATCTCCGGTGTTCTCTCTGGGGTTTTTTTATTCATCCTTAACAAGAAGAGGTGGAATTTTCACAAAAGTCAAGAATTTTGCCTGAGTTTCAACATGGAAGTGTGAGGTTTTACTTTTATTTGATATCTTTCATTTAAAGCAAAAATTGTGTAATAATCTTGAGCTGAGTGGGTAACTTTAAAGAGAACAGCATGAAAATGTAAATCACCCAAATATAACATACTCATTAACTATGATTTGAACGCTTATGGTTCCTTTCTGACGTGCAATGGTAAAACTAGTTGTAAACTATATGTAACTCACCTGGACGTGAGTCTAATGTCCAATACTTGAGTCCAATGAAGCCCAGCATATTCAGGCATTACTTGCATTGCTCTGCCTCCTTTGTCTGATGGCAAGTTCAGTGTCAAGAGCTGCTGCTATGTGGAACATTGAGTTAGCAGCTCTGTTACATCTATTGGTCATTTCATGTCATGTTGGACCAGGAGAGATATATAAGCGTCCCGGTTACTTTGCACAATCCTTTGTGTAATCCTGATCACATGAATCCAGAATGGCCTCCCATGTAGGATGGGGCAGTAGTAGAAGTTCCCAAGGCTCTGTAACCATGCTAATGATATGCCATGTGATCAAAAGATAATGGGGTTACGTTTGTATGGTGAGGCGGCTAACAAGACCTGTGTTGATGCAACAATGGTTCATAGAATGCTGAGAAGAAACATGGAACATGAAAGGAGTAGATGGGGGGGCCGGCTAAGGGGAAAGCGAGCTTCTTGATACCGGGCTATAGGTAAGTTATGTTTATGGGACTGTGAGGAAACCAATTTGGTAGCGAAAAGAGGGTGTCAGTAGTTAACAGGGCTCTATTGCAACCTGTCAACTAGCCTGCTCTTTGTAAACATTGGTGACAGCTATAAAAACACTGTTAACATGCTGCCTTAGCTCAGATGCATCTAAAATGTACAATTTTGTATTTAAAAAAGCATTTCCCCATTCCTTGTCATTAAAAAAAAAACTCATAAATTCGAACTTGCAAATGACTGGCTTTTCGATTGAATGGCCTCTGTAAAAAAAAAAACTGACAAATGGTAGGATATAAAAGAATTAGTTGACCTGGAAACCTGTCATGACTCATGTGAGAACGATTGAAAGGCATAGATGCTAATGTATGTAATGTAACACAAAGGGTGAAACAAAAGAGCTATTAACAGTAACTTTAAAGTAGAGATGAATAGGATTTGCATACATCAATCATAAAAGTATTGTACATTTAACTATTAAAATTCAACTTCAGAATATACTTGATTCCAACCTACGCATGAAACGTAAAGGAAATACTAGCAGTTTTACTCTGAGATCGTAAAACAGTAATTCTTTGTGTAAACACATGATGATCTCGTCAAACCTTCCAATTATTCTGTTGTGATACACTTAACTATGTCGTGACAACCAATAACCTAGTTGATATAGACCATGAAGAGAGTAGAAGAAGAGCACATTTTGTCTAGTCAGTTTCACAAATACAATGAATCCACTAGGGAAATATTATGGTATACATTCAACCATTGTTATAGTTCTCTGGTTATTCAGAGCGGGATCTCTACCCAAGGATTAGGATAGAAGTAAATGGGTCGTCTCTAGGTTATTTGTAAACTGAACTTCTCTCGCATGATGTTAAGGAGCTTAATCATCAAAACAGGATCGGAAAGTGTTATAGAGCTATTTTTACCAGAGGTCTGAAGGGTTTAGCCAAGCGGCTCTTTAGTACCTACAAATCCAGTTATATTTTGTAGAACCCTATTTTTTATCAAGAATGGAAGGGCTTGAAAATTACATTGGAGTCTTAAGAAAAAATTCTTTACTTCAATAAAAATAATTTATGTAGTTAATCTTGAGACATTGGTACAGGTACCATTGTAATGATTACCATAGAAACCAAGAATATGTACTCAATATATAAACAAAAGTTTAACTGGAAAAAAATGACAATGCTAGATTTTACAAATGTCTGTTTTCTTTTCCTGTACTACAGGAATTACAATAAATATTCTAGGTGGATAAATAAGGAATTTCTTAGAAAGCATGTGTTAAGTACAATGGGAATTCAGGCAACTGAAAAAAATAGGTCTTTACTTGCTTTAAAAGAACCTTAGATATTCCATTCATACTATGCTTTTATCTTCAAAGACGGCAGCTAAATTCCTTCAAGAAAGTAGATAAAGTCGAGTTAGATAATTTGTATAGGTGTACATTCTCTTAATATTAAAGAAACAAAACTCCCCCCCCCCATTATAATACAAATAAATTATAAATTTACTTTAAGAAACGAGACAAAACTAAAAAAAAAAAATTTGAAACAAAATAGCGGGAACTAAAGCTTATAACTAACAGCACAACTACAAAAATTGATAAATAGACACAGGTGCCCAAAGGGACCCTGTTGACTACAGTGTGATCCATTTGGCTTTGTTAAGGTTTCGAACTTTGGTATCTGATGTTTTCAACAGTGTCGCAAATAGAAAGAACTTAATGTCTCTAAAGTTCAGCTCGACAACAAATTAACAGCAGTCCCGGGTTACATACAAGCTAGGGTCGGAGGTTTGGTCTTAAGTTGAATTTGATATGTAATAAAAAAAAAAAACAAAACAAAAACAAAAAAAAAATGGTATATTTAAGTATATTGTAGATCCAGACCAAAAAAATTTGGCCCCAGTGACAATTGGAGTTAACATTTCTGCTGTATGGGACCAAGGGATTATCAATAACAGATTCATTACAGAACCTTACAGTGTCATTGCAGCCGGGACTATGTAAAGCCATTCACGAAAGCTATCAGACGGTGTCAGAGGGGTCTTCTGTAACTAGTAGGTGTGTCTGCTAAGTCGGGTGGTCCTCATAGTTAGGGGACCGCTGTATTTGCATGGTAGTGTCATTATATGTGAGAGAGGGTATGTGCTTGGAAAGGCATTTAAAGCAAACATACTTTCTTCCAAGACAGTTTGTTTTTTGTAAAAAATAAATAAAAATTAGATTTGTTGGTACCATTAAATTGTAATTACTCATAACGTAAAGTTTACATATTTTGTAAAGTTAACATGTTTGGAATTGATAAATTACCTCCTTCCCAAACATAATAATAAAATGGATAGTTCAAAAATGATAAATCATTATGAAGAAATGGGAGATGAGTTAGGCCTGGAAATAAACTCTCCATTGCCAAGATATGCAACACTACGTCCAAATTCTCATCAATACTTTTACTGACAGAAGCTGGGTTAAAGTGAGGTGTTTAATGGTCTATGGTCCCACTAGGTGTTAGGAGCATTTGAATTCAGATCGCGGTTTTATGGACTTGGACAAGAGAGGGACAATTTAGTCCACATATGGGTGGGAGGTCTGGTGTGTAGGATTCTGGAGAGCAGTTGGGATCTAATCCACATTTGAAGGTACTGCCAAACCACAATCGCTTGGTGAACGTGCTTTTTGAATGGATGAATGACTGAGATCCGTAAAACCAACGTCAATGATACAATATATTTTTTTTTTGTAGCGCTAAAATCGCATTGCGAGACTGGAAATCCAAGTTACCTTCTCCTAAGTTACTAATTTGAACGGGTAATGATATGACCAATTAGCAGCCTGTTAGCAGATACCAGGTCGATTGCCAACGTGTGGAAAACCCATGAGGAGAAAACATGTCATCTACCCCTTGTGCTATCGTAAGTTGGTTGGAAATACTGGGGCAGAAAATTAGCTGGAAGTGCTGCTGTGGACGGGTTTGGCCGCTGTAACCCCCTTCCAAATTATCCTGTTAGCAACACGTTAGTATGCTCCCCTGTTTAAGTTATGTGTTGCTGGCATGATCTGTGTTCTCTAATGATGAAGTCCGCATGAAAGGAGAAGCTGGCTACACCTATGCACACGTGTAAATCGCAAGACATGTTGGTAGGCTTCCATCTAACCATCAAGATCTCAAAATAAAATTTAACTGTAAGATCCCAAGAATATAACAATGTGTTAAACATGAGATGGAAAGTACACTCACAACACTTTTATGGTATCACTGTATTTTGGTCACAATGGACCCGTTTGTATTGTTTGTTTAGAAATTATGAAAAAATTTTTTGTGGAAACAAAAAATAATAAATCAATCAACAAGTACATGTACCTAAAATTATAGCCCCCCCCACCCCGGAGCCCCTTACGTTGAGCCACAGTGATGGAAAAACATCCGAAATACCTAACTAAGTAATGGATATCTGTGTACAGGCCTATTAAAGTGCAGTAAATTTGCACAACAGGTAATGTATTTTACTGGAGCTGATGCAAAATGAAAAGATAAAAAAAAAATGTCTTAATTATATAGAGCCACACAGATGAAGCCGCATGCACAGAGCTACCAAATTATCCCGTCCCCATGGTACCTCCCAATAGAGATGGCGAAGATCCTAACAAATTCTTAAATTCCAATTGCATTCAGGAAACTTTAATTGTCACAATCGAAGTTTCGTTAGTTGTGGAATGAATTTGCATTTTGTTTCCACCTTATCAGCAAACTGTGCGACGCAAAGGGGGTACATGGGGCAGGAACTCTGGGCAGAGAAAGGAACATGGCGGTACTGTTCCTACTGTATGGAAGTAGTGTTCTCACTGGAAGGGGGGTAGTATTCCTCACTATATTGGAGTCAACTGTCCCTCAGCACAACCATGATTCGTTTATGAATTGATGCTCTGAAAAATTTGGTGAACCGGGTGAATCAAATTAGACAATTGCCCATTGTAATCACAATTAATCAACTATAGTACGTTTCTTGAAGTGCGTGAAGAACCCTTTCAAATATGGCAGAGAACAAACTCTTGCGTCCGAAGTTTACGGGGATTGTGGGATGAATTGAATCTTTTTCACTCTTTATTAGCAAAAGGCTGTGAGCAATGTTGACAGGGCAGAGGACACTCTGGAAAGAAGAAAGGAACATGCGTATGTTCCTCACTGTATGGGGTTAGGTTCCTCTGTTGGGGAGTAGTGATTATATCTGGATGGCTATATTCTCCACGTATGAGGTAGTAGTCCTCAAACACCCATGATTCGTATGATTCGATTCGGTTCAAAATCAAATTTTCTCTGAAAATTCAGCGAACCAGGTTGCATCTCAATTCGATAAATTCACCCATCTCATTCTCATTAATCAACCTTTACCAGTATGTTTTTGGAGTGATGGGAGGAAACTGGAGGGAAACCTATGCAATAGGAGAGAACAAAAATCTTTTCAGATGTGATTTTACAGGAGATTACTACAGTCCTTGCACATTGTAAGAGCTTATATTAGCAAACCAAACATTTCTTTAGTTAACAGAGTATCGAATGCACAATTTCATTGAAAGCAACTACAAACATTCTTTAAGTGGATGATTAAGAAAAAGTTCCGTTGAAGAAATTCTTGAGGACTTCAATACACATTGATGCTGCTCTCTCGACTGCTGCTCCACCCTTCATGTGTCCCACTTTGGGTTCAAATCTGGAAAGGAGGAAGCTATGACTCATGTAAAAGGATGATTAAGACATAATAAGAGTCTAAGGCTATGACTCATGTAAAAGGATGATTAAGACATAATAAGAGTCTAAGTGATTTGTAACCAAAAGAGAGAACCTTCAGTTTATGAACCAGGACTGTCGTGGCTGGATACTTGTTACTACTCAGTAAGGAAAATTAAAGGCCCTGCTATGAACACCCAGCCATTCAGAGTTAATAAGTTGTGAGTCCGCTGTAGAAACTGTACGATGTCAGAAGCAGCACTAATATAAACTCTAAAGACAGTTTTCTTATGTGTGTAAGGACTTTTCTATATTAAGATTTGAATGAATAGGAAGGCAACTGACTTGCGAACGTACATAAATTCCAATCTAGTGGAATATTTTAGCTTGAAAAAGCAAGACATATAGAGTACAAAAGAACATGGAAAAATGACACATAACTATTAATGTTTTCTACATAATAAGCTTCAGTATTGTAAAGACTGACCTGTGTCTGTGTGAACTCCAATAAACATACAAACGTAAGATCCCAATGACGTTAACTGAATGGTCAGCCAGGAAATATATCATAGAATGATACCAACAAAGAGCATGAGCTAAAGATTTCCCTCTTCTGTACATGACGACCACGCAGCTTTTCCTGGAAGAAAGGCCAACAGTAAGGTGCACACTCAGCTAGAAAGGTAATAGAAGGGAATGGAATTTTGATGCTGCAATGTCATCAAAGGATACATCTAAAGCCCTTATCCACTCTGGTGGCATGCTCTATTTTTCACCCATTTAATTTTCGTAAATGATTGCTTACACATTTTGCTGTTATGGGAATTGAAATTGGAACCCAAAGACACTTTAAGCTCTCTTTTCTGACTGCAGGACATCATTTGGTTTAATTGATGCTCATCAGAAGAGCTACGTAAAAAACATGTGAACTAAGGGGATGTTCTTACTCACCATTTTCACAATAAAGGATTGCACACTAAAAATAATACAAATTTAAGAGTACAAAATGTTTCTTTTACAGGCGATCTTAAAATTCAAGGGAACGTCATCTTGAAAAGCAGTTTTATCTGTGGCGACTGTTATAGCGCGCAGAAGTATAAAGTTTGATAAGAAAATATTCAAAAACTTGTTGGTTGATCATCTATGTGTTAATTGTATCTAGCACTTGAAGACATGGCACATCATTTATGTCATTTGTTAAGGAGGTGCTGCTCCCCTGTGTTCTTGTGGATACCTACACCATTCCCTTGAGGGTGGTTGCGGAAAATCTTCATCCTGTTGGACGCTGATCCTCTGCTCGCTGTTGCGTCCCACTATTGTTTGTTCTTGTAGAATTATGCATTATGGATACTATGCAGAGCCACCGATGACTCACGACATAGAAAGTGCAAGACTCCGATTAAGCCGAGACCCCTAATTTACCACCAAACTGGAAACCCTGACTGAGTATTAAGCCGGGGTAGCAAAAGTATTGTCCAGAACCCCCAGATAGCAAGCAGGCCCCCAGATAGTATACCCCCCCAGCCCTGCCGCCAGTAGTTACAGCCACCCCAGCCTTCCTCCCAGTAGTATACAGTCTGCCCCGTTTAATACACGGCCCCAGCCTGCACAGAGCTAAGCAACCTCCACGCATCCCCAGTAGTTACAAGCACTGCCCAGCTGCCCCCAGTGTTACAGCACTGCCCAGCACATGTATCACGCCAGCCCGTAGTATACGTACTGCCCAGCCTGCCCCCAGTAGGTATACAGCACTGCCAGATTTGCCAAGGATATACTAAGCACAGCTTCCCCCAGTAGTACTACAGCACAGACCAGACCAGCCCCCAGTAGTTATACAGCACAGCCCAGCAACCCCCAGTTAGTATACAGCACAGCACAGGCCAGCCCCCAGTAGTATAAGCACAGCCAGCCAGCCCCAGTAGAATACAGCAAGCCTGCATTAACGAACAATGAAACTATTATCCACCCTCGGTGGCCCGAAATGCAGCGCTGCTCCCCGCTGTCGCCGGGTTCTATGCTGGTTCCGCGTCCATCTTTTCTTCTGTGACATCGCTCTGGGCGCCAGCCATTGCTCTTCCGGGCTTGCTGACGTAATACTAGGGCCGTTAGGGAGAAGCAACTGCTGGACGCCGCGCGATGACAGAAAGATCAGAAGACGGCAACGGGGGAGCAGCGTGCACGCTGGGGCCACGGAGGTGAGAATATAGTTTTTTTTAAAGTAGTTTTTAAGTGGACTTAAGTGACCTGATGACTTGTGGTATAAGCCAAGGGGAGTTTTCAGCATTTTTTGTGCTGACCAAACTCGGCTATTACACGAGTATATACGGTAAATGAGATGGTTTACTAACTGAACATCAATTAATTAAAAACTGTCGATTCTATAATCATGGCTTATAACAGATAATTTTAAAAAACTGAACCTGATTAGGGATATGTCTTTTACACGGTTTGTCATAAAAAAACTGTTTTGAAAACTAAATATTTTCCTAGCCGTATTCTCGTGTTATACTTTTCGTTACTTACCATCATGTCAGGAGTGTCTTCAGGAGTGTTTTTCATGTAGCTGGAAGCTGTATTGATAGCAAAGTTTCTTGGTGTTTGTCTTTAAACTCAAATCGTGGGATGCAGGTAAGTTTGAAAAAAGAAAGGAGAGGGCAGAACCTTATTACAATGTAAAAATACATGAACAGACAGTTAATACAGGATATCTCCAAAGATCTTTATACCTAGGCCGGCTTTTTTCGGGAGAAAGGGGGCAGCCTCTAATGCCTAGAGGAGAGGTGATTTACCATCAACATAGACCAAAAGGTTCTTCTTACTGTAAGAGCAGTGAGACTATCGGAATCCATCTGCAGACGGCTGTTACGGCGGACTCTATGTATACATGTTCAAGAGAGGTCTGGATTACTTTCTGGAGAGAAACTTACACTACACTTGAGACGTATGAAGCCTCAGGTTGTGATGAAAACTAAATGAACCCCCAAGCCTTGCAATTCTAGGTTGATTTCAAAAGATAGGGAAACTGCTGTCACGGGTGTTGCTCGTTTGACTGATAGCCAGGGAGCCCTGCTTTCTCAGGATATCTGGTTGTTTTAACAGCATGAGTCTGAATTCCCTCAGGTACGGTTTACTCAACAGCAGGAGTCTCACTTCTTCAGATATCTTTGGTAAATGGAGCCAGGAGCCTGTCTCCTCACGATATCTTATGTGTTGGGCCGCAGCACAGCCTGACTTCCTAAGATATGGTGTTGTGGTTGGCAGCGGAGTTATGCTTAGCTGCAAATATTTGTTGTGTCTGGCAGCAGGAGCCTGACTCCGTAGAATCATTGTTGTGTCTGGCCGCCAGAAGCCTTACTTCCTTAAGATATCTGTTGGCGCTGGCGCCAGGAGCCTGAGTCACCAATGATACCTTATTGGTCTGGTACCCGCCCGAAGCCTGAACTTCTCAAAGATATTGTTGTGTCTGGCATCCAGGAGCTGTTCTCATATATTGTGTCTGGCGCCAGGAGCCTGATTTCACTTAAGATATCTTGTGTTTGGCAGCGATCGCCTATTCTGTTGTGTCTGGCAGCGGAGTCTGACTTCTGGGGTATGGGTTGCATGTGACACAAGAGTTGACTTCCTTCGTTCTCTTGGCGTTTCTCAAACATTGGAGGTTGGATGCTCGGGTATTAGAGTTGTTGTGACAACCAGGTGTCTGACTTCCATGGTGTTATGTGGTTGTCTATGCATAGCCAAAAGGTGACTTCTCAGGGAAAAGATCTGTTGTGATGGCAGCCAGGAGTGGCTGGTAGATGACTTCCTATCCCTAAAGGATAAAACATAATCAGTAAAAAATAACCCAGTGTTTACAGATCATCCAAAAAACAAAATTACCATAAGTATGTTTTAAATATCAAACTTGAGGCATAACTTAACGCTTACAGACCAGGGTAGTTCCAGTTTGTGGTTGTGCCCAGTGGCACAGTATAAATGTTCTGTGCAAAAATGCCGATATGGCTATATTGTAGCATGGCAGTATATGGTTCTATGAAAGTTTCTTAGGGAAGTGATGGTGAACGTGTTTAGAAGCTGAGTGCCCAAACTACAGCAATAAAGACACAATTAACCACTCAAAGGCCGTACCATGAGTTTCACTTGGACACATTGTAATACCACACAGCAACAAGATAAGAAATGTATGGGTGCCCTCACATATTTGCAACTGGCCTGGGGTGGGTCCGATCCACATAAGAGCAATTACTGCGACTATATGGAAGGAGTTAAATAACAGATGCAGTGCGGCCCTAACCAGAAAGACTGCAGTATCAAAGGTAGTATGGACCTCGCGGATAGGGATGTAATATTACCACTATAAGGCACGGCTCGGCCTCACACTGGAATATCATCCAGTTCTGGGCTCGGTCATAAAAAGGGCATGCAGAGTGGAGAGGGTACAACGAAGAGACACAAAATAAAGAAGGATATGGAAGGTTACTGTTATGGGGAAAGATAAAACAATATGATTTTTGTTATAGAGAAGACTGGGGGGGTATATGAACGCCATAAAGATGAATGGCGCATCACAAAAAATAGGGTAAATACAGGTTAAAATACAGAGAAATGACAAGGGACACTGTCTTCATGCAGGAAAAACTGGTTTGATCCAAGGCCTGGACAGACTCTTTACAGTATGAAACTGTGCAATCTGTGACATACCAATTACATATATTCTGTGTCACTGTGCCGTAGGCGGATGTATTAAGAAGATTTATGCTCTATTAATTACTAAGGAGTTAAAACCCACTAGAAACAAACAATTCATGCCCATCAGTGCTGCCTTACTGAAAATGTAGTCAACGGGGGTGTGTCTGCAAAAACGAGTTAGAGTCATTGCTAATTTGCCAAAATATCCAAGAACAAACAAAGTCACGAAGAACCATTAGTGACAGCTGTTCTACAGGGTAAGCAAGCAGCTCTGAAACATTACTTCTCCTTCTCTGGGGTTTTGTTATTCTCTTAACAAGAAGAGGTGGAATTTTCACAAAATGTCAAGAATTTTCCTGAGTTTCAACATGGAATGGAGGTTATTACTTTTATTTGATATCTTCATTAGAAGCAAAAATTGTGAAATATATTAGATGCGAGTGGGTAACTTTAAAGAGAACAGTGCATGAAAAGTAAATCACCCAAAATAATACTCATTAACTATGATTTGAAGCTTATGGTTCCTTTCTGACTGCAATGGTCCACAAACAGTTGTAAACTAATGTACTCACCTGAACGTGAGTCTAATGTCATATTGAGTCCAATGAAGCCCAGCATATTCAGGCATTACTTGATTGCTCTGCCTCCTTTTCATGATGGCAAGTCTCAGTGTCAAGAGCTGCTGCTATGTGGAACATTGAGTTGAGCAGCTCTTTACATATTGCGTCCATTCATGTATGTTGGACCAGGAGAGATATATTAACGTCCCTGTTAACTTTGCACACATCCTGTGTGTAATCCTGATCACATGGAATCACAGAATGGCCTCCCATTAGGATGGGGCGTAGTAGGAAGTTCCCAAGGCATCTGTAACCATTGCTAATGATATGCCATGTGATCAAAAGTATACATGGGTTACCAGTTTGCTATGGGAGGGGCTAACAAGACCTGTGTGTGATGCCAACACATGGTTCATAGAATGATGAGAAGAAACATGGAACCATGGAAAGGAGTAGATGGGGGGGCCGGTAAGGGGAACAGCTTCTCTGATACCGGGCTATAGAAGTTAATGATTTATGGGATGTGAGGAAACCAATTTGAGCCTAAAAGAAGGGTGTCAGTATAGTAACAGGGCTCTATGCAACCTGTCACTAGCCGCTCATTTGTGAAATGTGGTGACAGCATATAAAAGAACACTGTTAACATGCTGCCATTAGCTCAGATGGCATCTAAAAACTGTTACAATTTTGTATTTAAAAAAGCATTTCCCATTCCTTTGTCATTAAAAAAAAAATCATAATTCGAACCTTGCAAATGACTGGCTTTTCATTTGAATTGGCCTCGTAAAAAAAAAAATGACAAACGGTAGGATATAAAAGAATTAGTGACCTGGAAACCTGTCATGGACTCATGTGAGAACGATTGAAAGGCAACTGAGAGTAATGCTATGTAAATGTAACACAAAGGTTAAACAAAAGCTTTAAACCGTAACTTTAAAGTAGCAGATGAATAGGACATTTGCGATAATCAATCATTAAAAGTGTATGTACATTTCGAACTATTAAAATTCCACTTCAGAATATAATTGATTCCAACCTACGCATGAAACAGTAAAGGAAATACTAGCAGTTTTACTTGAGATCGTAAACAGTAATTCTTTGTGTTTAAACAAGTGCTTTGATTCGTCAAACCTTCACAATTATTTCTGATTTGTGATACACTTAACTTATGTCGTGACAACCAATAACCTAGTTGATATAGGACCATGAAGAGAGTAGAAGAGAGTCACATTATTGTCTAGTCGTTTCACAAATACAATGATCCACCAGGGAAAGTATTATGGTATACATTAACAATGTTTAGTTCTCATGGTTTATTCAGAGCGGGATCTCTACCAAGGATAGGACAGAGTAAATGGTGTCGTCTCTAGTGTATTGTAAACTTGAACTTCTCCTCGCATGATGTTAACGGGCTTAATCATCAAAACAGGATCGGAAAGGTTATAGAGCTATTTTTACCAGAGGTCTGAAGGGTTTAGCACACACGGCTCTGTTGTACACTACAAATCCAGTTATATTTTCTGAACCTATTTTTTATCAAGAATGGAAGGGCTTGAAAATACATGGAGTTCTTAAGAAAAAATTCTTTATCTTCAAAAAAAAATTTAGTAGCTTATTGAGACATTGGTACAGTACATTTGTTAATGATTACCATAGGAAACAAGAATATTACTCAAAATATCAACAAAAGTTAACTGGAAAAAAATGAAATGCTAGATTTTACAAATGTTTTTTATTTATCCTGTACACGGATCATACAAAAATATTCTAGGTGGATACAATAAGAATTTTTAGAAGCATGTTAAGTTACAATGGAGTGAATTCAGGCAACTGAAAAAACAATGAGGTCTTCTACTTGCCTTTAAAAGAACCTTAGATATTCCATTCATATATGGCTTTTATCTTCAAATGGACTGGCAGCTAAATTCCTCTTCAAGAAAGTAGATAAAGTCGAGTTAGATAATTTATAGGTGACATTCTCTTAATATAAGAAACAAAACCCCCCCCCCCCCATTATAATACAAATAAATTTAAATTACTTTAAGTAAACCGAGACAAAACTAAAAAAAAAAATTTGAAACAAAATAGCGGGAAACTAAAAGTTAATAACTAAAGCACAACTACAACAAATTGAAATAGACACAGGGCCCAAAAGGACCCTGTTGACTACATGTGATCCATTTGGCTTTTGTTAAGGTTTCGAATTTGTGTTCATGTTTTCCACAGGAGTGCGCAAATAGAAAGAAAACCTTATGTGCTCTAAAACGTCCACTGACAACAAATTAACAGCAGTCCCCGGGTTACATACAAGTAGGGTCTGGAGGTTTGGTTCTTAAGTTGAATTTGTATGATAAAAAAAAAAAAACAAACAAAACCAAAAAAAAAAAAAGGATATTTAGATATTGTAGATCCAGACAAAAAAATTTGGCCCCAGTGACAATGGAGCTTGAAAACATTTCTGCTGTAATGGGACAGGATATATCAATAACGATTCATTAAGACACCTTACAGTGTCCTTGCAGCTGGGACTATAGTAAAGCCATTCAGAAAGCTTCATCAGACGTGTCAGAGGGGTCTGTCTGTACTATATGGTGTGTCTGTAAGTGCGGGTGTCCTCTAGTAGGGACGCTGTATTTGCATGGTGTGTCAATTTATATGGAGAGGTTATGTGTCTTGGAAAGGCATTAAAGCAAACATACTCTTTCTTCCAATAGACATGTTTTGTAAAAAATAAATAAAAATTAAGATTTGTTTGGTACCATTAAATTGTAATTACTCATAACGTAACAGTTTACATATTTTTAAAGTTAACATGTTTGGAATTGATAAATTACCCCTCCCCATAACATAATAATAAAATGATATTCAAAAATGATAAATCATTATGAAGAAACGGAGATGAGTTAGGCCTGGAATAAAACTCTCCCATTGCCAAGATATGCAGACACTACGTCCAAATTATCATCAATTACTACTGACAGAAGTGGGTATAAAGTGAGTGTTTAATGGCATATGGTCCCACTAGGCTAGTTAGGATGCATTGTGAATTCAGACCGCGGTTTATGGACTTGGACAAGAGGGACATTAGATCACATAGGGTGGGAGAGTCTGTTGTAGTGAGGATTGCGGAGAGCAGTTTGGGATCTAATCCCACCATTGAAGGACTGCCAAACCACAATTCGCTCTGGGAAACTGCTTTTGAATGGCATGAATGACTGAGACTCCGTAAAACCAACGTCAATGATACATATATTTTTTTTATGTAGCTGCTAAAATCGCTATTTGCGAGATCTGGCAATCAAGTTACCTTCTTCCTAAGTACTAATTTGAACGGGTAATGATATGACCAATTAGCAGCCTGTTAGCAGATACCAGGTCGATTGCCAACGTGTGGAAAACCCATGAGGAGAAAACATGTCATCTACCCCTTGTGCTATCGTAAGTTGGTTGGAAATACTGGGGCAGAAAATTAGCTGGAAGTGCTGCTGTGGACGGGTTTGGCCGCTGTAACCCCCTTCCAAATTATCCTGTTAGCAACACGTTAGTATGCTCCCCTGTTTAAGTTATGTGTTGCTGGCATGATCTGTGTTCTCTAATGATGAAGTCCGCATGAAAGGAGAAGCTGGCTACACCTATGCACACGTGTAAATCGCAAGACATGTTGGTAGGCTTCCATCTAACCATCAAGATCTCAAAATAAAATTTAACTGTAAGATCCCAAGAATATAACAATGTGTTAAACATGAGATGGAAAGTACACTCACAACACTTTTATGGTATCACTGTATTTTGGTCACAATGGACCCGTTTGTATTGTTTGTTTAGAAATTATGAAAAAATTTTTTGTGGAAACAAAAAATAATAAATCAATCAACAAGTACATGTACCTAAAATTATAGCCCCCCCCACCCCGGAGCCCCTTACGTTGAGCCACAGTGATGGAAAAACATCCGAAATACCTAACTAAGTAATGGATATCTGTGTACAGGCCTATTAAAGTGCAGTAAATTTGCACAACAGGTAATGTATTTTACTGGAGCTGATGCAAAATGAAAAGATAAAAAAAAAATGTCTTAATTATATAGAGCCACACAGATGAAGCCGCATGCACAGAGCTACCAAATTATCCCGTCCCCATGGTACCTCCCAATAGAGATGGCGAAGATCCTAACAAATTCTTAAATTCCAATTGCATTCAGGAAACTTTAATTGTCACAATCGAAGTTTCGTTAGTTGTGGAATGAATTTGCATTTTGTTTCCACCTTATCAGCAAACTGTGCGACGCAAAGGGGGTACATGGGGCAGGAACTCTGGGCAGAGAAAGGAACATGGCGGTACTGTTCCTACTGTATGGAAGTAGTGTTCTCACTGGAAGGGGGGTAGTATTCCTCACTATATTGGAGTCAACTGTCCCTCAGCACAACCATGATTCGTTTATGAATTGATGCTCTGAAAAATTTGGTGAACCGGGTGAATCAAATTAGACAATTGCCCATTGTAATCACAATTAATCAACTATAGTACGTTTCTTGAAGTGCGTGAAGAACCCTTTCAAATATGGCAGAGAACAAACTCTTGCGTCCGAAGTTTACGGGGATTGTGGGATGAATTGAATCTTTTTCACTCTTTATTAGCAAAAGGCTGTGAGCAATGTTGACAGGGCAGAGGACACTCTGGAAAGAAGAAAGGAACATGCGTATGTTCCTCACTGTATGGGGTTAGGTTCCTCTGTTGGGGAGTAGTGATTATATCTGGATGGCTATATTCTCCACGTATGAGGTAGTAGTCCTCAAACACCCATGATTCGTATGATTCGATTCGGTTCAAAATCAAATTTTCTCTGAAAATTCAGCGAACCAGGTTGCATCTCAATTCGATAAATTCACCCATCTCATTCTCATTAATCAACCTTTACCAGTATGTTTTTGGAGTGATGGGAGGAAACTGGAGGGAAACCTATGCAATAGGAGAGAACAAAAATCTTTTCAGATGTGATTTTACAGGAGATTACTACAGTCCTTGCACATTGTAAGAGCTTATATTAGCAAACCAAACATTTCTTTAGTTAACAGAGTATCGAATGCACAATTTCATTGAAAGCAACTACAAACATTCTTTAAGTGGATGATTAAGAAAAAGTTCCGTTGAAGAAATTCTTGAGGACTTCAGTGGCTGGATACTTGTTACTACTCAGTAAGGAAAATTAAAGGCCCTGCTATGAACACCCAGCCATTCCAGATTAATTAAGTTGTGAGTCAGTTGTAGAAACTGTAGCATGTTCAGAAGCAGCACTAATATAAACTACTCTACAAGACAGTTTTCTATGTGTGTCAGGACTTTTATATTAAGATTTGAATGAATAGGAAAGGAAACGGACTTGCGAGTACATGAAATTCCATCTATGTGATATTTTAGCTTGAAACAAGGCAAAGAATATAAAGTACAAAAGAACATGGAAAAATACACCATAAACTATTAATGTTCACTACATAAGCTTCAGTATTTATAAGACTGACCTCCTGTGTCTTGTGACTCCACATAACTATACAAATCGTAAATCCCAATGACGTAACTGATGGTCAGCCAGGTAATTAATCATTAATGATACCAACAAGAGCATGAGCCTAAGATTTCCCTTCGTTACTGTACATGCCGACCACCAGCTTTTCCCTGGAAGAAAGGCCAACCAGTAAGGTGCACATCAAGCTAGAAAGGTCATGAAGGGAATGGAATTTTGATGGCTGCAATGTCAATCAAAGGATACTCTCAAGCCTATCCACTCTATTGGCCTGTCTTTTTTCACCATTAATTCGTAAATGATTGCCTTACACATCTGTTTATGGGAATTGAAATTGGAACCAAAGCAAACACTTTTTAGCTCTTTTTCTGACGCAGGCATCATTTGGTTTAATGATGCCTCATCAGAAGAGCTACTTAAAGAACAGTGAACTAAGGGTTCTTTATCACCATTTTCACAATAAAGGATTGCAACTAAAAAATATACAAATATAAGAGTACAAAATGTTTCTTTTTACAGCGATCTTAAAATTCAAGGGAAATGTCATCTTGAAAATGCAGTTTTATCTGTGGCGACTGTTTAGGCAGCAGAAGATAAAGTTGATAAGAAAATATTCAAAAACTTTTATTGATCACTCTATGTTTAATTGTTATCTAGCTTTGAAGACATGGCAGTCATCATTATTGCTCTTGTTAAGAGTTGCTGCTTCCCTGTGTTCTTGGGAGTACCTACACCTTCCCTTGACGGGTGTTGGGAAAATCTTAATCCTGGTTGGGACGCTGATCCTCTGCTCGCTGTGCGTCCCACTATTTGTATTCTTAGAATTTGCATATGGATACTATGCAGAGCCACCGTGACTCACGACATAGAAAGTGCAAGACTGGTTTAAGCCGAGACCCTAATTTACCACCCAAACTGGAAACCTGATTGAGTATAAGCCGAGGGGGCAAAAGTATTGTCACAGAACCCCCAGCAATATGCAAGCAGCCCCCAGATAGTATACCCCCCCAGCCTGCCGCAGTAGTTACAGCCACCCCACCTTCCTCCCAGTAGTATACAGTCGCCCCGTATATACACGGACCACTGCCACAACAAGACCTAGCACCCCAGTAGTACAGCACTGCCCAGCTGCCCCCAGTGTTACAGCACTGCCCAGCTCACATGTAACACATGCCACCCCGTTAGTATACAGTACTCCCAGCCTGCCCCCAGTAGGTATACAGCACTGCCAGATTCCCAGGAGTAGTATAAGCAAGCTTCCCCGTAGTACTACCGCACAGACCAGCAGCCCCCAGAGTATACAGCACAGCCCAGCAAGCCCCCAGTAGTATACAGCACGCACAGCCAGCCCACAGTAGTATCAGCACAGGCACACCAGCCCCAAGTAGGAAACAGCAAGCCTGCATTAACGAAACAATAAACTTATTATCCACCCTCGGTGGCCACGAGCTGCAGCGCTGCTCCCCGCATGTCCCGGGTCTTCTGGGCTTCCGCGTCCATCTTTTTTTGTACTCGCTCTGGGCGCAGCCATTGCCTTCCGGGCTTGTGACGTATACTAGGGCCGTTAGGGAGAGAGCAACTGCGGACGCCACGCGCGAGACAGGAAGATCAGAAGAGGCAACGGGGGAGCAGCGTGCACGGGGGCCCACGGAGGTGGAATAACGTTTTTTTTTAAGATTTTTAAGTGACTAAGTGACTGATGACTCGTGGATAAAGCCAAGGGGAGTTTTCAGCACTTTTTGTGCTGACCAAAACTCGGCTATCTTACACGAGTATATACGGTAATGAGATGGTTACTAATCAGACATTCAATTATTAAAAATCTTCGATTCTATAATACATGAGCTTATAACAGATAATTTTAAAAACTGAACACTGATTTAGGGATTATGTCTTTTACACAGGTTTGTCATAAAAAAACTTTTTGAAAATAATATTTTTCAGCAGTAGTTCTCGTTTATACCTTTTCGTACTTACATCATGTCAGGGTGGTCTTCAGGAGTGTCTTTTCATGTAGCTGGAGCTGTATTGTAGCAACGTTTCTATGGTGTGTTGTCTTTAAATCAAAGTGGGATGCAGGTAAGTTAGAAAAAGAAGGTAGAGGGCAGACCTTATTACAATGTAAAAATACATGAACAGGAAGTTTAATACAAGGATATCTCCAAAGATCTTTTATACCTAGGCCTGTGTTTTTCGACGAAAGGGGGCACTCTGATGCCTAGAGGAGAGGTGAATTTACATCAAACATAGAAACCAAAAAGTTCTTCTTATGTAAGAGCAGTGAGATATCGGAACCTCTGCAGACGGCTGTACTGGCGGGACTCTATGATACATGTTTTCAAGAGAGGTCTGGATTACTTTCTGGAGAGAAACTTACACACACTTGAACGTATGAAAGCCCTCAGTTGTGTGAAAACTAAATGAACCACCCCAGCCTTGAATTCTAGGTTGATTTCAAAGAAGGGAAACTGTGTCTCAGGGTGTTGCTCGTGACTGATAGCCGGAGCCTGCTTTTGCTCAGGATATCTGGTGCTTTTAAAGCATGATGTCTGAATTCCCCAGGGTACCTGGTTTACTCAAACAGCAGGAGTCTCACTTCTTCACAGATATCCTGTGGAAACTGGTAGCAGAGCCGTGTCTCCTAAGATATCTTATGTGTTGGCCGCCAGAACAGCCTGACTTCCTAAGATATGGTGTTGGGTTGGCAGCGGAGTTATGCTTAGCGCAACATATTTGTTGTGTCTGGCAGCAGGAGCCTGACTTCCTAGAAAATTGTTGTGTCTGGCGCCAGAACCTTACTTCCTTAATATCTGTTGGCGCTGGCGCCAGGAGCTGAGTCTCTCAATGATACCTTATTGGTCTGGTCCGCCGGAAGCCTGAACTTCCTAAGATATATTGTTGTGTCTGGCATCCAGGAGCTGCTTCCTCAATTATTGTGTCTGGCGCCAGGAGCCTGATTTCACTTAAGATATCTGTGGTTGTCTTGAGCGCGATCGCCTGATTCTGTTGTGTCTGGCAGCGGAGTCTGACTTCTGGGGTATGGGTTGCATGTGACACAAGAGTTGACTTCCATCGTTCTCTTGGCTTTCCAAAACATCTGGAGTTGGATGCTCCGGGTCTTAGAGTTGTTTGACAACCAGGTGTCTGATTCCATGTGTTATGTGGTTGTCTATGTAGCCCAAAGGTGACTTTCTCAGAGAAAGATCTGTTGTGTATGGCAGCCAGGAGTGGCTGGAGAGATTCCTATCACCTAAATGATTAAAACATTACATGCAGAAAAAATAACCCAGTGTGTACAGATCATCAAAAAACCAAAACTACCATAAGCATATGTTTAAATATCAACTGAGGCATAAACTTAACGCTTACAGACCAGGGTAGTTCCAGTTTGTGGTTTTGGCCAGTGGGCACATATAAATGTTCATGTGCAAAAATGCCATATGGCATAATTGTAGCAGGCAGTATATGGTTCCTATTGAAAGTTTCTTAGGGAAGTGATGGTGACGTGTTTAGAAGCTGAGTCCCAAACTACAGCAATAAGCACAATTAACCACACTCCAAAGTGCGTACCCAGATGGTTTACTTGGACAATTGTAATACACAGCAACAGATAGAAATAGTATGGGTGCCTCACTATTTGCAACTGGCCTGGGGGGGTCCGATCCACATAAGAGCAACTACATGCTGTACTATTGGATGGAAGGAGTAAAAACAGATGCAGTGCGCCCTAAACGCAGAAAGTATGTCATGTATCAAAGGTAGTATGGACCTCGGGAAGAGGATGTAATATTACCACTATAAGGCACTGGCTCGGCTCACATGGAATATCCTCCAGTCTGGGTACGGTCTATAAAAAGAGGAGCAATGAGTGGAGAGGGTACAACGAAGAGACACAAAATAAAGAAAGGGATATGGAAGGTCTCTGTTATGGGCGAAAGATAAAACAATATGATTTGTTTTATAGAGAACGACTAGGGGGGGTATATGGAAACGCCATAATAGATAGAATGGCCATACACAAAAAATAGGGTAAATGATTCCAGTTAAACATTACAGATGAAAAGACAAGGGACACTGTCGTCATCTGGATAAAAATGGTTTTATCCTACAAGGCTGGACAGACTTCTTTACAGTATGAAACGTGCAATCTGTGACATACAATTACATATATTCTGTGTCACTGTGCCGTAGGACTGGATGTATTAAGAAGATTTATGCTTATTAATTACGAAGGAGTTTAAAACCCACTAGAACAAACAATATCATGCCACATCAGTGCTGCCTTACTGAAAATCGTAGTGCAACCGGGGGTGTTGTCTGCAAAAACTGAGATTTAGAGTTCATTGCTAATTTGCCAAAATACCAAGACAAACAAAGTCAGAAGAACTATTTAGCTGACAACAGTGTTCTACAGGGAAGCAAGCAGCTCTGAAACATTTACTTATCTCCGTTCTTCCTGTTTGTTCATTCTCCTTAACAAGAAGAGGTGGAATTTTCACAAATGTCAAGAATTTTCCTGAGTTTCAACATGGAAGTTGAGGTTCTTACGTTTTATTTGATATCTTCATTTAGAAGCAAAAATTGTGTAAATATCATTGATGCAGTTGGGTAACTTTAAAGAGGAACAGCATGAAATGTAAACACCCAAATATAACTACGTCATTAATATGATTTGAACGCTTCATGGTTCCTTTCCTTGACGTGCAATGGTCCACAAACAGTTGTAAACTAATGTAATCACCTGGACGTGGTCTAATGTCACATATTGAGTCCAATGAAGCCCAGCATATTCATGCATTACTTGATTGCTCTGCCTCCTTTTCATGATGGCAAGTCTCAGTGTCAAGAGCTGCTGCTATGTGGAACATTGAGTGAGCAGCTCTTTACACTTTGGCATTTATGTATGTGGACCAGGAGAGATATATTAGCGTCGGTTACTTGCAACATCCTGTTGTGTATATCTGATCACATGGAAATCCAGAATGCCTCCATGTAGGAGGGGCGTAGTAGGAAGTTCCCATAGGCATCCTGTAACCATTGCTATGATATGCCATGTGATCAAAAAATACAGGTTACGTTTGCTATGGTGAGGCAGGCTAACAAGGACCTGTGTGTGATGCCAACACATGGTCATAGACATGACTGAGAAGAAAATGGACATGGAAAGGAGTAGATGGGAGGGGCCGGTAAGGGGAACAGCTTCTCTGATACCCGGGCATAAAGTTATATTTATGGGGATGTGAGGGAAACAATTTGGAGCGTAAAAGAGGGTGTCAGTAAGTTAACAGGGCTCTATGCAACCTGTCAACTAGCCTGCTCCATTTGTAACATGTGGTGACAGCATATAAAAAACACGTTAACATGCTGCCTTAGCTCAGATGGCCATATAAAAACTGTACAATTTTGTATTTAAAAAAGCATTTTCCCTTCCTTGTCATTAAAAAAAAAACATCATAAATTCGAACACTTTGCAAATGACTGCTTTTCGTATTGAATGGCCTCGTAAAAAAAAAAATGACAAATGGTAGGATATAAAAGAATAGTTGACCTGGAAAACCTGTCATGACTCATGTGAGAACATTGAAAGGCAACTGAGAATAATGTATGTAAATGTAACACAAAGGTTGAAACAAAAGAGCATTAACACCGTAACTTTAAAGTAGCAGATGAATAGGATTTGCATAATCACATCATTAAAAGTGTATGTACATTATCAACTATTAAAATTCACACTTCAGAATTATATTGATTCCAACCTACGCATGAAAGTAAAGGAATACTAGCAGTTTTATCTTGAAGATCGTAAACAGTAATCTTAGTGTTAAACACCATGTTGATCTGTCAAACCTTCACAATTATTCTGATTTGTGATACACTTAACTATGTTCGTGACAACCAATAACCTAGTTGATATAGGACCATGAAGAGCAGTAGAAGAGAGTACATTATCTGTCTAGTGTTTCACAAATACAATGAATCCACCGGGAAAGATTATACGGTATACATTAACATTGTTATAGTTCTCTGGTTATTCAGAGCGGGATCTCTACCCAAGGGATAGGATAAAGTAAATGGGTCTGTCTCTAGGTGTATTTGTAAATGTGAACTTCTCTCGCATGATGTTAAGGGCTAATCATCAAAACAGGATCGGAAAGTGTTATAGAGCTATTTTTACCAGAGGTCTGAAGGGTTAGCACAAGCGGCTCTTCGTACACTACAAATCCAGTTATATTTTTGTGAACTCTATTTTTATCAAGAATGGAAGGCTTGAAAAACATGGAGTTCTTAAGAAAAAATTCTTTACTTCATAAAAAAATTTAGTAGCTTAACTTGAGACATTGGTAATGGTACCATTTGAATGATCTACGATAGGAAAACCAAGAATATTACCTCATATATAAACAAAAGTTAACGGAAAAAAATGACCAATGCTAGATTTTACAAATGCTGTTTTTTTATCTGTATCTACGGATTACAATGAAATAATATCTAGGTGGATAATAAGAATTCTCTTAGAAAGCATGTTTAAGTTACAATGGTGAATCACGGCAACTGAAAAAAATGGGTCTTCTACTTGCTTTAAAAGAACCTTAGATATTCCTTCATACTAGATGGTTTTATGCTTCAAAGACTGGCAGCTAAATTCCTTCAAAGAAGTAGATAAAGTCGAGTTAGATAATAGTATAGGTGAGACATTCTCTTAATATTAAAGAAACAAAACCCCCCCCCCCCCATTATAATACAAATAATATTAAATATTTACTTAAGTAACCAGAAAAACTAAAAAAAAAAATTTGAAACAAAATAGCGGGAAACTAAAGCTTATAACTAACGCACAACTACAACAAATGAAAATAGACACAGAGGCCCAAAAGGGACCTGTTGACTACATGTGATCCATTTGGCTTTGTTAAGGTTTCTGATTGGTATCATGTTTTCAACAGGTCGCAAATAGAAAGAACCTTATGTGCTCTAAAACGTCGACTGACAACAAATTAACAGGCAGTCCCCGGGTTACATACAAGATAGGGTCGGAGAGTTTGTCTTAAGTTGAATTTGTATGATCAAAAAAAAAAAACAAACAAAACCAAAAAAAAAAGGATATTTATTTGAGATCCAGACCAAAAAAATTTGGCCCCAGTGACAATGGAGTTGTAACATTTTGCTGTATGGGACCAAGGGAATATCCAATAAAGATTCATTAAGACACCTTACAGTGTCACTTGCAGCCTGGGACTATGTAAAGCCATTCACGAAAGCTCATCAGAGTGTCAGAGGGGTCGTCTGTACTAAGGTTGTCTGCTAAGTCGGGTGTCCTCTAGATAGGGGACGCTGTATGTTGCATGGTGTGTCAATTCTATATGTGAGAGAGGTATGTGTCTTGGAAAGCATTTAAAGCAAACATACTTTCTTCCAATAGCATTGTTTTTTGTAAAAAATAAATAAAAATCTAAGATTTGTTTGGTACCATTAATTGTAATTACTCATAAACGTAACAGTTTACATATTTAAAGTTAACATGTTTGGAATTGATAAATTACCCCTTCCCCATAACATAATAATAAAATGGATAGTTCAAAAATGATAAATCCATATGAAGAAACTGGAGATGAGTTAGGCCTGGAAATAAACTCTCCATTGCCAAGTATGCATGACACTACGTCCAAATTCTCATCAATTACTTTACTGACAGAAGCTGGGTATAAAGTGAGTGTTTAAATGGTCATATGGTCCCACTAGGTGTTTATGGAGCATTGAATTCAGGATCGCAGTGTTTTATGGACTTGGACAAGAGGGACAATTAGTCCACATAGGTGGGAGAGTCTGTGTAGTAGGATTCGGAGAGCAGTTTGGGATCTAATCCAACCAGTTTGAAGGACTGCAAACCACAAATTCGCTCTGGTGAACGGCTTTCTGAATGGTGAAATGACTGAGATCCGTAAAACCACACGTCAATGATACATATATTTTTTTTTTATGTGAGCTGCTAAATCGCTATTGCGAGACTGGCAATCAAGTACCCTTTCCTAAGTACTAATTTGAACGGGTAATGATATGACCAATTAGCAGCCTGTTAGCAGATACCAGGTCGATTGCCAACGTGTGGAAAACCCATGAGGAGAAAACATGTCATCTACCCCTTGTGCTATCGTAAGTTGGTTGGAAATACTGGGGCAGAAAATTAGCTGGAAGTGCTGCTGTGGACGGGTTTGGCCGCTGTAACCCCCTTCCAAATTATCCTGTTAGCAACACGTTAGTATGCTCCCCTGTTTAAGTTATGTGTTGCTGGCATGATCTGTGTTCTCTAATGATGAAGTCCGCATGAAAGGAGAAGCTGGCTACACCTATGCACACGTGTAAATCGCAAGACATGTTGGTAGGCTTCCATCTAACCATCAAGATCTCAAAATAAAATTTAACTGTAAGATCCCAAGAATATAACAATGTGTTAAACATGAGATGGAAAGTACACTCACAACACTTTTATGGTATCACTGTATTTTGGTCACAATGGACCCGTTTGTATTGTTTGTTTAGAAATTATGAAAAAATTTTTTGTGGAAACAAAAAATAATAAATCAATCAACAAGTACATGTACCTAAAATTATAGCCCCCCCCACCCCGGAGCCCCTTACGTTGAGCCACAGTGATGGAAAAACATCCGAAATACCTAACTAAGTAATGGATATCTGTGTACAGGCCTATTAAAGTGCAGTAAATTTGCACAACAGGTAATGTATTTTACTGGAGCTGATGCAAAATGAAAAGATAAAAAAAAAATGTCTTAATTATATAGAGCCACACAGATGAAGCCGCATGCACAGAGCTACCAAATTATCCCGTCCCCATGGTACCTCCCAATAGAGATGGCGAAGATCCTAACAAATTCTTAAATTCCAATTGCATTCAGGAAACTTTAATTGTCACAATCGAAGTTTCGTTAGTTGTGGAATGAATTTGCATTTTGTTTCCACCTTATCAGCAAACTGTGCGACGCAAAGGGGGTACATGGGGCAGGAACTCTGGGCAGAGAAAGGAACATGGCGGTACTGTTCCTACTGTATGGAAGTAGTGTTCTCACTGGAAGGGGGGTAGTATTCCTCACTATATTGGAGTCAACTGTCCCTCAGCACAACCATGATTCGTTTATGAATTGATGCTCTGAAAAATTTGGTGAACCGGGTGAATCAAATTAGACAATTGCCCATTGTAATCACAATTAATCAACTATAGTACGTTTCTTGAAGTGCGTGAAGAACCCTTTCAAATATGGCAGAGAACAAACTCTTGCGTCCGAAGTTTACGGGGATTGTGGGATGAATTGAATCTTTTTCACTCTTTATTAGCAAAAGGCTGTGAGCAATGTTGACAGGGCAGAGGACACTCTGGAAAGAAGAAAGGAACATGCGTATGTTCCTCACTGTATGGGGTTAGGTTCCTCTGTTGGGGAGTAGTGATTATATCTGGATGGCTATATTCTCCACGTATGAGGTAGTAGTCCTCAAACACCCATGATTCGTATGATTCGATTCGGTTCAAAATCAAATTTTCTCTGAAAATTCAGCGAACCAGGTTGCATCTCAATTCGATAAATTCACCCATCTCATTCTCATTAATCAACCTTTACCAGTATGTTTTTGGAGTGATGGGAGGAAACTGGAGGGAAACCTATGCAATAGGAGAGAACAAAAATCTTTTCAGATGTGATTTTACAGGAGATTACTACAGTCCTTGCACATTGTAAGAGCTTATATTAGCAAACCAAACATTTCTTTAGTTAACAGAGTATCGAATGCACAATTTCATTGAAAGCAACTACAAACATTCTTTAAGTGGATGATTAAGAAAAAGTTCCGTTGAAGAAATTCTTGAGGACTTCACAGTTGTAGAAACTGTAGCATGTTCAGAAGCAGCACTAATATAAACTCTACGAGACAGTTTTCTTATTGTGTTCAGACTTTTTAATATTAAGATTTGAATGAATAGGAAAGGCAAATGACTTGTGAAAGTACATAAATTCCATCTAGTGTGTAATTATTTTAGCTTTGAACAAGCAAAGAAATAATAGTACAAAGAACCATGGAAAATTACACCATTAACTTATTAATGTCTTCTACTACATAAGCCTTCAGTATTTTAAAGACTGACCCTCCTGTGTCTTGTTGACCTCCCATAACTACTACAAATAGAATCCAATGACGTTAATGAATGGTCAGCCAGGTAATTATACTCATTAAATGATACCAACAAAGAGCACTGAGCCTAAAGTATTTCCCCTTCTGTAATTACATGACCACTCAGCTTTTTCCTGGAAGAAAGGCCAACCAGTAAGGTGCACACAAGCTAGAAAGGTAAATAGAAGCAAATGGACATTTCTGATGGCCTGCAATTTAATCAAAGTGTACATCTAAAGCCATTATCCACTCTATGTGGCCTGCTCTGCTTTTACACACATTTAATTTGTAAATATTGCTTTAACATTTTGCTGTTTATGGGAATTGAAATGGAACAGCACTTAAGCTCTTCTTTTCTGGACTGCATGACATCATTTCTGTTTTAACTGATGCCTCATCAGAAGAGCTACTTAAAAAGAACACTGTGAACTAAGGCTGTTCTTACTCACCATTTTCACAATAAAGGATTGCAACTAAAAAATAATACAAATTTAAGAGTACAAAAATGTTTCTTTTTACAGTGAATCTTAAAATTAAAGGGAACCTGTCATCTTGAAAATGCAGTTTTATCTGTGGGCAGAATGTTATAGAGCAGCAGAATGATATAAAGTTTGATAAGAAAATATTCAAAATAACTTGTATTTTATCTATCTATTGTTTAATTGTTCATCCTAGACTTTGAAGACATGGCAGCTATCTCTTTATATTTGTTAAGGAGTGCTGCTTCCCTCTGTGTTCTTTGTGGATTACCTACACATTCCCTTGAGCGGGGTTTGTTGAAATCTTCATCCTGGTTGGGACGCTGATCCCTCTGCTCGCTGTGCTGTTCCACTATTTGTTTTTCTTTAGAATTGTGCATATGGATACTACTAGCAGAGCCACCGTGACTTCACGACATAGAAAGTGCAAGACTCGAGTTTAAGCCGAGACCCCTAATTTTACCACCAAAACTGGGAAAACCTATTGACTTGAGTATAAGCCGAGGGTGCAAAATGTATTGGTCACAGAACCCCCAGTATATAGCCAGCCAGCCCCCAGTAGTATACAGCCTGCCGCCAGTAGTATACAGCCACCCCAGCCTTCCTCCAGTAGTATACAGTCTGCCCCCAGTAATATACAGCACTGCCCAGCCTGCCCCCAGTAGTATACAGCACTGCCCAGCCTGCCCCCAGTAGTATACAGCACTGCCCAGCCTGCCCCCAGTAGGTATTACAGCACTGCCCAGTGCCCCAGGAGTATACCAGAAGCAGCTGCCCCCCAAGTAGTATACCAGCACTACAGCCAGACAGCCCCCAGAGTATACAGCACAGCCCAGCTAGCACACCAGTTCCCAGTACTACCCAGCACGCACAGCCAGCCCCCAGTAGTATAAGCACAGCACACCAGCCCCAGTAGGAAACAGCCACAGCCTGCCTATATAACCCGAACAATAAACTTATATACTCACCCTCCGGTGGCCCGACAGTGCAGCGCTGCTCCCCGCTGTCCACGGGTCCTCTTCTGGCTTCCGCGTCCATCTTCTTTCTTCTGTACATCGCTCTGGGCGCCGCCATTGCTCTCTCCCGGGCTGCTGACGTCATACTAGGCGCCGTTAGGGAGAGAGCAATGGCGGAGCCCAGCGCGATGAACAGAAGATAGAAGACGGGCACGGGGGAGCAGCGCTGCACGTCGGGGCCACCGGAGGGTGAGCATATAAGTTTATTTTTTTTAAAGTATTTTTTAAGTGACTTAAGTGACCTGTGACTCGTGTATAAGCCAAGGGGACGTTTTTCAGCACATTTTTTGTGCTGACAAACTCGGCTTATACACGAGTATATATGGTAAATGAGATGGTTTACTAACTAGACATCAATATACTTAAAACTTTCGATTCTATAACATTGAGCTTATAAAAGATTATTTTTAAAACTGAGCCGGATTTAGGGATATTTCTTTACACAGGGTTTGTCATAAAAACTTTTTTGAAAACTATATATTTTTCCATAGCAGCTATTTCCTCTTGTTATACTTTCTGTTACTTTACCATCATGTCAGGAGTGTCTTCAGGAGTGTCTTTTCATGTAGCTGGACGCTTCGTATTGATAAGCACAGTTCTTCTGTGTTTGTCTTTAACTACAAATGTGGGATGCAGGTAAGTTTAGAAAAAAGAAGGCTGAGAGGAGACCTTATTACAATGTAAAAATACATGAACAGGCAGTACAAGGATATCTCCAAAGATCTTTTTATACCTAGGCCTGTGACCAGGATAAGGGGGCATCCTCTATGCCTAGAGGAGAGGTGATTCTACCATCAACATAGACAAAGGTTCTTTACTGTAAGAGCAGTGAGACTATGGAACTCTCTGCAGAAGGCTGTTATGGCGGACTCTATGTACATGTTCAAGAGAGGCCTGGATTACTTTCTGGAGAGAAAACTTACATACATACTATGATACTATGAAAGCCTCAGTTGTTGTGAAAACTAAATGAACCACCCCCAAGCCTTGATATTCTCAGGTTGTATTTCAAAGATAGGAACTGATTTCATCAGGGTGTCTGTTTGTCTATGATAGCCAGGAGCCTGCTTTTCTCAGGATATCTGGTTGCTTTTAACAGCCATGAGTCTGAATTCCTCAGGGTACCTGGTTTACTCAAACAGCCAGGAGTCTCACTTCTTCAAGATATCTTGTTGTAACTGGTAGCCAGGAGCCTGTCTTCCTCAAGATATCTTATTGTGTTTGGCCGCCAGAAGCCTGACTTCCTCAAGATATTGTGTTGTGTCTGGCAGCCAGGAGTCTGACTAGCTCAACATATCTTGTTGTGTCTGGCAGCCAGGAGCCTGACTTCCTTAAGAAATATTGTTGTGTCTGGCCGCCAGAAGCCTCACTTCCTTAAGATATCATGTTGTGCCTGGCAGCCAGGAGCCTGACTTCCTCAAGATACCTTATTGTGTCTGGTAGCCAGAAGCCTGACTTCCTCAAGATATATTGTTGTGTCTGGCATCCAGGAGCCTGCCTTCCTCAATATATCTTGTGTCTGGCAGCCAGGAGCCTGACTTCCTTAAGATATCTTGTTGTGTCTTGCAGCAGCGAGCCTGATTTCCTTGTTGTGTCTGGCAGCCTGGAGTCTGACTTCTTGTGGGTATGCGGTTGCATGTGACAACCAAGAGTCTGACTTCCTCAGTTTCTCTGGCTTTCTCAAACATCTAGGAGTCTGGATTGCTCAGGGTATTAGGTTGTTTGTGACAACCAGGAGTCTGACTTCCATGGTGTTATGTGGTTGTCTATGATAGCCAAGAGTGTGACTTTCTCAGGATATCTTGTTGTGTAGGGCAGCCAGGAGTTTGGCTGGTATCTGACTTCCTTATACCTAAATGATAAAACATTAATTCAGTAAAAAATAACCCAGTGTTTACAGATATCAAAAAACTAAAATACCATAAGATAATGTTTTAAATATCAACATGAGGCATAACTTTAACTGCTTACAGACCAGGGTATTTCCAGTTTGTACGGTTTTGTGCCAGTGGCACATTGTAACTGTTCATGTGCAAAAATGCCATATATTGCTATATTGTAGCATGGCAGTATATGGTTCCTATTAAAGTTTCTTAGGGAAGTGATGGTGAACGTTTTAGAAGCTGAGTGCCCAAACTACAGCAATAAAGACACAATTAACACACCTCAAAGTGCCGTACCCATATGTTTCACTTGGACACATTGTTAATATCCACAAGCACAAGATAAGAAATAGTATGGGTGCCCTCCATATTTGCAACTTGGCCTGGGTGGGGGGTCCGATCCACATAAGAAGCCACTTACATGCTGTACTATTATGGAAGGAGTTAAATAACAGCATGCAGTGCTGCCCTAAAGCCAGAAAGATCTTGTCATGTATCAAAGGTAGTATGGACTCTCGGGATAGGGATGTAATATTACCACTATAAGGCATTGGCTCGGCCTCACCTGGAATATGCCATCCAGTTCTGGGCTCCGGTCTATAAAAAGGATGCACTGGAGCTGGAGAGGGTACAACGAAGAGACACAAAATAATAGAAGGGATATGGAAGGTCTCTGTTATGCGGAAAGATTAAAACAATTTGATTTGTTTGTTATAGAGATACGACTGAGGGGGGATATTATTGAACTGCATAAATATATGAACGGCGCCATACAAAAATATGGTGTAAAGTTATTCCAGGTTAAATTACATGAAAAGACAAGGGGACATTGTCTTCATCTGGATAAAAATGGTTTTATCTCCAGAGGCTGGAAGACTTCTTTACAGTATGAACTGTGAATCTGTGAAATAGCCATATTACATATATTCTGTTGTCACTGTGCAGTAGGCTGGATGTATTAAGAAGATTTTATGCTTATTAATTACTAAGGAGTTAAACCCACTAGAAAACAACATATCATGCATCAGTGCTGCCTTACTGAAAACTGTAGTGCAACCGGGGGTGTTTCTGCAAAAACTGAGCATTTAGATTCATTGCTAATTGCCAAAATTATCCAAGAACAAACAAAGTCAGCAAGAACCTATTTAGCTGAACAGATGTTCTACAGGTAAGCACAGCAGCTCTGAAAACATACTTCTCCTTCCCTGTGTTCATTCTCATTAACAAGAAGAGGTGGAATTTTCACAAAATGTCAAGAATTTTTCCTGAGTTTCAACATGGAATTGGAGGTTTTACTTACTTTTATTTGATATCTTCATTTAAAGCAAAATTGTGTAAATATATATAACTTAGATGCATAGTGGGTAACTTTAAAGAGAACAGGCATGAAAATTAAACCACCCAAAATAAATACTTCATTAACTATGATTTGAAAGCTAAATGGTTCCTTTCCTTGACTGCAATGGTACAAAATTAGTTTGTAAATTTATATGTAACTCACCTGGACGTGAGTCTAATGTCACTACTTGAGTCCAATGAAGCCCAGCATATTCATGCGTTACTTGCATTGCTCTGTCTCCTTGTTCCTGATTGACAAGTCTCAGTGTTACAGAACTGCTGCTAAGTGGAACATTGAGTTAGAGCTCTGTTACATCTTTGGTCATTTCATGTCATGTGACCAGGATGAGATCATCTAAGGTCCTGTTACCTTTGCACAGCCTATCCGTTGTATATATCTGATCACATGAAATCACAGAATACCTCCATGTAGGATGGGTAATAGTAGAAGTTCCCATAGGCATGCTGTAACCATGCCATGATACTGCCATGTGATCAAAAATATACATGGTGTAAAGTTTGCTAATGGTAGGAGGCTAAAAGGACCTGTGATGATGTCACACTGGTCATATGACATGCTGAGAAGAAGCATGGAAAGGAGTAGATGGGAGGGGCCGGCTAAGCAGACAAGCCTTCTCTGATACCAGGGACTATAAGGTAAAGTTGATTTATGGGGATGTGAGGGAAACAATTTGTAGCTAAAAGAAGGGTGTCAGTTAGTTAACAGGGCTCTATTGCAACCTGTCACTAGCTGTATTTGTGAAAATGTGGTGACAGATATAAAATACACTGTAACATGCTGCCTTTAGCTCAGATGGCATATAAAATGTTACAATTTTGTATTTAAAAAGCATTTTCCCACCTTCCCTTTGTCATTAAAAAAAAAAATCATAATTCGAACCTTTGCAAATGACTGGTCTTTTCTATTGAATTGGCCTCTGTAAAAAAAAAAACTGACAAAACTGTAGGATATAACAGAATTAGTTGACCTGGAAACCCTGTCATGGACTCATTTTGAGAACTATTGAAAGGCAATAGATGAATAATGCTATGTAATGTAACACAAAGGGTGAAACATAAGAATTATAACAGTAACTTTAAAGTAGCAGATGAATAGGCATTTGCTATTAATCACATCATTAAATAAGTTATTGTACATTTATAACTATTAAAATTCAACTTCAGAATTCTACTTTATTCCAACCTACTGCATGAAACGTAAAGGAAATACTAGCAGTTTTACTCTGAAGATCGTAAACAGTAATTCTTTAGTTGTTAAACCAAGTGCTTGATTCCGTCACAACCTTCCAATTATTTCTGATTTGTGATACACTTAACTATGTTCTGTGACAACCCAATAACCTAGTTGATATAGACCCATGAAGAGAAGTAGAAGAGAGCACATTTATTGTCTAGTAGTTTACAAATACAATGAATCCACTAGGAAATATTATCAGGTATACATTCAACCATTTTATAGTTCTCCTGGTTTATTTCAGAGCGGGATCTTCTACCCAAGGGATAGGAAATAGTAAATGTGTCTGTCTCTAGTGTATTTGTAAACTGAACTTCTCCTCGCATGATGTTTAAAGGAGCTTAATCATCAAAACAGGATCGGAAAAGTGTTATAGAGCTATTTTTACCAGAGGATCTGAAGGGTTTAGCCACAAGGGCTCTTTAGTTACACTACAAATCCAGTTATATTTTTTCTGAACTCTATTTTTATCAATGAATGGAAGGGGCTTGAAAATACATTGAGTTCTTAAGAAAAAAATTCTTTATCTTCAAATAAAAAATAACTTTATGTAGCTAAATTTGATACATTGGTACATGTACATTTTGTACATGATTACTAATTAGAAACAAGAATATTTACCTCAAAATATCAACAAAAGTTTAACTGGAAAAAAATGAAATGCTAGATTTTACAAATGCTTTTTTTTTCCTTTATCTTACACTGATATACAATAAATTATTATTAGTGGATAAATAAGAATTTCCTTTAGAAAGCATGTTTAAGTACAATGGTTGAATCAGGCAACTGCAAAAAATAGGCTTCTTCTACTTGCCTTTATAAAGAACCTTAGATATTCCATTCATATATATTGCTTTTATGCTTCAAATGACTGCAGCTAACATTTCCTTCAAGAAAGTAGATAAAGTAGAGTTAGATAATATAGGTGATACATTCTCTTTATATTAAAGAAACAAACCTATATATAATACAAATAATATTTAAATATTTACTTTAAGTAACAGTAAAAACTAAAAAAAAAAAATTTTGAAACAAAATAGCTGGGAAACTAAAGCTACTAACTAAAGCACAACTACAAAAAATTGAATAATAGACAACAGAAGTGCCCAAAAGACCCTGTTGACTACAATGTGATCCATTTGGCTTTTGTTAAGGTTTCTGATTTTTGTGTCTGATGTTTTCAACAGAGTGTGCAAATTAGAAAGAAACCTTAATGTGCTCTAAAACGTATCCTAGAAACAAATTATTGCTTGCATGGTAGTGTCAATTTATAGTTGAAGAGGTTATGTGTCTTGGAAAGCATTTAAAGCAAACATTACCTTTTCTTCCAATAGCCATTTGTTTTTTGTAAAAAAAAAAAAAATAAAAATCTAGATATGTTTGGTACCATTACATTTGTAATTACTCATAAAGTAAAGTTTACATATTTTAAAATGTTAACATTTTTGGAATTGATAATTACTCCCTTCCCCATAACATAATAATAAAAATGATCATTCAAAAAATGATAAATCCATTATGAAGAAATGGGAAGATGAGTTAGGCCTGGAACTAAAACTCTCCCATTGCCAAGATATGGCATACACTACGTCCAAATTATCAATCAATACTTTACTGACAGAAGCTGGGTATAAAGTGATGTTTAAATGGTATATGGTCCCTACTAGGCTGTTTATGATGCATTTGAATTCAGACTCGCGGTGTTTTATGGACTGTGGACAAGAAGGGACATTTAGTCACATATGGTGGGAGTGTCTGGTTGTAGTGAGATTCTGGAGAGCAGTTTGGGATCTAATCCACCATTTGAAGGACTGCCAACCACAATTCGATCTGGTAATTGCTTTTCTGAATGGATGAATGACTGAAATCCGTAAAACCACACGTCAATTGATACAATATATTCTGTTAGCTGCTAAAATCGCTATTTGCGAGATCCTGGAAATCCAAAGTTACCTTTTCCCTAAGTTACTAATTTGAACTGGATAATGATTAATGACCAATTAAGCAGCCTGTTAGCAGATACCCAAGGTAGATTTGACAAAGTGTGGAACCCATGGAAGGAGAAAATTTCATCTTACCCCCTTGTGCTATCGGTACTGTTGGTCTGGAAATACTGTGGGCCAGAAATTAGCTGGACGTGCTGCGTGGACGGGTTTGGCCGGATGTCAACCCCCCCCTTTCCCAAATTATCCTGTTTATCTCACCCTGTTGTATGCTCCCCCTTGTCTTAAGTTTATGTGTTATGGCATGATCTGTGTTCTCTAATGATTGACTTCCCCGCAGTGAAAGGAGAAGCTGGCTACAACCTATGCATAACGTGTAAATCGCAAGACATTTCTGTAGGCTTCCCTCGTAACCATACAAGATCTCAAAATGAAATATTTAACTGTACTATCTCCAAGAATATAAATTGCTTATTAACTATGATATGGAAAGTCACTCACAACACTTTTATTGTATCACTTGTCATTTTGGTCACAATTGGACCCTGTTTGTATTGTTTGTTTAGAAATTATGAAAAAATTTTTTTGTGGAAACAAAAAATAATAAATCCAATCAACAAGTAAAATGTAACCTAAAATCATAGCCTTCCGTTGAGCCACATTGATGGAAAAACATCCGAAATATCCTAACTAAGTAATGGATATCTGTAGTACTGGACTCTTAAAGTGCATTAACTTTGCACAACAGGACAATGTATTTTAATGTTGAGCTGATGCAAAATGAAAAGATAAAAAAAAAATGCTTTAATTATATAGAGCACACAGATTAAGCAGCACTGCACAGAGCTTACCAAATTATTCCCTGTCCCCATGGTACTCACAATTAGAGATGGACGAATTGATCCTAACAATTCTAAATTCAATTAGCATTTCAGGAAACTTTCATTTGTCACAAATCCGAAGTTTACGTTGATTTGTGGGAATGAATTTTGAATTTTTGTTTCACCCTTTATCAGCAAAATTGCTGCGAGCAAAATGTGTGACATGGGGCAGAGAACTCTGGGAAGAAGAAAGGAACATGGCGGTACTGTTCCTCACTGTATGGAAGTAGTGTTCCTCACTGTAAGGGGGTAGTATTCCTCACTATATGGAGGTAATGTCCCTCACGTCACATACCATGATTCGTTATGAATTGATTCTCTGAAAATTTGGTGAACCGGGTTGAATCAAATTTAGACAAATTTGCCCATCTGTAATCACAATCTAATCAACCTACTAGTACGTTTTTGAAGTGCGTGAAGAAACCCTTTCAAATATGGAGAGAACAAACTCTTTGCAGATCCGAAGTTTACGGGGATTTGTGGGAATGAATTTGAACTCTTTTTTCACTCTTTATTAGCAAAATGGCTGTGAGCACAATGTGTGACATGGGGCAGAGAACTCTGGAAAGAAGAAAGGAACATGGCGGTACTGTTCCTCACTGTATGGGGTTAGTGTTCCTCCCTGTTTGGGGATAGTGATTCATAATGTATGGCTATATTCTTCACAGTATGGAGGTAGTATTCCTCACACACCATGATTCGTTATGATTCGATTCAGTTCAAATCAAATTTTCTCTGAAAATTCAGCGAACCAGGTTGAATCTAATTCAGATAAATTCACCCATCTCCACTCTCAATCTAATCAACCTACCAGTATGTTTTTGGAGTGTGGGAGGAAACTGGAGGAAACCCATGCAAATATGGAGAGAACAAACTCTTTGCAGATGTTGATTTTTACAGGAAGATCTTTGCCATTGTAAGAGCTTATATTTTTAGCACCCAACATTTCTTTAGTTAACAGAGTATCGAAATGCACATTTAATTGAAATCATATACAAACATTTCTTTAATTGGATGTTATTAAGAAAAAAGTTCCTGTATGAAGACAATTTCTTGAGACTCTGGTATTATAGGAATAGTTAGATGTTGTTGGTGTAGTGGAGACATATGCATATATGCATCACATGATTGGGGTGTTAATATTCAAGGTTTTACACTCTTTCGGAAAGACAGGGCAAATAGGAGAAGAGGTGGTGTATGTCTGTATGTCAGAAGAGACTTAAAAGTGATTGTGAATGAGATAGTGGTGAAAAGGCTGAGGAGTATGAGAAGGCTGAAACTTTGTGGGTTGAGATTCAAAGCCAGGAGAACTTTCACAAATTTATTTTGATGTAATTTATAGACCCCTCAAAATCTCTGAAGAAATAGAGGGTCGTCTGTATAAACAGATAGAGCAAGCTGCACAGGAGGGCTCACAAACTTTCAGAATATAAATTGTGGTTAGGGCTCTTCTTCATCTGTGAAGGGGAGACATTTTTTAAACTTTATGCAGGATAATTTTAATGGTAGAAGATCCCACAAGAGGTGATGCTTTGTTGGACCTTGTCATTTCTAACATTGTGATTTGTGACAATACGTAAATTGTCCAAAATGTCACTGTCCAGGAAATCCATGGGAACAGCGATCAAAACATAATTACTTTCCTCTTAAACTGTAAAAAGAACATGCTTTACTGTATCGGAGCCCTACGTAATATGGAGCTTGGTTGTCTAATGTTGTAGATTTATACATGGCATCAGAAATGTTGACGGTTGATGTATTTGAAGGAAAATGAATAAAGAAAGTTTTAAAACTGTAAAAAGAAAACATGTGGAAAAATCAAAAACCTTGCATTTCAAGAAGGCTAGTTTCCTGAAATTCAGGGCTGCACTACAGGATATAGACTGAGATCAGATACGGTCACATTATGATAATAATGTAAAATGGGAGACATTTAAATCTATCTTTGATAATATTGCACAAGATGTACTTTTTTTCTTATATTGTGTCTTATTAAATTTTATTACTGACTGAAAGAGCAAATGTTAATTACTTTTACAACTGGCCAGAAAGTTATGTGCTCAAGCCTTACCACCTGGGGAAGGAGCAATCAATAGAATAGTAGACTGTGTGTTGCTTTCCCATCGAAAACTATGATACTTCTAAATTTATTCCAATAGGTAAACAGTATAAACAGGCTAGATTATACCAAGTGGGTATTACAGCTAAAGTTGAAAGGGCAATAAATCATAAAGAGGACATTCAAAAAATATAAATATGACGGGTCACCTGAGGCCTTCAATTATTACAGAATACTTACCAAATTCTGTAAGAAGGAAATAACTTCAGCCAAATTACAAAATTAAAGACAGGTGGCCAAAGATAGAAAAACAAATCCCAATAAATGTTTAAGTGTATCAGTGTGAAAAAAAAATGGGTCAGAACAGGTTAGACTCCTATATTTCGTAAATGGGGCTTTTGTGACTGTAAATTGTCAGACTAACCTGATCTGCTTCTATGAAGAGGTGAGAAGATTTCTGGACAGAGGAGCTGCTTTGGATTATGTGTTCTTGGACTTTGCAAAGGCAATCAACACTGACCCTCATAGATGCCTGATAGGTAAAAAAAGGTCTACTGGTTTGAAAGGAATCATTTGCAATTGGATTGAAAACTGGCTAAAGGATCTTATGCAGAGAATTGTGGTCAATGATTCCTACCAGAATAGTCACCAGTTATAAGTGGTATACCCCAGGGTTCTGAGCTTGACCTACACATAAACATACACACATACACTCAGTTTTATATATTAGATTATATACAAGTAGGAATTAATAGAACTGTGTCTTTTTTTGCAGATGACACCAAGCTGTGCAATGTCATAAAGTCTATGGAGGATGTTCATAGGCTGCAGGGAGACTTGGACACACTGAGTGTTTGGTCATCCACTTGGCAAAGGAGGTTCAATGTGGATAACTGTAAGGTTATGCACCTGTGGGCTAATAATCCACATGCAACATATGTCATTGGGGGAGTAAATCTTGGAGAGTCCCTTGTTGAGAAGGACCTGGGGGTACTAGTAGATCATAAACTGAATAACAGCATGCAATGTCAATCAGCTGCCTCTAAAGCCAGTAGGATCTAGTCATGTATCAAAAGTGGTATGGACTCTCGAGATATGGATGTAATTTTGCCACTGTACAAGGCATTCGGTTGGCCTCACTTGGAATATACTGTCCAGTTCTTGGCTCCAGTCCATAAGAAGGATTTCCCTGAGCTGGAGAGGGTTCAACGAAGAGCCAAATAAATGATAAGGGGTATGGAGGGTCTCAGTTATGAGGAAATATTAAATCAACTAGATTTATTTATTCTTTAAAAGAGATAATTAAGAGTGGACATGATTAATTTATATAAATATATGAATGGTCCGTACAAGAAATATGGTGGAAAGTTGTTTCAGATTAAATTAAATAAAAAGACAAGGGGGCAAGGGGGAATCCCTTCTTCATCCAATCCCTTCCCTTTCTTGGTTGAAAATGATGGACATTTCCGTAACCATTTAAACTATGTAACTTGTAGCCAAGCTACTCCTTATAAATAATGGACTTTTACTATGATCACTGCTGCTGGAGTAGTTGCAAAATGAAATGGCGAGGAGTTACTGCATGTTCCACTGCAATTCTCTGGTAATGAACACTGGATCCATGTGGTCAGTAGCCTAAGGGTGGTTTCACATTGGTATTTTTTTTTCACATCATTGTTTTTTCACTTAACCCATTTTGGCCTATGGACACATATAGATTGGTTTTAGCTTCCAGGCTTCAGTGATTTTTCACTGATGCTTTAGTGAACTATTCTGTATGTGGTTAGCAAAAACCAATCTGTCTAAAATACAGTCAAAATGGCTTCAATGAGAAAACACTGATGTGAAAAAAACACCAATGTGAAACCACCCTAAGTAGCACATGTCTTCCCATCGGTCGGTGCAAGGGTGTGGCATCAGCAATATATAAAAACTAATTTCTAAGGGACAACACAACTTCATTTATGTTAAATTATATATTTAAAAAAATGTACATGACAAATTAATGAAATGAAATGTGAATGCTCAGATGGAAGTAACACTTCAAGTATTGACTTTGGATATGATCCAATTCATCAAATGTATCAAACATAACACACAGACTACTGAGCCATTGCATAGTAAAATATAATAATGCCACATATCGCAAACATTATATTATCTGTAGTGATATTTAATGAAATGCCACATTTAAGAGTGAAAGGCTGTTCCTCTACAACTGTTTAGACTGCATTTCATGCTTTTTCTGCCTTTTGTGTATGTCCCCAGAGCTTAACTAGGCTGAATGCATCCAATGAGAAGAATTCAAATAGCTTTCCTTTTTGTTTTATAACTTACTCTTTCTGAAGTCAAGATCTAAGATCTGAAGGGGAGGCTGGGAGTGACAAAGAAGCCATAGAGATGCATATCTCTTCTTTGAATATGTCTGAATGTCTGAAGGCAAATCATGTTTCATATTCCATGTGAATTAATGTTTATCATTGAGCAAAATACTATTTTTCTTAGAAAGATTCTGTATCATTAGTCTTTCACAGTATGTCATGTAGAAGTGAGCAGTGCAGTTTTTATTCTCAATTAGTTTTACATACAAATGGCCAAGGAAGAGACAATTTATCCATTGCTTTTCATTGTGAACAAAACCCTCCTTTTTTCATCCTTTATATTTTAACATTAGCATTTTAGCATTTCATTGTCATTTTCATTGTCACTATTTCTGAAACATTTCTATTTTTACTGAGAGAGAAACAACATTAATTAAAAGCATTTGCAAAATACTTATAGTTAGTGATGAGTGAACCAGAACAGCCAAATTTGGGTTTGTACCAAATTTTTCAGGTACAGTACCCATAGACCAGGAGACTGAACAAGCAATGTTGTTAAGGATCCAGATCGGTGTTCAGGATAAAGCACAAAGCTGCTTGATTGACTGGTGAAGCAGCCGGCTTACCAACCACAGGCAGGTTGTACATGTGACAGTATAAGAACAAGATCACATGTCCAGACATCATTACACATAGCAGATTGAGGTAGAGAGAGCTTGCTGCTCATCATAGGGTCAGTCAACTAAAACAATATCTGAACATCGAAAAGAGAAGAATATTAGTAATGACTAAATAGTCCTCTCAATAAGGACTCTTTGTCTACTACTGGCAATAGTTTACATCAAAGCCTACACAAAGAAAGCCAGAATTCCATAGATATTGTGCAAAAGTATCAAATTTTGTTTATTGAGGATATTTATTTAAAATACTATGAGACAAGGCTTGTATAGAAATGTCAGCCATGCTGGAAAGAACAACATAAAACTTCTGGGGGGCATGTTGTGTAAGAGGATTTACAATAGTAACACCAATAATGTATATACTTATTATAGGTGCCAGGCATAGTTCATGAAGGCAAATAAACAGATCGCTAATTGCACATGGTAATAAGCATGATGGTACAGAGTAAACCTAGATATAATAAGTACCTGGCACAGAATCCACATGTCCAGCCAGAAGACTGACACCCCGGCGTGCGTTTCAGCACGCTGCCTTTATCACGGGGTAAAGTAGTAGGTAGATAGAGGACGTCATATAAACAATCTAATAGCCAATGGGGATTTAGAGCTTCACCTGTGTATAGTTAATGCCTGCGTGTGATGGGCCACGCGGTGCAGACGCTACCTCTGGTTCCGGCTTTAGGGGCAGCCTGTTTGTCTGTCAACTAAGCAGGAACTTCCATTCCCTTCTGTGATTCACATCAGTGAAAAAAAAGTATCATAATTTTTTCAGACAACAGATCAGTGAAAATACAGGGCAATGTGAAAACAACCATTGGAAAAAATGACTTTGAGAGGCACCCATGGAAATCACTGAATCAAAGGTAGATGGAATTATTTTGATTTCTAAAGGGGTGTTATATTCTATGTAAATATGATGACTGCTGAATAGGAGGGCCTTTTAAAATGTGCATGCATTAGTCTAAGTTAGTTAGTTTATCAGGATAAATTTGCATTTACTCACATTTGAAAATCAATGTTTAGAGAACTGAAAAATTCTTTAACCCCTACGCGCACCTGGCACTGGCTCACGAACAGAGCCGACACCAGAAACAACGGTAGTCAGCTGTATATTACAGCTGACACCATGCTCTGTCACTCGTGTTTGGAGGCAGCTCCAACTGTGAGTGTTAACCCCTTACATGCCGTCAGCATCCTCTTCTGGGCAGCCCTGAGGTCTGCGGAGTGCACCGGGGCTGCCCAATGTCTCAAGCAGTCATACCACTTCCGGGTCTGACTGTAAACTCTCTGAGCATCCAAGAGCATGCTAGACAGTTTACACTGATCTACAATGCATTAGTATTGTAGAGTAGTGTATTGGACTTGAACCAGCAATCAGAGCATTGCTGATTCAAGTTCAAGTTTGTATAAAGTAAAGAAAGTTAAAAAAAAAGTTTAAAACATTCAAATAAATAAATAAAATATAAGCCCCTAAAATGTCACACAAACACTTAATAAAGTATAAAAAAACAAATACAACCCCCCTCCCCATAATTAATATCAACAAGTTCATATTAATCTGTGTAATTAAACAGAATCATTATTAGACCTGCACGATGAATGTCGCAAAAAATCCCTAAAAAAGGTTCAGAGAAAAGGTAATTTTTAAGTACCGTATATAATTGAGTATAAACTGGTATAAGTCAGGGTACCTAATTTTGACACAAAAACTGGGAAAACATATTGACTCGAGTATAAGCCTAGGGTGGGAAATGCATTGGTAACAGCCTCCCCAGTATATAGCCCGTAGCCACAGTATACAGCCACCAGTATATAGCCAGCACCTGACCTCTATTATATAACTAGTGCCTGTCTCCTAGTATATTGCCAGTTGTCCCTTTTCCCCAGTATATAGCCAGAAGACCATGTCCCTCAGTAAATACCCAGCAGCGCCCTAGTGTATAGCCAGCTCCCTGCCCCCTAGTACACAGCCAGCAGCCCCCTAATATATAGCCAGTGTCTTCCCCCTTGTATATAGCCAGCAGCCCCCTGCCCCGAGTATATAGCCAACAGTCCCCTTGTATATAGCTAGTGCCTTTCCTCTATATATAGCCAGTGCCTGCCCCCAGTATATAGCCAGTGGCTGCCCCAGTACATAGCCAGTGTCTACCCCTAGTATATAGCCAGTGCCTGCTCCCAAGTATATAGCCAGTGCCTGCCCCCCTAGTGTATAGCCAGTGCCTATCATCCCATATATATAGCCAGCAGGCCCCTGCCCAGCCTAAAGAAAGCCAAAAATCTTCATACTCACCTTTCTGGTCCTCTTCTGCCTTCAGCTATGTCTTTGTCTCTGGTGCAGTCACGTATACGAGGACGTCAGCCGCTTGCTGACATCATATTGCGTGCCGATGGCGGGAACCCAACAATGGAGCCAGAGCTCAATACAGAAGAGGACCTGCAGGATAGACTTGAGTATAAGCCGAGTTAGGGTTTTTCATCAAATTTTGTGCTGAAAAACTCGGCTTATACTGGAGTATATACGGTAATACGGTTGAAAAATGCTCTAAAATGTGAATCAAAAATGTTATTATACACTCTAAAATAAGACCACTAAAAAGAACAACTCTTTACGCAAAAAATAATCCCTTAACCAGATTTGTCAGCCAAAAATTAAAAAGTTATGCATCTGAAAAGATGGTGATGCTAAAATGAACAAACTTTTCTCCAAATTAATTTTTATTCAGTAAAATCTAATAGAATACACAAAATACCCACATATTTGGTATCACTGTGTCCGTAACAATCTGTTTAATAAAACAGAATTATTACTGGGCCTGCACAGTGAACTCTGTAAAAAAAAAAAAGAACCTCAGAAAAAAGATGCCCTTTAAAAATACTCAAAAAAATGCACTCCAAAATAAGTCCACTACAAAGAACAATGCTTCTTGCAAAAAATAAGCCCTTAACCAGATCAGATTTGTCAGCTGAGAAATAAAAAAAGTCAATTTTTTCTTCTAATTACTTTTTTTTCAGTAAAATTGGGGAAAAAAAATCTATATAAATGAGGTATTTTTGTAATTGTAGCAACCTATGTAATAAACATAATATACTAATTTTATCATATAGTGAATGTCCAGAAACCCCCATCCCAAAAAAAATCTTCCAAAAAATTGTTGTTTTTCATTTTCCTCCACTATAGATGCCCCCAAAATTATGTACCAGAAAAGTGCATCTCATGTGGACAAAAATAAGGCACTATATGTTCACATTAAAATAAGAAAAAAAATATAAAACCTGTACAATTTGATAATGCAAATCTGCTCTGAAAGGCACTCCTTCCAGCCACAGCAGCTTACCACCACAAATGGGCTATCAGTGCACTCAGGATAAATTGGGTATCAAACTTTGTGGAGCCTTTTTTATTTAATTAATTTCAAATGTTTTATTTTCCACCCAAATTGAATGTATTGTCCAAAAATATTACAATTTGTAGACTGCTCCTCCATTTTCAAACTTCATAAAAGTGAGGGGTGTAATTTCCATAATAGGGTAATTTACAAGTCTATCATTTAGGCCTCTCAATTGAAAGCTGAGCAGGTCCCTTTAAATATAAATTTATCAAAAAAATTTGAAAAATGCCACCCAAATTCTAGGCCTCATAACATTCTAGTAAAATTCTAGTAAAATACATTAAATACATGAAATCTTAAAAACCATGCCAAAGCAGACATTTGGCAAATGTAAGTTATGAATTAATTTGGGTACTGCTTATCTGCTTCAAAAGTAGAGAGTTTAGAACTTTGAAAATAAATAATTTTTCAAAAATTTTTGATAACTAAACAAAACAGATATCACCCCAACTTTTAAACTAATCTGAAGTTCAATATGTCAGAAGAAAATAATCTCAAAATCGCCTGGATATGTCAAAGCATTCCAAAGCTACATCCACTTAAAGTGACACAGAGCGATTTGAAAATGGGGCCGTGTCCTAAGAGTCCTGAAGGGGCTTAAAATATGTTTAACTTGGTGGCACATTCCCTTTAAGATGCTTTGGGTATTGTTTATAACATTTAAATAAAAGCATACCTTTTAAATGTATCTCAGTTTCCAGTGCATTCCCTTTAATAAAATAATTCCCTATTGATTATGATTTGTCCAAAAGCACCACACTATCTCTGTGTGATGTACTTAAATAGGCATCAGGGGATGCAGACTTACTTTAGGACTTGTAAGAGAAAAATGCAATTGGTTGATTACAAGTATCTCGAGCATTAAAACATAACCCAGAGGGATGCTATGCAATAAGTTCTTCATTTGCTAACATCTGGGGCTCGTTAGCAACATCTTGCTATATGGGATTTCTGTCTTGTTAAAATGACAGTTAGGCACAAAGGAGGTTCGAAGAATGAAAACTCATTTTTCTTCTCGAGTAATCACAATTCTACTCATGTGGTCTTAAAGTAAAGGGAGATAGAGTCATATAATAAAAAAATATACACCAGTATATTTCAATCAAAAGTTTAAAATCACGTCATGCATTTATTGGTTATCGTCTAGCAGTAAACTTCCATATCAGTAAATAGGGAATGTTTTTTGCTGATGATCATAGAGAAGCAACCAAAAGCTTTTATTATACAAGGTTAAATCCAAAATAAGTTATCTAGTTTTATAATGACTAAATGAAAACTGATCTTGTGATATATTCTTATATGTTAACTGTATTAATTGAGATGTGATCAATGTGGTATGATAGTTGCTGCATGGAGAGAGTTTATGGGCCGATACCTTTCATACATGTATTACACAGCTGACACTTGTCTTTAATTGAAGTAATCGGTGATAGCAGTTAATCCCCTAGCCTAATTCAGATTACCTTAATCTAATTCAAATTAACTTTTACTATTTTCTAAAACCTAATTTACCTGTTATTATATATTATTTTTATGCTAATTAGCTGCCGAGGCTACTGGGGCATGGAGCAGCTTCTGTGAACTTCAAGGCTAAGGCTACCCCACTCCCTAAGTAGCCTCTGCACATTCATACTGCATATGAACAAGGCGAAGTAGCCCTTACAGGCAAAGTGTTTTCTGGCACTGTCACTATTGCTGGCCTGAGGAGTGTTCTGTGCATGCACGGAATCCCCTGGTCCCCAGCCGACTTCACTGAGCACTGGGAGCTACTATGCAGTTGCCTTGTTCTGCAGAGGCTACTCGGGGTGTAGTATTGGAGCTCACAGAGGCTACTCCATGCCCCAGTAGCCTCTGCAGTAAATTAGCACAAAAATAAAATAAACTATTATGACAGATTAGCTTTTATACTCACGCATTGATTTATTCCTGTCCGACCATAATCTATTTGGTAGAATTAAGACATCAAAAATTGGGGTGATAAGTTGGACGGATCATGCACCCATTTATTTAGAAATAGAAGAAAAATATGATAAACCCAGCTCTAGAGTATGGCGTCTGAATAATTTTCTCTTGCGCCCACTAAATTTACATGAGAGCACACTAAATAGCTTAAAAGAATTTTTTCAAACCAACAATGTTGATAATATTTCTCCGGAACTGCTATGGTGCTCACATAAAATGTTTATGAGAGGTCATTTCAAAGGACTAGCAGCAACATACAATAAAGCAAATACAGAGAAAAAATTGCATATTATGGCTAGCTTATCACTGTTACATGCTTTGAATAAGACTAAATACTGCCCCCATAAAGAAGGGATGATAAAGGAATTACAAGCACAATTATCAAATTTAGAGTCCCATAAATACGAAAAAGCCCTACAAAAAATGAAAGCCACCCACTATTCGTTGGGCAATAAAGCCAGTAAAATTTTGGCGCATCAATTAAAAAAGAGAGAAACAAAGAATAGAATAGCGTTTTTGCTTAACTCAAAAAATGAAAAGGTGCATGATCCCCAACAAATCACAGAAGAAATGGCTTTATATTACTCTGCTTTGTATAACTTAAAAAATGACAAAGAAACCAAACAACCCACTTTAGAGGGAATTAGATCCTTTTTAAACAATATTGAACTACCCACCCTAACTCAAGATCAATCTCAAAGATTGGCTAATCCCATTTCGGAAGAAGAAATTATTAAAGCAATTAGGTCACTCAAAAATAATAAGGCTCCAGGGCCGGATGGCCTAACAAATGAGTACTATAAGTCTCATATGGAAATTATAGTACCACACCTGACAAAAGTATTTAATTCTATCCAGGCCTCAGGTACGGTACCTAAAGAGATGCTACTTGCAGCTATCTCAACATTACCCAAGCCGGGGAAAGTCCCAGATAAGCCCTCGAACTTCCGCCCGATATCGCTCCTGAATACTGACCTCAAATTATATTCAAAAATTCTAGCTGAGAGGTTGGCCGTCCTCCTGCCGAGACTCATACACATAGATCAGGTGGGTTTCGTCAGGGGGAGGGTCTCATCTGATGGCACAAGGCGATTTATAGATTTGATTAACCATGTAGAACAAAATCGGACGCCTTCTCTGCTTCTCTCGCTGGATGCAGAGAAGGCGTTCGACAGAGTGCATTGGGGGTATTTGAAAGAGGTTTTGGTGAAGTTTGGACTTACGTCTGAAGCATTAAAAAGTGTTATGGCATTATACACGGTACCTAGTGCATATGTAACCATGTCTGGATATTCCTCCACCCCATTTAATATCTCGAATGGAACCCGTCAAGGGTGCCCATTATCGCCATTAATCTTTACTCTAATGATGGAGCCACTAGCAGAGACAATAAGAGTATCATCAGGAATAAATGGGATTAAAATAGGAACAGTAGAACATAAAATAGGTCTTTTTGCGGATGATGTCAATAATATCAATCACACAACCTAAGGATTCGCTAAGACAGGTATTCACATTACTTCAAAATTTTAGCAGTATATCCTACTACAAGCTTAATACCAATAAATCAATAATTCTAGGAGCAAATATTGATAATAAAACAATGGAGGAACTTAAGACAGATTTTCCATTTACTTGGGCAGATGACCATATTTCATATCTAGGAGTACAACTAACATACCCAATATCAAAATTAATGCAACACAATTATATCCCTCTCTTAGACCAAGTAAAAAGGGACTTAGCACTCTATGCAAAAGCTTATGTATCATGGGTAGGAAGGGTAGCTGCGGTAAAGATGATGATTCTGCCCAAAATCACATATCTATTCAGGAATGTACCAATTCAACTTACCAAGACATATCTATTCAGAATCCAGAGATTAATAAACACATATATTTGGGGAGAAAGCAGACCCAGAATAGCGGCAGAAGTCTTATATAGACCACAGCTAAGAGGAGGGTTAGGTCTCCCACACATTACAAGTTATTATGAAGCTGCTATATTAGACCAAGCGAGACAATGGTTTTTCCCCTCCATAAATAAACACTGGATACAAATAGAGAACAATACATTACAAAAAAAGACTGTTACAACTGCACTTTGGGAAAAGGCTATCAATCGGTCTCCATATCATAGCCCATTAATCACAGTACAAGCAGGATGTCAACAATGGGAAAAATATTCCAGGGATTATAATTTATTACATTTAAGAGTGGGAGATCTAACATGTGAGACAGCGTCTCAATTGATAGAAAACTTAGATCTACAAAATTGGGTAAAAAATGGCATTCACAAAGTAGCTGACATTTGGGATAAGGGACACTTAATGGCGTTCGCAGACATCAGCAAAAAATTTCACATCCCTAAACAAGATTTCTATAAGTATTTAAGGTTGAGACATTTCATTTCAGGAATTCCCACCACTATGAAAGAGTCAAAAACAGCCTTTGAAAGAGGGTTTATGAACCCTGAAAAAAGTAACAAAGGAATCACGATAGCGTATAAAGCTATAGAAGAATTATCATTAAAACACACATTTAATTGTCTTGAAAAATGGCAAGAGGACTTAGGGCTTCAAATTGAGGAAGAATCTTGGAATATAATGTTTAGATTGACTTCCTCACTTTCTAAATGTACATTACATATGGAAACTAGAAGGAAAATATTATATAGATGGTATTATACCCCCAGTAGACTTGCAAAAATATTCCCAAACTGCACTAGTTCTTGCTGGAGATGTCGGGCGGAATATGGAGATATATTACATATATTCTGGAAGTGCTCTGGGATTAAGGGAGTATGGAGACAGGCTGAGAAGCTATTGGCAGATGTACTAAAAACTCCTATTAAATTGACACCAGAGTTGTCCCTATTAGGTATAGGATTGACGGATTATTCACTAGATGAGCAAAACATTATATTCCATATTTCAACAACGATAATGACAATTATAGCTTCATTATGGAAATCTACAAAAATCCCAACCTTCACGGAGATAACTAGAAGGGTAAACATGACATGTAATCTTGAAAGGACAATGGCGTACACAAATGACACACAAAAGAAATATTATGCTAGGTGGGAACCTTGGAGGAAATCTATCTTTTATAGAGCCTTGAATGAGGAAGTTCAAAACCAGGACAATATTTAAGAGTATTGTGAAATTATAAACGTATATAACAGCTAAACATATATAAACATATATAAATGGGAATACGGGTTATATATCCACTATATATCCATAATAAAAAACTGTAAATGTAAGATGAGAGGAAAATTTAATTTTGGAAACATAGATTTTACCTGCAAACGGTTTGATGTTTGTTGTTAAGAGTTAACTCCCCGAGTTTACGTTGATTAAAATGAGATTCATAAACTAAATGTATGTTACTCCATTTGTACAACAGATACAGAAAAATGGAAAATAGAGTCTGTATGGATAAGAGCATATCTGCGTATATGCAAATTGTAAGATAATCTGTATATTCATGCTGACTTTAATAAAGAAGATTTAAACAAGAAAGCAAACGGTAAGTCATTTTAAATGTTCTTTATCTTATAATGAATGAGATGAAAGCTCTCTTAACATTTAAACATACCATCTAAAATATTCTGTATGTATATGGACTGAACTGCACCCAAGCACTAAAAGGCTTAGGAATGTACACTTGACAGAAAATGGCTCAATGGTTTATAAGAGTCTTTTTATGTGCATCTCTGCCGTTGGCATTGAATAAAATCTGTTTGTTGCTTTAGATCCATCTTACTTTTTTTCAATCCACTCTTCTAAGTAAAGTGCATTTCTTTTCCATTTTACGTAATGATCCCTCCATTTAAACAGCAAACCTTTATTCATTCGCTCTTTTTTCATATGTTGAAGAGCAGGTAGCAGTCTGTGTTTATGTCTAGCAAAACAAGGTGTATATTTATCTTTTCGTCTTAAATGTACTAATGGCATATGGTGCTTTTAATGGTATATGCAGATTAAATTAACCCCTTACTGACACATGAAATAACTGTATATCATTGTGCTATTAGGGATATATGAAACAACCCATTACTTATCCCTCTCCATATAGGGCAGGTGTCTGCTGTCTATTACACTGGCACAACTGGTACTTGCAGCTCAGTACATGGAACATATTGGCATGCCCACAAAGACGTCATGATGCCATTACCGTCTACCAAGCCTGTCACCCAGCGACTTCCATTACAAAATGCTTGTCACCCTTACTCTAACATAAACAAACATGTAGGGTACCCCATGCCTTTTCCAGTTTTTCAGTTCAACTTTCTAGAACACCATGAAGTAAAATTTCTATCTTAAATAAGTTCTGGTTTTGGGGGAATAGAAAGTAAAAAAACACAAATATGTGGAAAATGGTCAGATGCTAAATTGGGTTAAAATTGCAGCTAGACTTTATGACCTAGAAGAGTATCTATAGTTTTACAGATTTTTGGCAATTCCCAAATGATTGATAAAAGTACTGGCTAGCTGTACCTGAATTTCAAGCTACAAACTCACATTCTATTGGATTTTTTCTTCTGATATAGATCATCTAACATTTTAATCCATTTTACAAACCTTGACATTTAATATATAAATGTTCCTTCTCTTTATCCATTTACTATATTCTTCTCAAGAAATAGTTAACAATTTACTTCCAGCAGACAAAAAAAAAGATATTTTCTACAACAAAACCAAGATTATAAGTGAATGGTTCATTGAATAGCATGGTAATGAGCTGCTGGATTCTTTTAATTTATTTCCAACAGCTGTGAGAAGCCGTTAATGTACAGGTGGTAAACAGTTGGCATTTCTAATTCAGGCACTTTAGTCTTATCAAAACAAGGAATAAAACTAAATGAAGACAAATGATTAGTAAGGAGAAAACTGGCCACAAATATGAAAGTCCTGAGAACAGAACATGGGCAAAGTGAAGAACAATTTACTTAGGAACTGTGTGCAAAAACATTACTGTTTACAATACTGTAGGACTGCTATAAAAGTATACATTGCATACTTGCCTAAATAGTTCTGTACACTCATCAACTGCTACTGGACCTGCCAATATATATGTATGACCAGTAGTTTCTAAAGCCCATACCATAGCATATTTATAGTGCAGGCTTTAAGCTTTAATGCCTGGTTCCCCGTTGAGGGCAGCTGAAAGGGACCTTGAGGAGAAGAAAGAAACAGTACTTACCTTTACACTTAATCACTAGTAGGCAATGGTGTAAATAGAGTCCTCTGAGCCCTGGAGAGCCCCAGGATGTGATGCCCCAATAAAATCACTGAATCCTACTTCCTCATTTCAGCTTTTTATAGTGTGATACTTTATAGAAGCCGGAGGGGTATATTTTTGCAGCCCATCTATCAGTGGAGATTGAGAATATGCATTCATGCATATCATTTGTGGCTTGGGAAGTAGGCTCATGCACAGGACAGTAAAGTTCATGGGTTTTAGGGTTACTGTCCCCTTACCTGTTGCATCTATTTGATCATAAGTTAAATTCCCCATTCTTAGTAAGTACCCTATTTTTCTGCCCCTATTCTTAGTTTCTACTTTCTCAGTAAATGTCCTTTTTAATGTAATAAACTGCATCTCCAGTAGACCCAGTCCTGCTTCTGCGACTTGCAGTAGAGAAGCAACTAAAGAGGTCACTGCAGACTCCGGACCTGTGCCTGCTGATGTCTAAACTCAAAAAGAGATTAATTACTCTCTATGCCTTAGTAACAACCTTTTTTACAGAAACTTTTATGATCATCATTAGGAAGAATGAGGTGAAGTATTGTCTATTGAATAGTGGGTGCTCTGTGTAGTACATACTACACCCCTGCTACCCTCTGTTAGCTGACTTGTACCTATGTCAGCAGGCTTCCTCCCTCCTCACTGTTGAGATTTCTATCATGCTCCATATCATGTGATCGCTTTGCTTTGCCCACATCCCCCCAAAAGCTCTGATGATTGCCGCTGCATAGCATAGTCATTAGTTAGAACCAACGCCTTACTACCCTAACTATGTGACCCTTCAGTTTAGTGCCATAGACAGTAAATCAAGTTAGAGGTAGGCTTAGAGGTAGGGTATCCTAGCAATTAATAGGGGCAGAATGGGAACTGTCCTTGAGAGGACATGAGTTATAAAATTAGGGGGAAAGGGGGTAGGGTTTCATATTTAGGAACAGTAAGTGGATTAACACAGCACAACATATCATTGAAATTATTGCTAGTATGAATATCTTGCCATATCTATAGCTATGGGTCAAAATGTCTCCCATCCTACCTGCAGGTGTTGTAAGGAATAGAGGAGTATTTTTTATGGGATACCTATGAATTGTGCTGATTACCAGCATCACATTTACTGTAAGAAGAAATTGTAATACCAGTCTACTTTGTGCTGCTCAGCAATTTGGATTTACTGTAAGCAGATATTTTTAACTATTTATTAATAAAAGTTATATTTTAATGTGTTATGTTAACATCCTGTGACATAATAAAATAATAAACTTAGCCGTGGGCAATAGGCCTAAATATAGCTGATGCCGAAATAAATGAGCCACGCCCTGAAAAGGACCTGATATATGACTAGGAAAGGTAGATGGAAAAACCTATTTTTTTGTGTGCAAAGTAAATCAGGTGAAAGTTTCCCACTATAAAAAAAAACTAAGAAACTATGACCCATATGACAAAAAATAGGTGTATCAACTATAATACATTCCCGACTTTGAGGCATCACAAGACTTAGGTTTTAAAGGTTTAAAAACTCAGAAGGATCAAAATGCATCACACACTCTTTCCTATCATAGAGTGTTTCACTTTTTCCATTGAAGTTTTCAGCTTTAACCACACTCGACTTCACCTTCACCAATACTTGTTTAGTTAAAAAATGTTAGAAATCTTGAATAAACAAGTTCAAACAGGGATAGGAAACATTGGCCCAGAGAGGAAATGGGGACCTGTATCATCACTATGCATCAGGGTCATGCATTAGACTGCAAAATACAAATATTTGACATGGATATTATCTATTGTTAATTGGTATTGATTATTACTTTAATTTAAGGTAGATTTTATAGAAAAAGAAAATCTTCTTGAAATTACCACTTATTTTGACTTATGCTAATATATAGCATTCAGCATATGCAAATACATGAACTTTTCTGCCTTTCACTGATGACACATGCCTCTGCGATAGTAGTGTATGAACATGTCATCTGTCACTGGTTTTCTTCTTTTTTTCATAAAATTGCATCCTTTATGAAATTTTTATTTGCATTTGTGAGCCAAGTGTTAATGATAAAAGCCCATTACTTCTCCAGGTATTTATTTTTTGTCCCCTCTATAAATGTCACGTTTTTAGCTGCGGTTGATGTGCCGACCATAAGGTTTGCAAAGATAAGCCTATGTTAATACAAAAATGTGGGAGAATCAAGAAAGCATACTTGAAACAAAAATATTTGTATAAATATATATTGACATATGAGTGATCGTTTTTAGAGATTGGCAGGCAAAATAAATTCTGGACTGTGATTACTTTGTCAATGTTGAATTTAAAAATATTAAACATTTGCAAAAAAATGTGTTTTAAAATGGATGCCCAAAGTGGTGTTGTTTTTAGTTTTTTAGTTCATCTATGGCACCTTACTGGCAAACTTTTCATATCACAAAAATGTTAGTGAACAACCCAAATCAAGCATTTGTATATCACAGTAATAATAATATTAATAATAATAACAAATATATATGAGTAAACTTGTATACCTCTGGAAGAAACTTAAAATGACTATTCTAACAGTAAGTTACGTTATCTTGAAAATATGCAGTTATGTCTCAAATATGTGTGTGTGTGTATACATAGCATAGCCCCTGGCTATTTGCTGCAAAAGTTAATTTAGATTAATTTAGATAGATAGATAGATAGATAGATAGATAGATAGATAATCCCCATAGCAATCAATCAGAGCTCAGCTTTCCTTTTCCGACAGTTGTTTATAAAATGAAAGCTGAGCTCTGCTTTCTTTCCCTGGGCAACTAGAAAAATTCTTCTCTCAGACACATCTGATAAATCTCCCCCAGAATGGATTTTTGCTGCAGTGTTTTTGGGCGTGTGACCACAAGAGGGCTTGAACATAGCTTCTCTGCCTGAGGCTGTGATTGACAACTTAGCTTCCTCTATGAGCTGGGGGTGTGTAACAGGTGCCTTTTGGAGTGACAGATTGCAAAACCAATAAGCTGCTAGGGTGGTGTCAAAGCACTCTATTTAAACTCATCTATGCCTTAATTCAGTGCCTGTTAAAGACTTGCCTTCTGGCTCTTATGATCCTGTATATTTTACAGTGCTTTACTGTGATAGTGAGTTTTGCCCATACCTTGATGTTTCCATACGTTGCCTAAGGATTTTGTACTTTGCAACCATCTTGGTTCTGACCCATTTTTTGACCTTTCTGTTTTTGTTATCTGTACCTGTTTTGTTTTCACTACTGTTGCTATGTACTTACAAGAGTAAGGACTCCTGCCCAATTGTCGCCTGTAATTTAGTGTAGGGCCAAAGGTTGTGGGTATCTCAAGGTTCAAACTCTTTCACTAAAAAAATTGTTGCAATCCAAACTGAGTCATGAATAAGAGCATGTCATGCTCAAAACGCATTGACTTATACTGAGGTATCCTGTTATTCTGCTTGGGAATACCACACTGAATTACAAGTAAGGCTAATTTTATTCATCTGAAAGCTGGATCGAAACAAATTTTTTATTGGACTGCACCTTATAGCAAGGGGATTTGCGCTTGCAGCTTAAGAGTACAGAGGATGAGCTGGAATTTTTGGACTTTGTTCAAACTTTTTCACACCTCTCACAAAAAATAGATAAATAAGTTAAAACAGAATTTAGAAGGAGAATGGCTAACACTTTGCGAAGAATTCCTCCCACACTTCGAATATACAGATGAGGGAATAATCTAAACAGAGAAATTGAGTGATAATAACATCTGTAAAAATTAATATTCATTTAAATATAAGAAATACATTGGGGATCATTTATTTTTAGTCAGCAAATTTGTGTGTGCCTTTTCTTGGCCTTTATGGGTTTTGGTCGAAAACTCTTCTCACACCCCTTCTAAAGTTTTTCCTACAACTGAACAGGACTGGAGTTTATTTGTGACTTTTTATCCACAATTTGCCCCCAAATTGCAACTTTTTTATACTTCTACATCTGGATTTTAAAGATATATCAGACGCAACACTGAAAAATGCTTTGATAGGCGAGTAGAAAGATAACAAATTTAGGAGCAAATATATCAAAAGTGCCAAAAATAGCTGCAAAACTAAGAGACAAACAAGAGAAAATGCTAAGATAAATGACCCTCATTAACTTTCATATAATGAATTTTCTATATTCTTTAAGTTACACACAAGTTTTTCTGTTATATGACCTACAAGGATATGTCACCTCATTTATGTTTCTATTTCTGTAAAGACTTATTTGCTTTATAATTCATGTAGATGTATTACTATGCACTGCGGCACAATGTATTCCTCTATGTTGTCCAGGCTATACTTATGAGACAATAGTGTGTCTTTTGAAGGACATTATTCAAAGGAATCAAATGAGAAAGTAAAGGCTGTGTGGCCTCATTAGAAATTAATTCACAATGCATGATTACGGAATAAAACATGTAAATTCACTATGGATCTGCAGGAAACAAAATCAATAAGATACAACATGGAGATACAACCCAAATGAATATTGCAAACAAAGTCTGAAAAAAATATTAGATGTCAAGGAAAAATGGAGTTTGGTTATTTTACTGATAAACAATAATGTATCATTTTCCCACAATATTGGCTTTTATACTAAAATCAATCACATTTCATGCAATTGTATGCTGCAACGGGGCAATGGGATGGAAATAAGTTATACTGCCCTCATTGGTTACACAATTTATGAATCCAGAGATTTTTTTATATTCATGACCTATACAACACTAATGATCCTCACTGACAAGCTTATTTTTGTTGCCTCTATAGTTGAACTAAGACATACAATTATGTAATACTGTCTCTAACTACCACAGTCGGTGCTGGTACCGATTTAACAGTTAACCTGTTAAGTGCAGCAGTTAATCCAATTGTGGCACCAAGCAGCCCTGCTAGTGGGCTCTGCCATCTTGGATTCCTAATTGTAGCCCCGGTACACCATCAGAGGATGACGATAGGTTGCCGTGACAGACTACAGTCTCATAGAGACTTTTAGGCCTGTTATGTATACTTATCTCTAATAGCCTGCCTGTGGCAACAGTTAAAATACCGTAATATTGAAGTATATTCTATGATTGATCAGACCCCACAGGGTAAAGTATCCCAGGACGCCTGAAATTATATAAAAACATAAATAATATAAAAAAAAATGAAAAATGAAAGATATTAAATCACCCCCTTTCACTAGAATACATATAAAAATAAAAAGTAAAAATCATAAACATGTTAGGTATCACCATATCCCAAAATGTCCATTCTATCAAAATATAAAAACAGTTATTCTAGCCATGAACACCATAACGGAAAATAGCATCCAAATGTCCGAATCGCCACTATTTCACCATTTTTTCATCTATAAATATTTGAATAAAAATTATCAAACAGGTCAAATCATATAGGTCCCAAATTGATATATATGAAAGTGTGAGCTTGTCCAGCAAAGAATGGCACTTTACATAGGCCTATATACCAAAGCATGAAAAAGTCGTCGGCCTCAAGAATTTGGCAAAACTGCAATTTTATTCATAGAAAAGATTTACATTTTTCTTTAAATCTACTAAAACTTAATAAAACCTATATAAATTTGTTATCCCTGTGAATTAATGGCTCCAAAGGGATTAAGGGGAGGTGTCACCTGGAGCACTCACTGAAAGCTATAAAAACAGGCCCCACAAGAAAATGCATACAAGAAAAAATGTTTAAAATTTGTCCCGCAGATTACAAGCCATCATACATACCTGTGAATAAAAAAGTAAGGGTTTTGGAATGAGGGGAGTATAAAATAGAAATGCCAAAGCAAAAAAAGGGTCTTAAAGGGGTTAGGGTATTATTCATGGAAATATAGATACTTATCAATTAGCCATTTATCATAAAAAGGCTGTTGCCAAACTCCCTCTACCCAAGATCAGTAAAATTAAGTATAAACATGCTAGGATGATGCCAGGAGCAGAGAGTAGCCATCAGGTGATATGCTGGGGACAAGGAAAAAACGGCAGTCCACACTGAAAAAGAGATCTGACATATTTCCTGGAGTAAGTATAAGGAAAATAGTTTGTATTAAATATTTGCATTTTAATTGTAGCAGGACATTCTACTTAATTACAGTAAAACATATCTTTACATACGGTATGTTTTTCATTAAAACATTCATATTATATTCTACATCATTGTCATGTATTCTGCAAATGACCTCCACTAAGTAGGACAGTCAGTGTGACCTTTTAGGAAGATTTAGGAAGATTAGAATAATGATTAAAATAAATAAGTAATTTAAAGTATTTGTGGCTAGGTCAAGGGAGTGATAGTAGAAATAAAAATGCAACTCTACACACATCCTTTTCCTTTGATATTGATCAATATAATAATGAACATGAAATATAAAGCTATCCATAAGAATTAGTGAAACTTTATCAGATTAAACTTGATTAATATACAGGCAGTCCCCGGGTTACATACAAGATAGGATCTGTAGGTTTGTTCTTTAGTTGAGTTTGTATGTCGGAACTGTATATTTTATCATTGTAATCCCAGCCAGAACTTTTTTGGTCTCTGTGACAATTGGATTTTAAAAATGTTGGATTGTCATAAGAACCATGATTAACAATAAAGCTTAGTTACAGACACCTGTGATAACTGTTATAGCTGTTTATTGTAGCCTAAGACTAAAGTACAATAAATTACCAAAATCCAGAGGTCCGTTTGTAACTAGGGGTCGTATGTAAGTCGAGTGTTCTTAAGTAGGGGACCGCCTGTATTGGTTTATATCCTGGAAATACTAACTTTTATAATGAAACGATGGGTCTTATTTACCAAGGTCCCGCGGCTGCATTTCTGTCGGGTCTCCCGATGTTTCGGGGATCGCGTGGGGGATTGCTTCACACGCAATCGGATTGTGTCGCAATCGGGCCGGCTTTCACGCGACACAAATCAGGGGGTTGGGCTGATGGACGATCCGACGGATTCGTACAACGCGCGGGAGTTAACATTTAAAATTGTGTCACAAGCCAAGCACTTACATGAACTCGGAAGAAGAAGGTGAACTCCGGCGGACCAGAGCGGGGAAGCGACACATGCAGGATATCGGGCACACCCTGGCAGTGAATCTCTGCAGACTTCATCCTCATCGGACATTCCGGCTCGGGGATCGCGCAGGGACCAGGTAAGTAAATGTGCCCCATTGCATATTTTGGATTTAAATTTCTATTACTGTAGAAAATAATCTACTACAGGCATGGTTCCTGCAAAGTAATCTTGTCTCAAACTGCTGATTGTATTATGTCTAGTAATACATGGATTACACTTATTTTAGAATGCATTATTAAAAACACTATGACGAAATCATCGTCATAGTATTTTAACCCGTTGACACTGATGCTATTTTTCTCCTTAATGGACATCTACCACCAGGATGAAGGATTGTAAACCAAGCACTTTGATTGCGGGTATCAAATCTGTAAATGCCTTTGGCAAAGCTGCCGGAGACATTCAAATCCCAGTGGCGCATGGTTGCTGCCATCTTGGATTCGCCCGCCATCCCCTATGAAGTGATCAGGGGTGGTGATTGGTTACCATTGCAGCCTCGGTCACACATGACCCAAGAGAGTCTGATTTTAACTCATCAATTACAATGTGCAATTTGCACATTGTAATAAATGATGTGTAAAATTCCCATATACTGCCTTACTGTAGTATGGCAGTATATGGTAGGATCAGTCAGGCAACCTAGAGTTAAAGTACTGTAGGGAGTCTGAAAAATAGTAAAAAAAAGTTAAAAAAAAACCCTACAAATGTAAATATCTATGATGACAGTAAAAAACATAAAAACATAGATGTGTCAGGTGTCCGAAAAAGTCAGATCTATCTAAATATAATAAAGTTTTTTTTCCCCAGCCTTAACCTTGTAGCAGAAAAAACATCCAAAGTTCAAAATAACACTTTTTTGCCATTTTGAAAAAAATAAAAAAATTCAATAAATGTGATCAAAAGGCTGTACAGTCTTTAAAATGGTAGCATTGAAAACATCATCAAAAGTCACAAAAAAAAAGATGATAGCACACACAGCTCTGTACACTGAAGTATGAAAAAGTTCTAAGCACCAGAACATGGCAAAATGAAGATTATTTTTTTGTACTGGAGGTTTTAATTTTTGGAAATATATGAAAACATTATAAAACCTTTACAAATTTGGTATCCCTGTGATTTTACCGACCCAAAGAATAAAACCGACATGTCATTCGGGGTGCAAAGTGAAAGGTTTAAAATTTAAGCCCACAAGAAAAATGCAATATTTTACCAATTTCACTGTATTTGGAAATTTTAGTTTTTTGGTTTAGGGGTTTTATTAATATTGTTTAAAAATTGGGATTGAATGCTTTTTTTTAGATTTAATGGTTAATTTTAGTAAATTTGACACAGCATTACATAAAATTACTTGAATATGGAAACCTAATGGACTATTAATATATCAGGGGGGTTGTCTTTTGGCCCAATAAGTTTAAATGTAGAATGGTAAAATGTAATGTATGCTTAAGATAAGGGGTACAACATTTGTTCATTTTCCTGGTGGCAACCCAGCATACACTTATAAGAACCATTAACTTGTGGATGTTCATGCAAAATTGGATACAGCAATGCATCCAGACCTGTTGAAATTTTAACCACATCCTTACAGTTTGCTATAAAACTGTTCCCACATGAAAACAGAATATAAAGTTACGGCTTCGTAATTGGATATGAGATATCAATTGAGGTATGAGAACTGCTGGAGATTCAATGTTTGTATCTAATTGAAGACAAAATTCCAGAATGCCCCTTCAAGTCATGTGTGGCTCACTTCAAGTTCCTTTATAGCCTTCCCCTGAGCAGTGTGATTGTAAAACGTATGCATTTCCATCATTTTCTTATAGCAACACTCTATATATTGTATGTATATGTGAACTTTTTTCCTAGGACTGGCCATGACCCACACAAGTAAGGACTCACCTTAATGGAAAAAAACAAAAGATCTCTTTACTGCAAAATGTCTTAATTTTTTTCCAGAGAGAAATTTATTTTAGATATGCACACAAACTAACTCCCTCTTTGTCACTACAATGTTCACCTTAGCGTAGCCTTTGCAGTCACTGACCTTTCCAAATAATTCACAATGGAGTTTGTTGCTTTCGGCTTCTTTATTCCATGTCAAATTATAAGCAAAAGACATGTTATGAAAGTAAATGTACGCAGAGAAAGTTTCATAGCTTGGCAAAAGCCTCCTTAATCCAATGTCATCTCTGAATTAATTTTCTATTCCTACTGTAAATTGAACAAATCCCCTTCCTTGTTTGTTTGATTTTCAGCTGACGTGCAGAACAGCTGCAGTATGCTTTAGCGTCTCACTGCAGCAGAGATTTTTTAAGAGAGGTGCTTTTTCCCAGAGATTCTTTTTCCGAGTGACTCATCTGAACATAGGCTGGAAGCAGTCAGGAATACAAATAGAAATGTTGGAGGGCTTAAAAATCGTATCTGTGATCTGTGGTGATCCTTGTAACCTTAACATTGGAAGAGAGCTATACATTGTAATAGAATCTAGTATAGTAGCTTGCATTTACTCCCAGAACTGTACAGTAAAATAAATGGATAAATGAAGGTTAGAAAAAGGTAAACAGTATGAAAAAGATCAGATTTCTACAAGCACCTCATATTCAGCAAGATCATTTTCTCACTTTCATGAATGTTCTCTGTAACTTGGCTCTCACACAAATCAAAAAGGGCAACATAAAGGGGTATTCTCATCCGGCCATTGACATTTATACTACCGTATAAATACATTTCTTCAATTTGATCTTATTATACAAAATTTACCTGTGTGAAGATAATTTTCCATTAGTGTAGTCATATGGCCCCTGAAAAACAGGATTGTTGTCCTTGGAGGTAACCACTTTTGCTGGAGTGATTGCAGAAAGAAACAATGAAGCAGCCTCAATAGCACATGCCTAACCACTTCTGCCAGAGTGTGGTTATATCCAAGGACAACAGGCTTGTTTCTTAGGAAAAACATGGCAGGTTTTTCATGCAGGTCATTTTTTAAAATAATATACAATTGAAGTATGGCAGCATATGGGGATTTTCTTCGCAAATTTCACATTGTAATGAATAAGTTAAAACGAGACCCGAGGCTGTCATGGCAACCACTTGCCGTCCCACCATGACATCATGGGGAGTGACAATCTTGATCAAGATGGTGGGGATGGTGCACGGCAGCATCTTTTGGTCTCTTTTCACTCATCTGAGTTAATATACTAAGTCACTTGATGCTATGTCCTTGAGTTTTTGCACTTTTATGCTTTGGCACTTTATAATTGCTACTCCCAATATCTGTGGACAATCTGGTGTTATTTCTTACCTCTTATGTATTTTGATGTAACTTTGTCCCTTCATTCTGGGGAATGTCCCCAGGTTACATACAAGATAGTTTCCATAGGTTTGTTCTTAAGTTGAATTTGTATGTAACTTGAAACTATATTTTATAACGGTAGATCCAGACCAAATTTTTTTTTTTTCCCTAGTGACAATTGGATTTTTTTTTTGCTGTAATTGGACCAAGGATTATCAATAAAGCTTAATTACAGACACCTTGCAGCTGATCATTGCAGTCTGGGACTATAGTAAAGTATCTAGAGAGTTTCACCAGATGTCACAGTGGTCAGAGAGGTCCATCCTTGACTAGGGGTCGTCTGTAAGTCGGGTGTCCTTAAATAGGGGACCGCCTGTATCCGTACAACCTTATTCAGGAATTACATGTATTATTGACCTGCTGCCCAGCACCATTTGTTGCATTCATCCACGTATTATTTTGTATGTGAATTGTCTTTTAACTTGTATCAATAAAATTATTATTTTATGGGATCTGTGGCAGTTCTCTCTCTGTTTTCTGTTTTGGCATTGTTGTTCCGTATTTGAGAGACCACTTTTGTATTTAGAGCGGCTAATGTAGCACGATTGTGTGCAGTAATATTTATGTAAGCAGTCATTACATTTTCCATTAATTCTGTCGTTTTGGTTGAATTATTTTTCATAAGTTGTCCATGTCATACAAGATAGCTAGTTGATGTATTTTAAGGTGCACATCAGGATGCATCCACAGGTCTAGCATTAATAAGGCCTCATTTATTTTGCTAGCACATGTGCGGATTCAGCATTTAGTTTGTAGTATACAGGCAGTCCCCGGGTTACGTACAAGATAGAGATTGTAGGTTTGTTCTTAAGTTGAATTTGTATGTAAGTCGGAACTGTATACTTTATAATTCTACCACCGCCAAATTTATTTTGGTCACTGTAACAATTGTATTTTAAAAATGTTGGGTTCTCATAAGAACTAGGATTAACCCTAAAGCTTAATTGCAGACACCTCTGATAACAGTTATAGCTATTTATTGTAGCCTAAGTCTAAAGTACAGTAAGTTACTAACATCCAGAGGTCCATTTGTAAATAGGGTTCATCTGTAAGTTGGGTGTACTTAAGTAGGGGAGTGAATAAATGTACATTTTTATTGAATAGAGTGTGGTAGTGCATTTATCCTATCAAATTTCTGCAAAATAATTTATTTTGACCATTTGACATGTGGCCTGGACACACATCTTCCATTTTGGAGTATTTACCAATGCATTTCAGTGCTATCTGGTAGTGCAATGCAAACAGTGATAGCTTTTTGTGTCATTGGTGTAATAATCCATAATACAGTTGGTAAACTTGTTAGCCTGTGGAAGGTAAAAAACTCAGTGTGGAACACTCATGATGGTGATGATGGTAACATATACTGTAGTTTATCATAGAAATATAGTCAACATAATTAGTATTATCCCCTTACAGTAAAATTGATTCATGTCATTGCTTTCAGCACAGGAAGCAATAAAAATATGGGCAATTTTATTATGGACAAATTTATTTTTAAAGTTTAATAAATCGAGTAAACACAACATATTTAAATCATTTTTATTTTATGTGAGTACTAATAATAAGTTATGCATGGAAAACGAATAGATAAGGTGAAGTCAAATATTACAAGCGTTTCAATTTGAATAGTTAGGAAAATTATTTTTTAATTTCTCTTGATATGGAGACTTCTATGAGGGTAATAAAAAGGCCTAATTTCATGCAAAAGATAGATCTAATCCAGATGCTGCTCAGCACTACTTACAAAATGTTACTATGTCACAGTAGGAAAGTTATATTATCAAGAAATGGTAATGAATGCAGTTCAAGTGGTAGCATGCATCATTTATACCATTTTAATGATGTTTGGAATTAATGGCATAGTACAAGTGCTGTCTTTGCCCAATTATATATGGTTGACAGAGTCTGTAAGCTCCCATGTCACAGGGTTACTGCTCTGTTTTCTAAACATTATCTCCAATATACAATGTTTTAAATACGTGAGATGAGGCATCAAAGAGAGATGTAATGTTTACTTAATGGAGTAGAGAGCAGTAGCCAAATAATAGATTGGTAATCATGAACCTGCACAAGCATATATGATGTACAAAGATAGGGCTGCATTCACGCGGACATGTGATTTCTCCAGTCCTGTATTTTTGTGCTGTATGAATCTATATATATGTGACGTTTTTCATCCTTATGTTCACCTATGACACTGTATCCGTATGAAATACAGTGGGCTGGAAAATTATGGCTGACAGAATGCACCTCCCACTGGTTCTGGTCTCCATAGATACTGCATATACTGTATATGCGGCAGCATACGGTGCACATGTATATGCAGCACATATGAAACACATCATTTATTTGTTCCTATAGATTTCTATGGGGTGTACAGATGAAAATACACTAGAAAACAGGAGATGCTCTCTATTTTTTATGTCTTGAAAATGCTACGGTATGGTATGGGGCACAAATATGGCCATTCAATGGATGGCTGTATTGTCCGTTGAAATAAAGGGCAGGAATGAAGGAATTGATACAGAAATTATATTGGAAAGCTGGATAACTTTTCCTTACACAAACCGTATCAAATATTTGCTAAAAGTGGACAACCCCTTTAATATATGTAGATAAGCCTATACAAAAAATTCTTATGTTGTCAATTGGCAAAATGACCAATGCAGCAAAAAACCCAGATGAAAATAATAAACTTTGATCTCTGTGTGTGGTTAAGAAATCAGAAGCTAATGTTGAAAAATGGAAAAACATCAATGTTCACATATTTTTATTTGATCCTAATCCTGTTGTGTAAACTTAACAGAAGATCATTTTTATTCTATCTATGCTTCTTAACATGTCTCTCTAAGAGTAAGTGCACATATTTACTCTGCTATTGGTGATTGCAGAAATGGCGGTTATGCCCTGAAAGATTCCAGACTAAAATGTCATGTGCATGATTTTTCACAGGGGTGCGGGGTTTAAACAGCCACTGTAGAGTTTGTTTTTTTAGACTAGTACACAGCCCCATGCGGCTGTATTTGTCACCACACCGTGAGCAGGCTGTAAGACTATATAGAAAATAGTAGAATGTGTTATTCCTTTACGTTTTTGCAACACAGTCTCTCCATGGAATTCTATGATACTGCAAAAAATTTTGGATATGATGGCACTCTGTCACCTATCTTACGCAGACTGTTTTTGTGGTGGGTGCTCAGGAGACCAGGTCATTTGGGGGAGGGGGGCTGACCTGCATGGAGCAGTTTTAAACAGTTTTTGCAGAAGTAAAGAGAAGATGGATGTGGAGAGATTAATTGTATCGGTACAACAGCACCCACTCTTATAGGACAAGAGGGAAGATAATTATATAGATTGGGGCAAAAAATACCATGTGTGGCAGGAGATCACTGCACTAACAATCTCTATTAATAAATGACAGGCAGATAGCTTCTTGACTGCTCCGGAGCATGAAGAGACACAAGAGGAGGCAGCTGCAGCTGAAACATCAACATCTGCTGTGGGTTTGACGAAATCACCATAACCACCACTGCCAGCGTGGCATTCATCCAAACACCAGGCACACAAAGCCCCTTTCCTGCTTGTAAACTCTTAAATATTTCAGCAACTCCATAACCACTAGGAACACACTCCAGAGTACATACTTGAACAATCCATAGTGGCAGACCTGCAGGCCATTCCAGAAGAACGTTGCTTATCCTGCAGAGTTTCCCTTCTTGTACTAGTGCAGAAGCCAGTGTTACCACATTCCTGGCCAATACCAACAGCCTGAACCTAGACACAACCATGGCTTGTATCTTATGTCTTATGCAAAGTGCTTGACTTGACATTTTTTTAATTTTCAGTTTTGAATTGTTCTAAATTACAGTCATGGCCAAAAGTTTTGAGAATGATACAAATGTTAATTTTTACAAAGTCTACTGCATCAGGTTTTATAACAGCAATTTGCATATACTCCAGAATGTTATAAAGAGTGATCAGCTTAACAGCAATTGATTGCAAAGTCAATATTTGCCTAGAAAATGAACTTTTCCCCCCAAAACACATTTCAACTCCATTGAAGGCCTGCCTTAAAAGGAGAAGCTAACATAGTTTCAATGATTGGTCCAGTAACATAAGTGTGAGTGTTGATGAGGACAGGGCTGGAGATCAATCTGTCATGATTAAGTAAGAATCACACCACTGGACACTTTAAAAGGATGCTGGTGCTGGGCATCATTGTTTCTCTTCTGTTAAGCATGGTTATCTCTAAAGAAACACATGCAGTCATCATCGCACTGCACAAACTGGCCTAACAGGGAAGAGTATCGCAGCTAGAAAGATTGCACCTCAGTCAACATCTTTCGCATCATCAAGGAATTCAAGGAGAGAGGTTCCATTGTTGCCAAAAAGGCCCGAGGGCACCCAAGAATGACCAGCAAGCGCAAGGACCGTCTCTTAAAAGTGTTTCAGCTCCGAGATCAGGCTACAAGCAGTACAGAGATTGCTCAGGAATGGCAGCAGGCAGGTGTGAGTGCATCTGCACGCAATGTGAGGCGGAGACTCTTGGAGCAAGGCCTGGTGTCAAGGAGGGCAGCAAAGTAGCCACTTCTCTCCAGAAAAAACATCAGGGACAGACTGATATTCTGCAAAAGGTACAGGGAGTGGACTCCTGAGGACTCTGGGTAAAGTCATTTTCTCTGATGAATCCTTTTTCCGATTGTTTGGAACATCTGGAAAACAGCTTGTTCGGAGAAGACAAGGTGAGCGATACCACCAGTCTTGTCTCATGCCAACTGTAAAGCATCCTTCAACCATTCATGTGTGGGGTTGCTTCTCAGCCAAGGGAATCAGCTCTCTCATAGTCTTGCCTATAAACAAATCCATGAATAAAGAATGGTACCAGAATGTCCTCCAAGAGCAACTTCTCCCAACTGTCCAAGAGCAGTTTGGTGATCAACAATGCATTTTCCAGCATGATGGAGCACCTTGCCATTAAGAAAAGGTGATAACTAAATAGCTCAGGGAACAAAACACAGAGATTGTGGGTCCATGGCCTGGAGACTCCCATTGAGAACTTGAAGTCAATCATCAAGAGACGGGTGATCAAACAAAAACCAACAAATTGTGACAAAATGCCAGCATTGATTGTGCAAGAATAGACTGCTATCAGTCAGTATTTGGTCCAGAAGTTTATTGAGAGCTGCCAGTGAGAATTGCAGAGGTCCTGAAGAAGAATGATCAACACTGCAAATATAGACTTGCTGCATTAACTCATTCTAACTGTCAATAAAAGCTTTTGTTACTCATAATATGATTGCACTTGTATTTCTGCATGTGATACAAACATCTGACAAACCAGAGGGCAACAGATCATGTGAAAATGGAATATTTGTGTCATTCTCAAAACTTATGGCCATGACTGTACTTCAGTTCGTTCAAAAATGTCTCAGTGTCTCTTTTTTTTAATTGCACTAAATTAAAAAAGTACTGTATATACTCGAGTATAAGCCGACCCGAGTATAAGCCGAAACCCCTAATTTCAACACAAAAAACTGAGAAAACCTATTGACTCAAGTATAAGCCGAGGGTGGGAAATGCATTGGTTACAGCCTCCCAGTATATAGTCTGCAAGCCCCTGTAGCATACAGCCTGCCCAGCCCCTGTAGTAGGAAAAAAAATAACACTGTACTCATCTTTCCGATGTCCCCCATAGGTCCTCTTCTGTCTCAGACTGTCTCAGACAGAAGAGCACCTACAGGTGACGTCAGAAAGGTGAGTTTTGTCTTTATTTTTTTAGTTGACTCGAGTATAAGCCGAGTTAGGGTTTTTGAGCACAAATTTTGTGCTGAAAAACTAGGCTTATACTCGAGTATATAAGGTATTATAACTCTTAACATTTATTAGAGTTTAATTAAGATTAACCTAGAACACTAACACCAAATCTCAACCTTAGGGTTAAACATAACAGAAATATGATACCGTGATTCACTTAGATCATGCACCCAATTTCCTGCACGTGTTGCTTCCCCTGCTCAGGTCCACCGGAGTTCACATTCTTCTTCATGGCGTATGTAAGTGCTTGATCTTGCGACACAATTTTAAAGTCTGAAGCGGCGGATACCGCTTCTATCTTCCAGGCTTAGGATCGCTATACAGTACAATCCGCATCTGAGGAAGGTCTTTTTGACCGAAACGTCATGTATATGTATTAAAGTGAATTGGTACAAGAATAAAAGCATTTATTTTCAAAATTGGATATCCTTACTTGCATACGGGGTTGGGACCCTATTGTGGCACCATCAAATACTGAAACAGGAGTGCAGTGGAATTTCTACAAGTATAGATTCTATAAATATGGCTGTGTCAGGAAGGGTGTAAAGTGGCTTTGTCGGGGTCGTAATCGACAAACAACTGGTCCGGTTGTTGGTCTGTGTATACTCCAGATTGGTCTGCATATAATGTAGTGTATTTTACTGTAATTTGCATTTTGATAAACCAATTAATATATCTATATATTTTTTATTATTATATCTAAATAAATGCTGAATTTGGTCAATTGTATATAACAAAAAATAGTTGCACAGGAGAAGTCTCAGACATGCTATTTAATAGCGTAGAAAACATTAATGTGAAAAAAGGCTAATCACATTAAAGACGCCGGAGAGGACATAATGGATGAATTATTGTATTAAATGAAAGCACTTCACTGAATTTCAATAATGGTGAGCTATATTTGGGAACAATGGGTCTGAATAGATTGTTTCTTTCTCACATTCTGTTTCTTCGACTCTGAATAGAGAGCACAGCAGAATGTAACTAGAGAAATAGCAGCTCTAGCTATAAACTTCATTTTTTCATATTTACAATAGTGAAATTATAAAGTAATTATTAACAACTTTGGTGTGATAATGCCAACATACCCCTTATGGCTTGCTTAATAAAAGTCAAACAATAAATAATGTGTTATAAAAATTGGGGCAAATACCACAAAAATTGCAAATTATCGAAAGACAAAAATGATTATTCAGAGGAGCCAGAAGACAATGTGCAGGATAGCACCAATGACAAAGTTATAGGTTAGCTGAAGGCACTAAAAATATATTCAATAGTCCCGTAAGCTCAGGGCAAGGACCTCAAAAGTAATATTTTCTGACATCCTACCTGTACACACATCTGTCACACCAGAAGGACAGATTAGAAAAATGAAGCTGAGAACTAACTACGGAGGGGTACTTATGTCATTCCGTCGGCTCATGATAACCTCTTATTTTATGTTAGATGTAACCTTGAGAGGTGGTGTCTCATATGTGTAGACACACCTCATGTATCTTGTGAGATGTCTTTAATTTTGGAGTCTGTTTTAATTGTGAAAAATAAAATAATAATGAAAAAAAATGAATTGGGGGTCAACTTAGGATGTTTTCTGCTCCCCATTCTGAGCTTCTAGCCATGACAGGTAACAGTGGTGGAGGGCACAACTGATAGCAATGAGAAGTTGTGTGGAAACCACAAATAAAATTGTATATATATATATACTTTAATGTGAATTAAGTTGAGTTTACTTTCTCTGGCTTCCTGTCAGCAGCATGGGGTAAGCCTGGGGGAGCCTGGCTTTCTTGAATTTTAGATCAGTCCTTGAATTGCAATAGCATGATATGATTGTTGGTTCTGGTGCAAGATATTTGTATTTCATAGCTTTATGCTAGAGGTGGAAACAGGTCAACACAATATGGTTTTTCTCCATAATCCAAAAGAAAACACAGTCCAAGCATTATATATGATTGTATATGTCTATATGTGCAGCAGGTATTATCTCTGGCTGGTTGTGAAAGAGGATACAAATGGAACTTAAAAAAAATCTCATATAAAAACAATAGATCAGATCAGATAAATGATTTGCAGAAGCAAAAGAAGGTAAGCAATAACCATTACAACAAATCCGCACAAGAGGAAAACAAGTTGATAAATGCCTATGACAAGTGAAAGTTCCTATCAGCAGGTACTAGACAGAATGCTAGACATCCTGGGGAGAGATTGCATATATCCATATCGGCACTAATGTCGTTAAGTTAATGATGTACACCCTGTGATTGGTATCTATAAAAGAGTTCATTTGTGACTACTAATCAACCTCTAGCACATTAATAGGATCTGGAAATGTTACTAATATAAAATAAAACAACATTAAAATATGATTTATTTATTTTAATAATTATTTAATATTTGAATATATTATATATTATTTTACTGGATTTTTATAATTTGATTGAGGTTATGGGATTATGAATTACTATGGGGATATAAAAAGTTTGATGTTTTTTGTTGTATGGTTGTGTTTATACTGTGTCTGTTTTTTTCAACAGCGTCATTTTTTTTCTATTGTGATCCCCTTTTCCTTTAATAACTAGATTCACTTAAGTCAGGCTGATGACTATACTTCATGCACTCTGTATAGAAGGAGAATTGGTTGAGTCATCCATGTAATGTCCAACTATAGAATAGATGTAACAAAAGTTACAATGAATTTTCCACTTGAATACATTACAGCCTCTAGGTGTAAATGTCAATTTCAAGCTGGGTGCTCATTTATAAATGTGTACCTTTATCCCACAGTTACCATTCTTATTCATTTGTAGTCTTAGCAGATCTATTATTGCTTAATTATATTAAAACATTTATTGACATGTCTTGAATTGACATGTATACTTTCTTCTTAGGACTTATATCACGTTAAATTAAAGGAAAAGCGTGATTATCCATGGCCTCCTTCTTTCTTAAATTAACTTTTAGAATTATGCTAATGTACCAGAAGGGCTCCTGGGGTTGTTAAAAGAGCCCCTCCATGTTTCAACTTTACTGTGTGTTAGACTGTCTCACACTCCCCCTCTGCTCCCTAAGCACTTTGCCACTAACTCTGTCTGATGTAAGTGTCCCTGGTTTACCCATGTTTGCTTTTGATGGTAAATATCTTTTAAGAGTAGACTGTTGTAAATGATGAATGTTACTGTGGATTACTTTTAGTATGACTGCTTTTTAAAAAAAATTTATTCTTCTGGCTGTGCCTTTTATCTGCTCAATGAGTTCTGGATGTTTACATGTGATAATTCATGTTGCGATCTCCTTAGTTGCCTCAAGCAATAAGACCAAAAAAGGAATGTTATGTAATTGCTGGTGTCAGGATTAGTGGATCCTCTGGACCACTGTGGGAGGCAGTACTACCCGCACTTTGGACTTAAGTGGCACCAGAGCCCACCATAAAGCGGGATGAACTTGCTGCAGCATGGCACCACCAGGTTGTTCCACAGGTGCGGCTAGCCCACGGTGGCAGCCGAGGTCGAGGTACCTTAGCGGAAGACAGTCTCGTGTTCAGGTCCAGACACAGGGTCAGGGCAGGCGGCAGAGATGCAATGTCAAGTTCAATCCAGGGTCAGCAACGGGAGTTCCAGGCAGATGGGAACGGGAACACAGGCACACAGGAATGCAGGACATGGGAACTCAGGAGCAGGAACACACAGGAGCAGGGACACAAGATACATGGGAACACACAGGAAAGCTGGAGACACAGGAACGCATGAGACACAGGAAAGCAGGAGAAATGGGAATGCAGGAATATCACTGGGGAGCTTTTTCTAAAGCATAGACACAAAGATCCAGCAGGGTTTTCTGGAAGAGGCAGGGTTAAATAGATTACCTGAAAATGGCCAACGTCAATTAGTTGCGCGCTGGCTCTTTAAATCGTCTGAAGCCAGCACACGTGCCCTAGGGGTCGGGAAAGCGCACATGGAGAGAAGTGTATGGAGAAGGAGCTGGAACCTGTGAGTTGTGTTTGTGACGCACGGGCAGGAATAGTGAGGCACGGGTGAACAGGTGGACCACACATGACAGTACCCCTCCCCTTTTGGCCTCCCCCTCTTCCTGGGCTGGAGGAAACTCTGCAGGAGGTCCTGGTCCAGGATATTGCCCTCGGGTTCCCAAGATCTCTCCTCCGACCCAAACCGCTTCCAGTCAACCAATAAGAATGGCTCACCCCTCACCGTCTTCATACCAAGGATCTCCTTTACCTCATAGATGTCGGAGGAGTCGCCCACAGTAGCAGGGGGAGATGCTTTTCGGGAGAACCGGTTCAGAATGATAGGCTTGAGCAGGGAGACATGGAAGGAGTTTGGGATGTGCATGGTAGGAGGAAGGAGCAGCTTGTTTGAGATGCGACTCAGCAGCTCAAAGGGACCCAGGAAACGGGGACCAAGCTTGTAGCCAGGGATCTAAAGCCAGACATACTAGGAGGACAGCCAGACTTTGTCACCAGGAGCAAAGACAGGTGGAGGCCTGCATCTTTTATTGGCCTGGAACTTGGTTTGGGGTGGAGCTTGTAATAAGGAAATGCGAGTCTGCTCCCAGATGATCTTCAGGTCCTGTACCAATTCCTCAACAGCAGGAACATCTGATGACATGGGCAAAGGAAGAGGAGGGCAAGTATGCAATCCATAATTTACAAAAAAATGTGGCAGAGCCCGCGGATATAGAGTCCAAAGAGTTGTAAGAGAACTCCGCCCATGGCAACAGAGTGGACCAATCGTCCTGACGGGCAGAAACAAAATGACGTATATAACACCCCAGGGTCTGATTGAGTCTTTCCACCTGCCCATTAGACTGGGGATGATAGGCCGGAAGAGAAGTCCAATTTCACTTGTAGTTGGTTGCAGAGAGAATGCCAGAATTTAGAGACAAACTGAACCCCCCGGTCAGAGATCATGTGCTGGGGAAGTCCATGGAGTTGGAAGATGTGATGGAAGAACTGGCTGGCAAGATGTGGAGCATATGGCAAAACTGACAGAGGAAATAAATGGGACATCTTCAAAAAATGGTCAATCACCACCCACATGATGGTATTGCCTGATGAGGGCAGCAGGTCCGTGATGAAGTCCATGGCCACATGGACAGCTGGGTATCGGCAACGGCAGAAGAAGACCAGCAGGCTTGAAACATTACGGCTTATTCTGGGCACAGAAAGCACAGGAACCAACAAAGTCTCAAGCATCCTTGGCCAGATCTGGCCATTGGTAGAATTGGGAAATGAGGGCAACAGAGCGCTGCACCTCAGGATGCCCAGCCACATGTGAGCAATGTCCCCAAGCCAAAATCTTCCTCCATAGAGCAGGTCGTACGTAGGTCTTGCCAGGAGGTAGTTGCCGAAGATCCACAGGCGCGGTCAGTAGTAGTCGGTCAGGAGGGATGACATGCAAAGGAGTCGGTTCTTCCCCAATGACATCCGAGGCACCTGAAAGGGCGTAAGTCTTGATGTTCTTTTTAAATGGACAAAAATGAATGAGGAAATCGAACCGGGCGAAGAAGAGTGACCAGCAAGCTTGACGTGGATTGAGTCGCTGAGCAGTCTGGAGATAGAGGAGGTTTTTCCGGTCCGTATAAATGCTGACTGGAAACTGAGCTCCCTCCAGGAGGTAATGCCACTCTTCTAAGGTGAGCTTAATCGCCAGCAGTTCTCTTCTGCATGAGCACTGCACCGGCCCCTACTGAGGAGCCATCCACAGCGATAGTCTATGCATGGATGGAGTGACCCGTCCTTCTTGGTCACAAAGAAAAAACCTGCACCAACCGGAGAAGAGGACTTATGTATAAATCCCCTCTGCAGGTTTGATGTAGTCTGACATGGCTGCTGTTTCTGGTACAGAGAGTGGTTACACATGACCCCACGGAGGGGACGTACTCAGCAGCAGATCCACAGGACAGTTGTAGGGACGGTGAGGTGGCAACGTCTCAGCTTGCTTCTCCGAGAAGACGTCAAAAAAGTCTTTATAGCAAGTCCTTGAAGTCTAACTCTACCAGATTACCCCCTGTGGAGAAATGACTCCTAAGTGGAATGTCGATTGCATGTCTGTAAAATCGTTATATAAGAGGACGAGGACCACAATTAAAAATAAAGAACAAAAAAAAGGTAGAACTTCTGTATTACCATCACACTTCGGCTGCATTCACACGACTGGAAGGTCCCCCATAGATGGCAATGGGCATACGGAGTGATACAGTGCCACACGCGTGTCACACCGTACCACTCTGTTCATGAGGAAAAATAGGACATGTTCTATCTTTCCCCAGATGCATGGCCTTGCATCTCTATGGAGAGGGGACGGATCACTCCTCCTCCTCTCCAGCGCGCTGAGTAGGCATACATTCGTGTACATTCAGCCTTAGTAATCTGCTCTTTTTGCAAAACCCATAAACTTTAGTAAAACAATTTATACTTTAATTTTGTTCATATTACTTCTAGCAAGGACCGATATTGAGATTGAATGTATATGCGATAAAACTTAATATTAAAAACAATTATGATTATTGATCAATTTGTTTTGAAGGTCATCTCTGGAAAAAGCCACAAACCCTCGGGATTCAAGGGGTTAACTGCAGGAAATTATGGTAGAAATGTACAGCGCAAAAAGACAATACATGTGTGGTTATAAGCACTAGGTGGAATAGCACACCAGAATCTGTGAATTGGCATATAGGGGGTCCATACATCCCCAGGGGATATATACAAAAGGTGCCCTTGGAATGGCAGAAATTATTGTGGGTAAGTTTATCACATAGGACTTTACAGCCCTTTTTGTTCCAGTCCTTCTTGAGGTGTAACCTCCACCTGAGGAAGGTCTGAAATGCATTGTGCTTTAGCATCAAGTTGACCTTGAATGACAATGTTTGACTTCCACTGCTTTAATGGGTAAAAGTGTAAAACACTTCAGCTTTGAAGAAGCAAACTTTACAATCTAAACAAATCTATAAACTTCATTATTAAAACTGTATTATCTAATGTTCTTTTCTACTGAACATAGCGGGAGTCAGTTACATTTGCTGTTTATATAAGAAGGAAATCTGAAAGAAAAGGGCAAATTCTGGGATATTTTGAGATGTTGATTAACGTCATATCTGTTTTTCAAATGCCAAATACATTTTTCCTGGACCATCACCTGAAAATGGCTTCTTGTTTTCCCAAAATCTTAGAGACCTTTGTGTACTGTAAGAAATTTCAACTTTATGAAAACTAATTAAGTGGTGACTTCCAGATGGTGTTATGACTGAAACTGATTTTTTGTGGGGGAGCTACATATATTTCTTGGATCTAAAAGGCTGGTTAATTTGTGCCAAGTTTTTTTTTTTTTTATAAAATCTTAATGTGTCCAAGAGAATATGATTTAGTATTGTATTGTACAGGAATTACAATTCGAAAAAAGGAAATATAACACTGGCCTGTTACCCACAAGTTGATTTGACTTTTCTTAGGAGCAGTAGCAACATAAATGTAATGTAAATAAATTATTATTAGGTATTATATTTAAATCTGTTAATTAAGACAAATAATATTTCAGTTTACATGGTATTTTTTAAATATGATTACTATCACCACATACTTGCAGACATGTACAATATATAGTAATAGTCTGGCTTCAGGAGCCGTGCGAACATAGTCAACCATGACAGTTAGTAGTGACTGGAATCTACACTCCCATAGCAATATCTGATCAACTCTCATTGATTTATAGACTTAAAATAATGGACAAAAATTTTTTTCAGAAGCTTTGTTTTTATATCTTTCACTAAGCAATCCAAGTGACAAATTCCCAAATTTATAGAGTCTTTTTAATGGTTTAATAAGTGTTTAAAAAAATTATGTCTGTAATAAAAAAGGAGTTCTCTATCACCACATTCAAACACCTGTTTTACACTTCAGTGGATGGAACTGTTTAAGCTGTTATGATTGATACCATTTTTAAAACATTCCTTTTTTTGTCATTGCAGCATCATCTAAGTATGACTGCAGAATTAAATATGTAAACTTATCTTTGCTTCCTTAATTCAACACATCCCTACCCACTACACAATCGCACAATCCTACTCTGTTATCAATTTCTCTTTACGGTCCAATTATGAATAGTGCTCCTCAGAGTGCCGCACAAAGTACTGTAGACAAAGGTTTTGTCTACTTTCAGCAAATAATTGACATGGTTTGTGTAAGGAAAATTTATAACATTTTTCAATATACTTTCTCTATTAATTCCTCCCAGTTTTCTAGATCTCTGCTTGCTGTACTTCTATGGAAGCTTCTATGTTTACTTCTAGTGGATAAAAAACTTTCCATGGTCATGTAAGGGACATGCACGTGCACGAGCGGTTAGTATCACACGGATTTCTATTCAGTGGAAATAAACATATAAGCTTTCTATAGCAGGACAGCAAGCAGAGATCTAGAAAATCATGAGGAATTGATACGGAAAGTATATAGTAAAATTGTGTAACTTTTCATTACACAAATAATATTTCTTTTTTGATGAAACTGGACTGAAAGAATGAATGCCCTCTTTTTTCTACATATAAAAGTGTTCACATTTTTGTCTACATATAGAATAAATCCTCCTGTTTGTGCCTATATATAACAAGATTGTTCATCCTTGCGTCCACAAAATTGTGATGATATCCCTTCTGTGTCCTATATAGTAATAATGCTCTCCAATGTGCTGTGTATAGAAATAATTTCCCCAGATTGCCACCATTCCCTTATGTACCCCTATTATAGTAATAATTCTTCCAATGTGCCCCTTTATTAAAGTGATCTATCTCCTGCTAGGAATATACACAAACAATATCCTGACCTTTTGCCACTGTAAGAATAATATCCTCATGGTTTACAAAAAACATGGCTTACATGAAAACATGACCCTAATGTACCACCTATAGCAGTGGTGGCGAAACAATGGCATGGGTGCCAGAGGTGGCACTCAGAGCCCTTTCTGTGGGCACTCAGGCCATCACCAGAGAGGACTCCAGGTATCGTCCTGCAGTCCCAGACAGCCCAGGCCTTGCTGTGCACAGAGCGATTTTAAAGTGACAGCGCTACCTGGGACTACTGGAGGAGTGAAGGTGTGGACAGATCTGGACAAATTTCGGTGTTGGCACTTTGCGATAAATAAGCGGGTCTTTGTCGTAGTTTTGGCACTCGATCTCTAAGAGGTCACTATAGAGATAATTCCTTAGCTTCTCCTGTGCCACTGTGGGACTAGACTGGATTTGTTATTAGATTGGCATTTTGAGAAAGAGTTAAAGAGCAATTTTTCAAACTTCTGCTAGATGACTATGTATCAAGTTAAAAATAGATAAAGAGTACCAGCAGAAAATTAGTGAATTTGTTTCAATCCATCATCCATTAAAAGTATTGCATTTAGTGCAACCATGTGCCATACTTTTTACCATTCTGTGTGACAAGCAGTGTCAATTGTAAGGACTAAATATATTTGCCCTGTAATCTCCTAGTTACTACAATTAACTGTATTTTGGACTATACAATGCACTTTTTAGCAAGACAAAATCTTATTGTCTGAAGGACAGGAGGATCCAGCTGGACCCTTCCGATTGCTAAACTGGAGACCAGATGAAGCATTGACAAAGCTTTCTAACTGATCTCTGAGATATGAGTATTATTGCAGGATCTAGAGTGAGGTCAGAATTCCTGCATCAGTGCAAGGTCCTGCAAGGTCTCATGGTGTGGGTTTGTGTCTATAGCGGTGTTGAGTATGTTTGTGTATATGTAAATAGCAGTGCTCAGTGTGTTATTGTATGTATAGCTATACTGTTTGCATGTCTATAGCAATCAGAGTGTGTTCATTGTGTGTATAGCAGTGCTGAGTGTGTTTTTGTATGTATAACAATACTGTTTGTGTGTGTATAGCAATCAGAGTGTGTTCATTGTGTGTATAGCAGTGTTGAGTGTATACTTGTGTGTGAGTAAATGGATGGATGTAGGAGAGCTGTGTGTGTGAATGAATGTGCATTTAAATGTGAGGCAGAGCATTTTGGGCTGTGCTTATGTGTGACCAACAGGGTATTTTAAATAGTGTAAAATATATATTTTACTTTTTTGGATGACTTAATCTGAAGTGCATTTTATAGTCCAAAAATATGGTATAATAAAATATATACCAAAGAACATGCATGTGCAAAAAAAAGCTGATTTAAAATGTTATTAACATTCAGCTCTAGTACATATAAAAAAGGATGGTACAACATTTTCTAAAGTATTATAAGATTAGTATGTCAGACCTACAGATACTACCAAACTACAACAAGTAAAAATTATTCTTATTTCTAGATTCCATCTTGCACACGTACTACGTTGTCTCAGCTTGACAGCAATGTACAGATCTTTTAGTTTTGTGTTTTCTTTTATCTGTTGCTTGGTTATAAATCACAGAAACACCAACTTCCCCCAAAAAGAAAAAAAATGGATGATTTAGTCTGCTTTGCAACTTAACAATAATGCAAAAGAAAACAACTGCTCCCCTGTTCCCACAGGAAATGTGGGAAGTAATGAAAAGACTTTCTACTGCAGAACACAATATATTTACAAAGGAAGATAATTTAACATGATACGTAGTAATAAATGTTATAAAATATGATCAGAGGCATTTAATAAATACTGACATTTATTTAATGGATGTTATATTCAATAAATTATTTCAGGACATGAAAATCTAATTAAAATTATTTCAAGTCTGTCGGATAGAAAGTTGACCAACACAACTCAAGCGCAAATGATTAATGCACATAATTCCTAGGCTAAGGCAAATTGTTGCCCGTGCAGCCTGTGTACAATACATGTGTACACATCCCATTATGCAGCATTGTGAACTAATATTATGAACCAATATTTAGCCTCATTCTGAACAATGGGTTTCCATTGCAGAAAATTGTGTTGATGATTTTGTTCATTTCTAGCTTTTGATGTTTAAGTGTAAATGTTAGGCTCAAACTTTACTGTGAACAAAGGTTTATTTTCTGTAAAAAAAAAAAAACATTGTACAGAAAATTTGGACATCCTCTTAAATTTAGTATATCATAATATTTAGAGAAATTTTATGGACAAAAATTATTTGAAATGAACTTGCTGTGTGTGGGCCATATTGCTACACTCAATTGTGCTGGGCTTGATTCACTGGGAAAATCCATCTGAAACATGGTTTGTGCTCTTCAGCCCTTTGTATCATTACAAACAACTATATTAGCAATAACATCTAAAAATGAAGTTTAATCACCCTATGAAAAATAGACCCTAGTAAAAAACAAAAAAATATATGTAGATAACTTCCATGATTATGTCTGAGCTTGAAGATCTGTCAAGGTAGGGACAAAAAAGCGTGCTTTGCATTTCCCACAACATGCTTGACAGCCCTGCATTTTCCATAACCTTGGTCCCTACATACTAAACTTCATGCAAAAACTGTGAGGAAGTTCCTACCCTGGGTATGTGCACGGAACAGATAGAAAAACCAACAAGAGAGACAAGATAAAACAAAAAAGTTAAGTCAGGAAAACCAGTATGAAAACCCAGATGATGTTGTGGTAAAAAATCTTAAAGGGATATTCCAGGAATCAGAATAATTCATATACAAATGGGTCCTTAAAATATAAGCTAATATGTAATTAGTTGTTATTTTTTCTCCCGTTAGCAGAAAAATGCTGTGACATAGACTGTAATGAAGAATTAAAATGCTACTGGCCCTTTAATCAGTCCATTAATTTCCTCCGCGCGGTCCGTTGCCGAGCATACACAGGACAGAAGATGGCCGGTGGTCACATGTCCACATCACATATTCTGCACCTGCCTGGGCAGGGTCATGTGATCACCACTATGTTTGGCTGTAGTCGGTTGGTTGCAGTGCATCCAGTATGGCCAGTGTTGTGGTGATGGCAGTTACACATCATTACTATGGTAACAGAGCAAGAAAACCTGTTACATCATCACTGGGAGCAGAGTATAAGAGGCAGGAGGAGTTACTGAGAACTAAAGGATCTTGGGACTTGTAGTTTCCAGTGGCAGCCATCTTGGTGATAACTTTAGAGAGGTCATAAAATTTTGTGAATCATTCAATCAAACTATTTAAGCTCCATTTTGTGGCTAATGACATTGTTACATTCATTTATTTATATCATTATGGGTTTTTGTATCAGACGTTCATATTCCCGGAATACCCCTTTAAAGAACTAGAGTAGTCAAAAGGTACAACCAAAAGGCTGGTATCAGGGTGAGCACAAAAGAGTATATGGAATAAAAAAGATCCAAAAGACTTGTCCAACATGCAGTGTACATAGTAACAGGTGTGATGCCTGGATTCCTCCCCAGGTTTTTGCCACCTATCACCCATTGAGGTCAGAGAGCCAGCAAGATGTGAATCAGTCAGCTCTCTGCATAGCAGACACCTGTGTGTAGTACTTAGCCAGCAGAACTCAAATTGCAAAACTAGAACCTGTAGGTTGTCTGAATGGATCATCTGATATTATATTACTATAATTAGTAATTAAATAGTGCTCTGGAATGTACCAAACATTTTTTTTTTACAAAGATGGTGTGAAATTGTTCAAAAATGATGTATTCTTATGATAAGCTCAATCTATTGGTTATGTGTACACAATAGTTCTCATGCAGGTAACACTAATATGGTTGTATTCTCCATAACTGGATTGGGGTCCATTACTGTTTCAGATGCAGGACTTCTTCAATTGTAGTAGGTAACATTTATAATAGATTTTGAAGTCATTATTTATGACATCAGGTGTATAGTAAGCAATAAATTCTTATCTGTTATTAATATGTACTTTATTATAATTATTATTATGGTTATTATTATTATGGTTATTATCATTACCTTATCTTACTTATATATCCATTTATTTGCAGTACACTTTTGTTTGATAGTATATTGCATATTGAAATTAATTACAGATGCAGTATTTGGTCATATATATTAACTTATTAACTTTCTTATATTATGCATTAAAATTTTTGAAATATGTGCTTGCAGGAAAAACAAGTAAGGGGGGGGGGTGGCATCTATCATGGCCAAAAATAATTATTTGACATATAGTAACTGTACTTTATTCCCAAGGCTTCTCCTTTGACCTCTATAGAAATAAGACATTTTTCTGAACACCCATTGGATTAGTGTTCTCTGTTGGCCGCTGATAAAATATATGACCAGAGCCACTAAGAACTCCATGTCTACAGAAGTTAAATTCATCTCTTGAAGAAGAATCCTCTAGGGATCAAAATGTTGATACTATAGTTGGATTGATTTTCTCTTATGAAGAACTTGTCAATTATAAAGGGCAATCTGACCAGGATGAGGCTGAAATGAAGGATCTGTCTCACTTTATCTTTAAGAAGGAAGGTCACCCTTAGGACTCAAGTGTTGACACTATGATTTATTATAGATTTTGGCAATGGTAGTAGTTTCTGGCATAATAAGACCATCCCTGGGACTGAGTATTATTAAAAACAAGTTTAATATATTCATATTTTTTTATATTTAAGTTCTTTTCTTGTTTCCACATGTTAAGAAACACTATGACAATTCAGCTGTATATTTAAATTAAGAGGGAAACAATAAATAGTAAGTGTGCTTCCATTTCTCAGATAGCAGTTGTAAACTTCTGAAGTAACTATAAAAAATCTCAAGGCAAAGCATAATGAAGCATCTACAGCAATAATGCTAAATAATCATTTTCACTGATGTCAGCTCAACCGCAAACTCATTATTAACTTGCTTCCCGCTAGTATTATTAATTATTACATTTGCATGCCCAATTCTGTCTAAACTTTCAGAAAATGAATACCATGCAAACTAATGCAAAACTTAATTCAGCTAAATTATTCTAATGGGTTGAATGCTTCAGAAGAAAAGCTAATTTTTCTATTACTGAAGTACAACATTTAGTTATCATCTCTACTGTTTTCATACCTCAATATCATTAGACTTACACAGATATTTCCTGAAATGGTTTTGCTTAAATTATTTTTAATATGCTGCTTTTCAAAATGCTTTCTGTGTACTTGAAAAATACTCATTCAGAATCCTTTGACAAATTGCTTCAAAAGCTGGATAGCATGAATTTGTATAAAATATAATTGCAAACTGTATGTTAATAAAAGCAATTACGTATACAGTGGGTAAAAAAAGTATTTAGTCAGCCACCAATTGTGCAAGTTCTCACACTTAAAAAGATGAGAGAGCCCTGTAATTTATATCATATGTAGACCTCAACTATAAGAGACAAAATGTGAAAACCAATCCAGAAAATCAAATTGTCACATTTAAAAAAGAAATGTATTTGCTTATTGTGGGGGAAAATAAGTGACATATTTTTTGGACTATAAGACGCTCCTTACTATAAGACACACCCCAAAAGGAAAAATATATTTTACATCAATTAATTCCTTCCCGACACACGGAATAATAGTACGCCGCGGTACTTAATAGTAGGCCCCGCAGTAGGTGCCGGCTCCATATTCTATGGCTACAAATCGATGCAGCCAGCACCGTGCTATTACACCTGCAAACGGAGATTCTTCCAATCAGGGGTGTTAACCCCTTACACGTGTAAGGGACTTTAGCCATGGAGTGACCCCCCCAAACTAGGGTCACTTAGTTTCCTTTATTTTCTTTTAGGTTTTCCCTCAAAGCCAATAGATTTGTCAGCACACTGTTTCTAATTCTCCAAGTTCTTTATTTATTATTATTTATTTATATTCCAAGTGCTTCATCATTCCGGAGGTCTGCTGTATTTTCTGGCTAGTGTTTAGGATCACATTTTGGGTCTTTCTCACGTCAGGAAACATGGCTTCCTAATCAGAGATCTGTCATTTCACAGTGGCACAAACTGGGCATCACATAACGGGCACCACATACTGGTGCTCACATGAATTGCATCACATACTGGGCATCACATAACAGGCATCACATAATAGGCACCAAACTTTCCAGAAATAATTGCAATTTCCATCTTGGGCTTCCATTGCACATCATATTTGGAAAACTCCTGTATGTTCAAAATGCTTATATTGCCACTTGTATTACACTACACCACATATTACGCCTGGGTGAATTCTCTAAGGCAGTGGTTCTCAACCTGTGGGTCGGGACCCCAGCGGGGGTCGAACGACCAAAACCGGGGGTCGCGTAAAAGCCATCGGAGCTGCAATTTTACTGTGTTTTTACTGCGAGTTGCATGATTTGGGGTCACCACAGCATGAGGAACTGTATTGTGGGGTCACAGCATTAGAAAAGTTGAGAACCACTGCTCTAAGGGGTGTGCATTCAAATTTTAGAGTCACTTTTGGGGTTTTCCTCTGTTGTATACCACTAGGGCTCTCCAAATGCATGTGAGGAATTTCTGTCTAATTTGGCTTCTAAAAGGCAAGCATCCCTGTTTCCAACATTTTATATACACATGAGTGGTACTTCTACACTCTGGAGAAATAGTTTTACACATTTGTGTATGTTGTTTCATCTTTTATCCCTTGTGGCTCACAAAAAATATGGATAAAAGGGCCCTTTTTATGAAAATGTTCACCTTTTTCTTTTTGGACCTAATTGGATCATACACCTATAGGGGCAAATACAAATATTATGCCTTGCTAAATATTCTAAGGGGTGTGCATTCAAAAATTAGGGTCACTTTTGGGTTCTCCTCTGCTTTATATGACTAGGGCTCTGCATATACATGTAAAAGATTTCTGTCTAATTTGGCTTCTAAAAGGCAAACATCCCTCTTTCCAACATTAAATGCACATGAGGGGTACTTCTACACTTATAAGAAATAGTTTTACACATTTCTGTGTGTTGTTTCATCTTTTATCCCTTGTGGCTCACAAAAAATAGGGGTAAAAGGGCCCTTTTTATGAAAATGTTCACCTTTTTCTTTTTGGACCTAATTGGATCATACACCTATAGGGGAAAATATATATATTACACCTTGCTAAATTCTCTAAGGGGTGTGCATTAAAAATAGGGTCACTTTTGGGTTCTCCTCTGACTAGGGCTCTGCAAATGCATGTAAAAGATTTCTGTCAAATTTGGCTTCTATAAAGCAAACATCCCCCTTTCCCTCTACTGTGCACCCATACAACATTTTATATGCACATGTAGGGTAGTTTTACAATCAGGAGAAAAAGTTTTACACATTTTTGGGGGTTATTGCATATTTATCCTTTGTGGTTATAAAAAAATTAGGGGTAATTGTGACTTTTTTCATCTTTTTCCTTTTTGGGGTATAATTGAATCAAACACCTGTAGGGGAATTCACATTTTACACCTTGCTCAATTCTCCAAAGTGTTTACTTTCCAAAATGGTGTTACTTGTTGGGATTCCCCCTGTTTTGTACCACCAGTGCGCTCCCAATGCATCCTGACACTTGTAAAGAATTTCTGTCAAATCTAAGAAACATCCCATTTTCCCTTCTGAGCTCTACTGCATACCTATACAACATTTTATATGCACATATGGGGCAATTATACAATTGGTAGAAATAGTTTCACACAATTCTGGGTGCTGTTTCATCTTTTATTTTTTTATCCCTTGTAACTTACAAAAATATGGGTAAAAGTGACTTTTTGGGATAATTTTAGGACACTAGGACTCTTTAAATGCATCCTGACACATGAAAACTTTTTCAGCCATATTTGTCCTTCACAAACAAAACAACGCTCTTTCCCTCCCAATTGCCAGGGCACAGTGACAAAATGGGTATTGGCATACTCAGGAGGAATTGCACTAAACAATGTATAATGTATTTTCCTTTTTAACCTGATCTTAAGGTTCACATTTTAATGTTCAATGAATATAATGTTAAATAAAATTATATTTCTGTAATTTCACTTACATTTATTTTTTGCCATCATGAAACGCTCATAGGGTTAAAAATATCCAAAAGGTTTTGAATATTTTGAGGGGTGCAGTTTCTAAAGTGTTGTTGTTTGTGGGGGTTTTCTATCATGTAGGCCTTATAAAGTCCCTTCTAACTAAAGCAGACTTTAAATTTAAAAAAAAAATTCTCAAATTTCTATTTATTTCATAAATAAATACTAAAATATATTGCTTAAATTTCTCAACCAGCATGAATTACAGTGTGTTACGAAAAAAACTGTCTCAAAATAAACTGAATATATTAAAGCATTCCAAAGTTATGACCATTTATAGTGACATACATAACATTTAAAACAATGTCAGGAATGTACAAAATGGCCAAGTCGTTAAGGGGTTAAAATATATCCCTGTTGGTTGCACAAAAGCACAGCACACACAAATATGCTACATCCATACATTTACACACACAGCCAGCTATACACACACAAACAGAAATGGAAATACACTCAGCACTGCTACATACACTGCGAACCGCTATACAGAGGGGGCGCACACAAACACTGTTTTACACATAAACAAACACACAGCTCTGCTATACACACATGAGGAACACAATGGGCACTACTGTGCACATAAACACACACATAGCTTTGATATACACACATAAGGAACACACTGGGAACTACCCTACACATGAATACACACACAGAAGCTCCTCCTCTTCTTCTTACCCTGTCCCAGCACAGCATGTCCCCATTCTCGGCAGAATCAGGACCTGTGTTGATGTAGGAAGCATTCTGACATCACCACCGGTCCTGTAGGCAGTAAGTAGGCATGTCCGGGAGGGGGAGAGAGCTGTGCGGAGGCTCTCCTCTCTGCAAAATCAGGTGCAGCGCTATGTCAGCACCTCACCTCATCTTTGTTAAAGTGGTCAGAAGGGTCTGCCCCTTTTTAGCAAATTTTTAAAAAGTGTGTTTTATTGTCCTAAGAATACGTTATTTGATCACCTACAAACAAGCAAAATTTCTGGCTCTCACAAACTTGTAACTTCTTCTTTACCGCTTAATGACCAGCATGGTCAAGCATGTGTAAGTATTTCCTTCCTGGGTCAGACTCCAAGCGATATACTTCCCAAGGGATCCAATCCATCCTACTGCAGCCCCGGGATCTGGCCTGTGCCCCTACGCTGCCGGCTCCTGTGCATGACGGGTTCTACCTCCTGGCAGGACCCGGCTGTAACCAACTGAGCTCAGTTACTTACATTAATCACTGCAATACCTGTGGAATAACTTAAACCAGTGTGGAAAAACGTAAAAAAAAATTTAAGTCCCCTTATGAACCCGCGTACATATACAAAAACAAGTAAAGTCTGTGCAGTCAGACCATGCAACACATTTATCAAGCTCTCTACGTCAGAAGCAGAGCACGCCCCATATTATAGGTGCACCAAAAAAAAGTTGGTGCCCTCTGTCAGAGCCGTGTAAGCCGTGTAAGCATGTGCTCCACAATTCATGAATCTGTTGCACAGATAGACTGCACATAGTGCAGTTTGCACTATTATTGATAAATGAGGGCTGATGTGTTTTTTTTTTAGATTTGTTTTCTCATTTTGTCTCTATTTTGGCTGAGGTTCTACCTCATTTACAAGTGTCATTTACAGGGTTTTTTAAGTGGGAGAGCTTGCACAATTGGTGGCTGACTAAATACTTTTTTCCATAATGTAGTGTTACAAGTTGAATATATTTTATAGAGCTACCAATACAAAAATGAATCTCAGTTATAAGGAATATTTACCTGTATTTCACAAACAAAAGGAGGTGGTAAACCGGAATATTCCGGGAGAGTATAAGTTGTAGGCAAAGATGGCAGCCAAGGAACTAGATTTCCCTGGAAGGGTTAGGGGGATGAAATATGTGTACTTTGCAGGGCTTGCTTTGTCAGGACCCCAAGTAAATTAATATCTTGGAGTCAGCCTAATAAAACAGTTATTCTCCAAATGGCAGTAAGGGTAGTAGTAATTTAACCTCTTTGGGCCTATTTTGTCCTCTAGGAGATGGACCCATTTTTCAAATTTGCCCTGTGTCATTATAAGTGGTTGTAGCTTTGGAACGCTATAAAATATCCAGGGGATTTTGAGAATGTTTTCTCATTGTACTTCAAATTAGTTTAAAAATTTGGATATATTTTGTATTTAGTTTTAAAAAAAATATTGGAAAAATTCTTTATTTTAAAAGTTTTAAATTCTCTACTTTTGATGCAGCTAGTCATAGCATCCAAAAAATTCATAACTTACATTTTCTAAATGTCTGCTTTATGTTGGCATGGTTTTTTTAAGATTCCACATATTTTACTCAGGCTCAGATTTTGAGTGCCCTTTTTCAAATTTTTTAGAAAATCACCCAAACCTGTATTTTGATGGATATGCTCAAATTTTAATTTACTTTGAGAGGCCTAAATAATGATGTAAACTACATCCCTCAACATATAAAAAAGCACTCTTATGAAGTTTTTTTTACCCTTTAGCTGTTTTATATAGGTAAAACAAAATGGAGGTGCAGTCTACAAATTGTAATATTTTTTAACAATACATAAATTTTGGGTGGAAAATTAAACATTTGAAATGGATTAAATGAAAAAATGCTCCACAAAGTTTGATTCTCAATTTCTCCGAGTGCACGGAATAGGCTATAATTTTTTTCTGTGAGCCTATATGGGCTTATTTTTTTGCCACATGAGATGCACTTCTCTGGTACATAATTTTGGGGCATCTATAGCTAATTGGTGAGATTTTATTAACTCCTTGTTGGTGGAGTAAATGGAAATCATCAATTTTGAGGAAGATTTTTTTTTCTTTTTTGGCCGTTTACCAAACCAAAAAATAGTATATTATTTTTATTCAATGAGATGCCATAATTATAAAAATACCTCATTTACATATATTTTTTTATTTTTTCCCAATTTTACTGAATAAAAATTAATTTGTCAAAAATTTTAATTTTAGTATCACTGTCTTTTTATATGCATAACTTTTTATATTTTTTGGCTGGAAAAACTGGTTAAGGAGCATTGTTCTTTTTAGTGTTCTTATTTTCTCTTTTTTGGGTTTATTTTTTAAGAGGTTTACTTTGTGGGTCCAATAATGATTCTGTTTTATTATGCAGATTGTCAGGGATGCAGCGACACCAAATATGTGGGTGTTTTGTGTATTTTATTAAATTTTACTGAATAAAAACTAATTTGGAGAAAATCTTGTTCATTTTAGCATCACCATCTTATCCTATGAATAACTTTTTTTTATTTTTCAACTTATGAATCTAGTTATGAGCTTATTTTTCGTGACAAGAGTTGTTATTTTTACTGGTCTTATTTTAAAATGCATAACAGCATTTTTATTCTTGTTTTAGAGCATTTTTTTAATGGTATTAATTAAAAATGATCTTTTTTTCTAACGTGTTTGCTTTTTTTCCCCGGCGTTTACCGTGCAGGTCCAGTAACAATTCTGTTTTATTAAACAGATTGTTACAGATGCAGCAATACCAAATATATGAAGGGGGGGGGGTTGTGCATTTGTGTTTTTTATACTTTATACTGTAAACTATTAAGTGTTTTCATGGGAAAGGGACATTTTAGGGGCTTATACTTTTATGTATTCATTTTTTATTTATTCTAATGTTTAAACTTTTTTTACTTATACAAACTTGAACCAACGATGCTCTGATCGATGGTTCAAGTTCAACACACTGCTCTACTAATGCATTCTAGAGCAGTGTAAAATGTCTGACATGACAGCATGATGTGAGTGCTGTACATAGCCCCGCCCACCCCCAGCAAGCCTTATCCCGAGTAGTGCGTTAGCATGTCGCCGCGCCTGCTGCCCGTGATGTCAAGGAGTATGGCGCAATAAGGGCATAGCGGAGGACTCCCGAAGAGTCACAGAGCGCGAGGACGAACTGGGCTCAGGTGCACCGCAATCTGCCTGGACGTGTTTGTTATCTGACTGACAAACGGAGCCATGACCAGAGGGCAACAGACTGAGTAGCGAGGGGAGGCACCACTGTGGAGCACGGGAAGCGCATGAGATACGATTGCAACGGAGGTGCAGCATCTGGCAGCTGACAGTGGAATAGGGGAAACAGCTACCACACAGAAGTCTGAAACCAGGATTGGGTGAGATAAAACCATTATTATCTGTCTCTGACTCCCTCCTCAGTAGTCCATACCAATGTGTTTAAACTGCCTGAAACTGTGAGACTGACTCTGGCTTACTGACACCTGATCTCATTGGGACTTGTTGTGGAGTCTACTATGCTTATGAACTAACTATTTGGTTGATATCCATTTTGTCAAGCTACATTTTTTCAAGTTACATAAAAGTAGCTTATAAGTCTGTTGAACTATATATTTTTTTTTTTAAAGCTGCATGGTCAGCATATGTGCGAGTACATTAACGCATATCCTCCACGTCTGTAATTCTGCAGCTGGAAAGAAAATATACTATAGCTGATCTACTGTGATCCTGACTCTAGCCTATTGGCACCTGATTTAATTGGGATCTTGTGTGGATCGGTTTTGGAGCTTATTGTGTCTGTGACAGACGCTTGTGAACTAATTATTTGGTGACACTCTTTTTTTTTTTTTGAAGGACTTGTCAAGTTACATAAAAGGGGCTTAACATGCTGGTTTGCTGAACTGTATCCTTTTGTAAAGCCGTGTATCCAGCGCATGAGCAAGTTCATCACCACACACCCCTCAAGCCTGTTGTGCAGCTAAAAAGAGAATATACTATAGTTCAGCTATTCACTCTAGACCGACTAAATCAGCCAGAACGTATCACTGGCTAAAGGTGTCTTAAGTTGCTGGACTGGTGAAACAGAACAAGGCTGACCAGAGAAGATCCACCCCCAAACTTCCTGTCTAGGCATAAAACAAATGGGTTAAGCTATGGCCCCAAGGACAAGAGAAAATCTATGGGAGGCTCACCCGCCAAGGAAAAAGACAAGAATAAGAATGACAACAGGATAGACAAACTCTAGAACTCCCTGCAGACGAGCACCAAAAGTAATCCTAAAGGGAGTGCAGAGGGTAAATGTGAATCTAGACAGGGCCTCACGATAGAGGCACAGCGTCATCTAACTCCAGAAATCGAAGATGACATAGATGAGGGGGACCAAAATGGCGATATCCTTGTGGACAGACAATCCATACAAGACATCCTACAAGCTATTAAAACATGCAATACGGCGATTCAGGATCTAGCCAGCAAATTTGTACCTATGAAACCTAATCCACCAGGCTATCCCCCTAGACATCTACTGGTGAAGGTGTTTTCCAGCAAGGACAGAGACATCATAATGCAAGACATCATGTATGAGAATTCGAAAATAATGTGCTTCCTGGACTTCTTGAAGAAAACCCAGATGGGGAGAAAAATGTTTCAAGATGTGAAAAGAAGAATGAGGAAAGCCGAGATCAAATATTAAGTGTTAAAAAGGATAATTATAAAGGGAGACTTGGGGTGGGGTAAGACGGGTTGCGTGGCCTGAAGAGAGAGACCAACATGGACTTGGAAGGGTCTATGTTTGGCCATTTGGGACAGGGGGGGGGGGGCTCCAGTCAGGGATTCACTGGGAGGGTCTTTTTTTTTCTTTTTGTTTGTTAAATGGAAGTAAAAATCATCTCATGGAACGTCAGGGGTCTATATGAGAGGGTTAAAAGAAGGGCTGTGTTGGATTGCGTAGAGAGGCATTTACCTGGGATTGTGATCCTAATGGAGACACACCTGACAAACTACACTGTATTCAGAATTGAAAGAAGATAATCCGAAATTAAACTACATTCAGTTTTTTCATCCTCGTCCAGAGGCCTGAGTGTATTAATCCAGAATTGATATTAAAGTATTAGAAACCTGCATTGATAGACTGGGAAGGTATATATTCATTGATTGTGTATTAGAAGGTTTTCTCTGGGTACAAACAGTTCCATGAGGGAGGAAGACCGGGGAAGTTATTGGCAAGTATTGTAAAGCAACAAGAACACCAGAAAAATATAGATGTCATACGGAATAATACAGGGGAAATTACAGAAAGGCCAGAAGAAATTAGGGATATCTTTTTAAAGAATTATGAGGAACTATATAAATCTGAACTGCAAATGAGAAATGATGAGATAAAAATTTTTTTTTCAGGGGTAGAATTTCCAAAATTAACGAGCAATCAGAGGGGGGAATTAGAGAAACCGATCTCTCTAGAAGAATTGCAGAACGCCCTTAGAAATAATATGGGAAATACAGCACCCGGCACAGATGGTCTGCCTTTTGAGGTCTACAGGAGGTTTGGTGGAGTATTACTTCCGGCCCTACTGGAGACGCTACCGGGGGCAATTAGGGGGGGTGGCATGCTCCCCAACACAATGAATGAGGCAGTTATGAGGAATGTAATATCGGATCTAGTGGAGGAAGACCAGGCAGGATTTGTGCCAAATAGACATGCCTTGAATAATCTGAGAAGATTATATGCCAATATACAACTGGGAGAGGGAGGAGGCTTCTCCATCCTGTCCATTGATGCGTCTAAGGCGTTCGATAGGGTGGAGTGGCTCCTGCTTTGGGAGATTCTGATGAGATTTGGTTGTGGACCAAACTTCATTAGATGAATCCAACTGTTGTACATGGAATCCAAAGCTTGTATAAAAATTGGGCGTTCAGTAACTAGAATGTTTAAAATAAAAAGAGGAACCCGACAGGGATGCACTCTCCCCCCTTTGCTGTTTGCATTATCCATTGTGCTGTTGGCAATACTTTGCAGAAGGAACAAGAATATCATTGGATTTGGCAGCAGAAGGGAGGAGGATAAGATACTTCTTTACGCAGACGACCTGATGTTCTGCTTAAGTCAAACAGAGAAATCGCTGCCTATAGTTAGAGAGACAATTAAGGAATACAGGGAATTTTCAGGACTGGTCATGAATTGGGACAAATCCACAATATTATCGTTGGAGGAGATGGAGATTGGAGGAGTGGGAGAACTAGAGGTGTTGAGAGAGGATGAATATCTCCAATATTTGGGACTTAAGATGGGGAGAAGGGCCAACTCCTTTCTGGAATCCAATCTGGTTCCTCTGATTCAAAAAATTAGGAAGAAAATTAAAGTATGGGTTACGCTCCCTATCTCACAAGCAGACAGGATAGCCCTAATCAAGATGATTATATTACCTCAATTGAACTATATCATATCTGCCATTCCAATATGTATAAATAGTAAATACTTTAAGACAATAGAAACCCTGCTAAATGAACTGATATGGGGCAGAAAGAGGGTGCGAATCAAAATCCAATATCTAAACAAAGCTAGAGGCAAAGGGGGTATAGAGCTACCTAATTTCTTCTGGTATTATATGGCTTCTACCCTATATATTTAACAGCAGAGAACAGTAAGAGGATAATTAAGGTTATAGCTAAAAGGGTAAACTTAGAGACTGATAATGGACTTGTATTGGCAGAATCTGGATTATTAAGGGATATCAGAATCTCACAAATACCTTTATGTAAACTTTTTTTTTAAAGTATGGGAGTGGTTCAAGCACAGTTTTAACATTAAGGGGGGTACAGAATATTCACCTTTGTGGAATAATTTAGCATTAAAAGAATTTAGGGATTATCATGACAAACAATTCTGGGTAGATAGGGGAATATGGTTGGTTGCACAGCTGTTTGAAAACAGGAAATTAAGGACTTTTACACACTTAAAAAATCTTTTTTCACTGGAGGATAAGCATTATTATAAGTATTTACAATTAGCCTATAGAATGGGTAGAATAGTAAATAAGGAAAAATTTCTTTTGAGATAACACGAACAAATTAAATTTTTGGGGGTTTACGGGACAAAAAGAAGACACTATCTAAGAAATATAAATACTTGCTGAGGAGGTTGAACACTGAAAATGAACATGTCAGTAAGCATAAGTGGGTGAGGGAGATAGGTGCACTAGGTGAAGCACAATGGGATGGATGGGCTACCAGAATCTTTTAAGCTTATACAAATCAAGATAATCTATAGACTATACTGTAGCCCAAGGATGATCAGTAATTATATAAAAGGGAAAGAAATAGAATGCCGTAAATGCAAGGAGAAAAATGTGGGGTATACTACACACGCTCTGGAACTGCAAACCAATTATGGACTTTTGGGAAGAAGTCTACAAAAGGATAAAATTGGTTACCCAGATCGATATTCCAGACACCCTGGACGTAATGATTTTAGGTAGTTTGACAAAATTAGAAGGCACCTCATGCAAAATCAAATGGATATTAAGAGCATTATTTATAGCAAGGTACCTAATAGTCAGGAGATGGATGTCACAAGAACCACCAAAACCAAAGGAGTGGGAAAGGCAACTAGATCGTAATAAAAAATTTGAAGAGATCAAATATTGTGATCTAGGTAAAGAACAGATATGGAACAAAAGATGGCTAATATCATAGAAGGGAAAATAGACCCCCCCCCCTCTGTTCCTGGCTCCTATGGATATTTGTGTCTTTTTTTAAATTTTGCTACCTCTTTTTGTGACCCTGAATGGAGGGGGGGAGGTAGGGGTAGGGGGGGAGATGGTATTGTAGTAGGTATACTTTTTGTTAGATGTATGTGACTTTTGTAATAAGAAAATTTAATAAAGAAAATTAAAAAAAAAATGTCTGGCATGTAGATGCATGCGCAGACAGTTAACAGTAAGACCCAGTAGGGCTTTGACTGTCAAGAACATTGGGAAGCCCCAGGGCACTCGGCAGACCTTGAAACTTCCCAGAAGTGGATCCCCTAGTAAGTGGCTCAGGGGATCCAATCCATAGGGGGAAGACCCCTACATGCTGCAGTTAGGTTTGTAATATACAGCTGACAGCCCCTGCTTCTGGTTCCGGCTCCATTTGTGAGCAGGTGCCAGAGGCGGGACGTTATAGAACGTTCCTGTGCGGGAAGTATATTCCCGCCACGACGTACTATAACGTCCTAGTGCGTGTAGTGGTTATAGTGCTTCCTGAATTAAACTGCACTGATTTTTTTTTATATAAATACTGCTTAACCCCTTCACTACCTCTCCACATAAATTAATGTAACAGATTACAGAAAGGACTTTTTTTTACATCATGACTGTTGCCAACCTCAAACGGCTATATCTCCTGAACCCTGGAATCTAGCAAAACAATTATGGAGCTAAATTAACAGGATAATCCCCCCTTAATTTGATATATGTGTATGGATGCTTCACAGAGCCAGAGATATCCACCATTAAAGTTTCTCTAAGAAAGTAAATTTTTATGTACAGATTTTTATTGCCAATTTTAAGAGTGGATATCTCTGGTATCTTGTTTCTAGGTGCAATGGTTCCGTAGATATAGGTATTTGAAGTGTGGTTCCCTCCAGACAGTCAGCAGAAGGCAGAATATAGAAGAAGCTGCAGGAAAGATTTTTACTTAACAGAATTTCAGAAGTACATGCATCCTCTGCATCTGAAGATGAACCTGGGAATGGGTGATTGAATAATGCTGTACATATTTATGCAAAAGACTGGGAGCAAAGTGGTAGATGCACAAGGAATGCAATCTCTCACCGCAAATAGAAAAGAGACAAAAAAACAAGTGGAGCAGTCTCCTACTGCAATAAACGATAAAATCAGAGAATAGAATTTTTTGGTCCAGTAGGGTTCTCACCTGGTATGGTGGGGATATCAGCATAAAGAACTAGTCACGTGTATCTGGAAGCTTATCTCAAGAGCTTCCCATCCTCTGTGTTTAAGGATTACCAGGGGAGGGCTTTTCAATGCCAAACTTCAACTGATGCTTCACAATCACGTGGGATTGGGTTAAGCGCTCATAAGCATACTCCGGACTCCCGATATATACAGGCGGTCCCCTACTTAAGAACACTTAAGTAGAACACTACTTAAGACTTACATACGACCCATAGTTACAAACGGACCTCTGGATATTGGTAATTTATTTTACTTTAGTCCTAGACTACAATAAACAGCTGAAACAATTATCAAATGTGTCTGTAATGAAGCTTTAGTGTCAATATTGATTCTTATGACAACCCAACAATTTTAAAATCCAATTGTCACAGAGACCAAAAAAGTTCTGGCTGGGATTACAATGATAAAGTATACAGTTCCAACTTACATACAAATTCAACTTAAGAACAAACCTACAGACCCTATCTTGTATGTAACCTGGGGACTGCCTGTAGTGATAATATCAGACTTGTTAAATTATATTGCAACGTATTTCAGTCCGCTACTCGGACCTTCCTCAGGCAGAACTTAGGTATTGTACACCTACATAGGTACTAGGAAGGTACATAGGAACTGCCTGAGGAAGGTCCGAGTACCGGACCGAAATGCATCACAATATATTTTAACAATAAGGTCCGATATTATCACTATATATCAGGAGTCCGGAGTATCCTTATGAGCACTTACCCCATGTGAAGCATCAGTGGAAGTTTGGCGTGTACATATTTATGACATAGTTTGTTAAAAGTAACTACTTTTTTAAAAATACTTAAATAGTTAAATTTGTTATGATATATAAAGATTTTCTAGAGATATTGTCATTTAAAGAAGTGCATAGCAGAACGTCAAAAATTTACCTGGCCTTTCTGGCACCAGTAATCATCGGTACTGAAGGGGTTAAAGTATGTGTGTAGGATGCAGATCAGCATTACAGTTCTCCACTACACAACTAGTCTGGCGGAATCTGTTGCATCTCACCACAGTGTGGAACAACTTTGATCTCCAGGACCCCAAGCATTGCATGGTCTGCATTGATTTCATCTTGACCCCATATGAGTGGTTCAAGGTGTTTAAAAAATATGATTTTCCTGTACATTTGTCTTAACATATTGATAATAAACTTGTGGAAAATTCAGGATGAACACATTAAAGGAAACCTAGCATCAGAAATCTACCTTTTAAGGAAGATCCGATGATATTTAAGACTTGGATCTACCTTAATATAAGGATCCCTGATGGTAGATTTCATTTCATGGAACACAGTTACTGGCAGCCTTTCTAAGTGTAAGATGTAAAGAAGTTGATGAGGACCTATTGTGGAACATGATTGTTTTGGCTTAGGGCTAAAACCAGGACATTATCCAATTGTCCCACATATACAGATAAGTCCACTGTACACACTAACATACAGATAAGCATAAACGTTTGTAAAAACTGTGCCTATCAGTGGGTGGATCAGAGCTGCCAACATCCAGCACCATGAGTTTATTTTTACCTGTCATGCTCTGCAGTTCACCTCTCCTGTTCTTTCCTTCATTTTACACATTATGCATTTGCATCTCTCTCCACTAGTTCTTCCTCCTTTGGTTCACATAGCATGCTCTTTATGGGAAAGCACATGCCATAACTTTACACTCTCCAGCTGATTCATCTCCTTATCTCTACTGTTGACTTTTCCATGACAATCCTGTTTATATGACCTTGGCTTGTCTCCAACCTAAGATATACAGTAAAGCCAGTATCTGACAATTACACACACTGGGGCAGATTTATCAAGCTGTCTCAAAGTCAGAATATTCCTAGTTGCCCATGGCAACCAATCACAGCTCTCCTTTAAAATATTCATGTGCACTGGTAAAATGAAAGCTGAGCTGTAATTGGTTGCCAGGGGCAACTAGGAATATTCTGACTTTCAGACAGCTTGATAAATCTGCCTCAATTTGTCTGCTTTGGTCTTCATCTTGGCTTGTTTCTGACCATTATCTTGCCTGTCAGCTTTGTGTATCTTAGGTTTCTGAGTATGCCTTAACTTGCTACTGTACTATGCTACAATACAATTACCCCAATGCCATGAGTGAACAATGGTATCAAGGAGCAGTCAACCAATAGAAACAGGTGGTGACACTTAAAACAGTAAATAAATAACTTAAAGACACAATGGGCCACATGTATCATAGTTTTGTCTCTCTGAGGTGAATTTTAGAGACTTTTGGCGGGTAGTTTTTGCACCTTATGTATGATCCTGTCTTTTTATTTGTGATACATGTTCAGTTTTTCCTATCCTGGCAGCGCAAATTTTGGCTTCTTTTTGAGACTTTTTGTTGCAAATATCTCAAATCCACATGGACACAAGCCACGTGAAGGGGTTATATACAGGAGAGGATACAAGCCACGTGAGGGGGGTTATATACAGGAGTGAACACTAATGTTAATTTGGGATTTAACATGGTTCATTTTTAATGCATTTTGAAACTATTACAATAGCTGAGGAGAGGTGATTTCCCTTATTTCATTACTTTTAAGATTTGAATTTGCAAAATGCAGGGTAAGCGCAATGTTAACACATGCGTTACCGCGGCATCAATATTGCATTTTGTAAGCACAAATGTTAACAGTAATGAAATAAGGCAAATCACCCCTCCTCAGCTGTTGTACTTGGTTTCAAAATGCATTAAAGACGCAATCAAACCACTACGTGTGACCTTGCCCTTAGAAGTAACCAATTTTAAAAAAATGCAAAAATGTAAGAATTTTGACAAAAGAGGTTACAGTGCAAAATGTTAATCTGGTAAAGCATGTGAAATAATTCCAATTTACATGTTAAAATCGGGTCCATGAAAAAAAAACTTCCTTTGCACCTGCCCTGGACCAGGTGCAGATTTGCGCCTAAAAAGTTGCAAAAATAAGCAAAAAAAGTGATACAGTGAAAGGTCAAAAGTGATACAGTGAAAAGTCGCACTGAACATCTGGGAAACTGAGATACATAAGACACACTGCACAAGGTGCAGACCAAGGCATACTTGAAAAACGACAGGTGAAAAGTCGAAAAAAAGTCGCAGTTACTATACATGGGTTGTCAATGTATCACCTTTTCTTCATCCTACTGTGTTTAATATTGTTCAGAAAATAATGCAGCTGCAAGCAACGGGAAACCTGCAGTGCTTGAATGATCCCACCATAATGTGCATCACTGATACCACAATACAGTGCAAAAAAATAAGATCATGGAAAAGTGCCACAATTCCATGAATAATTTATGTTTCAATTAATATAGAAATAGAATTGACTTCACAGCATTGGTACACCTCAGGAGAATTCCTAGAGATAGGAGTGAGTCATTCAGATTAGCCAACATAGATTGTTAAAAGACAGAATAGCACAAGAACTATATGCTGGTAGACTAGGATGACATGTGCAATACTGAGCAGAGCTTGCACAGAGCTTGAAGGTGTTAAGTTAGTGACTCGCACAGATTAGATGCATTCATGTCACTTTAGGCTGGCTACTGCATTCAGCATAGATTTTAGAGAGAAAAATGTAGTAATTGGTAAACCAATTAGTTGGGGATAACTGTAATTGAGATATAAGTGATTCAAAGAGACAATTAAGGTCATAGAGGTTTTCTAAAAGAGGTTGAATTTTGGAAATGTTTTGGAGATGCATGAGGCATGAGTGAGCAAGGGATTGAATGTGTGATGTAAAGAAGAGGTCTGATTCAAATACAACCCCAAGACAGCACACATGCAGTAGACTAAAGAAGGAAATTCAAATTTCAGGGTAAAGTCATTGATAGATGTCAGAATGACAAAAAGTTCAGTTTTAAAAGGTCATGCTTCAGGTAGGGAGAAGATCATGTTAATGATGGCAGTTTAATTAAAGTGCCTAGTGTCAGAATGGGACTGTAATGGAGTGACATAGATGCAGAGAGTAATGTACAAAAAACAGCTAAAAATAAGAAAAGGTAGTACAGATTGTAAATCGTAGGTGAAATATTTCAAGACAAATTGGTAAATTTTTCTCCTGGATTATTTGGAGTGCATAACAAAATCCCCAAAAGAATGAAGTGAGGTAAATAGTGCTGGCTCATTATGTTTGGCACTTCCAAATTATTGGACTTATCCAGGACACAATTGACATCAGGGGAAAAATTAATTAGGTCTGGTGTGGTACCTTGTTCTGCTGCTACCTGAAATATGGTATGCAGTTACAAGTATAAAAGTGCCAATGCAATACTAACAAGGCGGATCTAGCCTCATTGTATGGCAGAACACTCAAAAAAGTGACCAGTCAAGCCTCAAAATGAATTTATTAGCAGTTGTTTAACTCTGTACTTTGTACACCTCTAAACTTGGTCTGCAAAGCCTTAATATCCATAACAAATTTAGTTCCTTTTTTCAGGGAAGGACTTATATTCAGAGTGCAGAATTCTTAAAATATATGACAACTGGCATCTTTTGAAGTGTCCAAACAGCTTTTTATGACATCCCGGAGCTTTTACAGCCCGATAAACACTGACATGAAGACTGGTCTGTGCAGACCCCAGAGGGCCTTCGGTCAACCCCTCCTCCCCCTGTATAAGGACTTGGAAACAAAGGACTGTTTAATATTCCTGGACTCTCCCCCTCATTAACACTTTGTCCAATCCTGAATGACCCTGTGGACTAATTAATGAATGGGAGGTTCTGAAACCTGAACTAAACAGAAATCTTATAAAACAATATGAGATACAGGAAATAGTGTTCACTTTATGGGGGCTGCTTGACAAGCTGGATATTCCATATTTCTCCCTCCTCCAGGGAATCAGCATTTACTTTTAGTTGTAAATTTCTGTTATTTTTTCTCAATTATTATTTAATACTGGTTTGCCTTGTTGTGTCATTTTATTTTATTTAGAAATTATTTTAGAAGCATTGAACAACTTCTTTTTGTATTAAAGACCACTTTAATTGTGGTCCCTGTATGCTTTGCGAACTCATAGGCTATTTAAGTGTGGTTAGCTTTGTGACAGCTAGAGAGCTGAGTGTGCATGTCTAGTGGTGTGACAAGGTGACTGCTTGAGAAGCAAGAGCGGATGTAGAGTAGGATACTTATTGTTCCCAGTATGAATATAATAAGTGGTGGCAGTGGATCATATCTGGAGTACTGGAGCTGTATGAGGTGTAATTTATGCTCAATTTGTGTCCTGAGTGAAAGGTGAGTGCAAGTTTCAGTAGGCTAAATTAACCTGTACAGCTGAACCCCACGTCATGTGACGAGGCAGCGGAGGGACACCTTTCATGACCAAAATATATTGGACTATTTAATTCAATATATGGAAATTTTAGTGACCATTTTGCAGGTTAATTGTTAGTATATTGTGTAGGTGTCACGTGTCTTTAGCCTGAATTTTAACCTAGCAAGTAATTTTGGTTAAATATACAGTACTTGTCAAAATGCAAGCAAATAGAAGTTGGAGGTCGTTCTCTTCATTTCAGTGCCTAGATTAAAGGAGGAAACTGTTAAGGATGTGATGTCTTTTCATCTGTGTGAGCTACATTAATGATTACATATGAAAACAGGAAAGAAAAGTGTCAATTTTTGTCACTGTCGGTTATATGAAACATCCTTAAGTTAATTGGAAAGGGCCTTCTTCATCTTCTTCACGCCCCTTAGAAGTCATATAAAATGCTTCATTAGGAACTGTATAGATCCGGATTTTAGAAAATGTGATTGTCTAATGTGAGTACTTCAGATCATTAATCCAGGGGTCCACACAGTGACAGCCCAAATTAACACCCATATATCAAGGTATGCAAGGTGCCATTAATACCGCCTGGTCAACAGTAGGAAAAGAATTGTCTGTTCCTAGTGGCAGTTTAATGTGTCTCAGAGCACTAATGAATAGAACTGCTGTCTAATGAGTGTCTATTTAGGTCGTTGAGACTCAAAAAAAATCCACTTAACTGACTGAAATGTATTTATTCTTGGTGTAAATTGCTTTCACTTTCTCTTTTTCATCATTAGCTCGAAGCAGTAACCCTGGAATAGATGGATGAGGATTGGTTAGATGGCTTGAAATAGAATGTTAGCAAATTCCATCATCTACCTAGTTTATATCAATGTGTAAAGTGTTGGCAGCTATGGTAAAGCATTACTTTTACCCTACCAACACAATTGCATTGTGGGGAGGGATAATAGAGGCTTCCTTAACTTTGTAACTTCAGCATCTAAAGAGTTAAAGTTAGTTAAAGAGTAAAAATGCAGAATCAGCATATTAAACATCAAACATCATATCAAACATATTTCCACCCCAAAACGAGGCCTCATACAGTAGATACTGTACGTTAGGATACATTTGTATAAATGAAATAACTGTGATTCTAAAAATGTCTAAAATTATTATTTTGCCCATTTATAATTGAATTCCCTAATTTTGACTAAACAAATGTAGTCAAGACATGCAGTGACCAAAGATTGTTTTACAGGTAATAAAATAGTTGCCTGTTACAAAACATACCGTGATATGAAAGACATTGGAGGAGATTTATCAATCTGTCTACACCAGAAAACTGGAGTAATTTGCATCTGAAATACCATGGGACACAATGGGGATCATTTACTAAGGGGCCGATTTGCGTTTTCCCGACGTTTTAACCGAATATTTCCGATTTGCGCCGATTTTCCCTGAATTGCCCCGGGTTTTTGGCGCACTCAATCGGATTGTGGCGCATCGGCGCCGGCGTGCACGCAACGGAAATCGGGACGTGGCCGAACGAAAACCTGATGGATTCAGAGAAACCGTTGCATTTTTTAAAAAAAGTGTCGCTGGACACGCGCTTACCTTCCCCAGGAATAGGATCGCGAACTCGGCGGACTTCGGCGCAGCAGTGACACCTGGTGGATGTCGGAGGAACTGCCTTAGTGAATCGCCGGAATACCCGAATCCACCGCAGAGAACGCGCTGCTGGATCGCGAATGGACCTGGTAAGTAAATCTGCCCCATTGGGGCACATTTACTAAGGGTCCGTCAGACACATTTCTAATTTTTTCAGATTTGCCCTTAATTGGCCCAGGTTTTTGGGGCACGTGATCAGATTGTGCCGCATCGGCGGCGGCTTGCATGCAACATCAATCGGGAGGCGCGGACTTCAGACAACCTGACTGATTTGGACAAACCGCAGAATTTAAAAACCAAATTGTATTGCAAGATCAGCCCTCACATGCACCGGGAAGAAGAAGGTGAACTTCGGCAGACTTTATCGGTGGAAGCGACACATGCAGGAAACTCCGAATCCTCATCGGACATTCTGTATCGGCAGTGACAACGGGACGCATAAGTAAATTTGCCCCATTAACTCCAGGTTTTAGACCAATTTTAGGCTGTTTTATGACTCCTACGAAAAAGGGCCCTATCCTCCGAAAAAAGGGTGTGTGTCTGCACCAGAAATACCTGTGTGCCAGAAAATGCAATATTGTATGGCAGCAAACTAGACCAACTAAAAGGAGGTCTTTTCAGTCTTAAGCCACACCAGATTAAATATCCAGCATCAGACACAATGATTAATCTGGCGCAGCAGAGAAATGTCTAGTTCTACTCTGCACTGGTCTAAAGACCGAAACATTAATACATCTACCCCACTGTGACTTCATGGAAGAAGAATTTCTAGATACTAAATATATATTTTTACCTGGTCTATTTCAATGAATAATGGGCAAAATAGAATCACGTTTGCCCATTGCCATATTCCATTGCGAAGTAGGACCATTACAATAAGTAAAATGAATACCTTCTCTTTCCTCTCCTCTACCTTGCACTAAGGTGCTACTTATAATTAATAGCTCATCCCTTACCCCATTATACCTTAACAATGTGCCATTCAGCCTGCTAAAATGATCATTTCTAATAGAACATGGAGTAATTAATTATATAAGGAATAAGTCTGCTTCTGAGCTGAATAATTTGGCAAAGAAATAGGTAAACGACTACTTTAATTGTAGCCTAATGGGCTTTTATAAGATATTTAGATGCTAATTTTTGAGGATGTGATTGCTGTAGCATTACATTTGGCGTACTATTGCTGTTACACTATTTTTGATCATTTTCTTGCAGTGAAAGCAGTTTTATGATACTTTTAAGATATTGAAAATTCTAGGATTTGTTTCATTAATCACAGGACATACAGCTCCTGAGCCCTCCTGAGATGTTAGTATTAATAACTATTTCTGTGATATAAGCTAACACTTAAGTCACATTTAAAACTTTAAACATTTCTGAATATGTGTTGGGTTTTCCAGCAAATAGTGTATTGCCTTCATTATGGCGTATTATAAGGACCACGCCTTACCATGTCCGGGAAATAGGCCTCTTGATCTATCCGTTGGGTGGCAGCCCCATGGGGTAGAACGTGAATGAATGTTTTCAGGGTTTTAAAAGGTATGCAGGCATGGAAAAGCGATATCCTAAGTCTGCCCACTCCAATGGCGCCCCCCCACGCATTCATGGTTTGAAGGTGGCATAGCCACAAAAACATTTGTAGTGTGCAAGAAATTGTGATTATTGAAATGCTTCTATGCCAGAAATTGTTGCAGAAGTACTGATAAATTTCTCCCAATGTATAAATGCTTTTTCTAGAACAGCAGATATACCCTCTCCACTACATTTTATGTACAATTAAAGACACTTTTATTCCATCTGCATTTTTCACAGATCAAGAATGAAGATTACAGATCTTATTATCTCATTGAAGTGAATTTGTCCACAAAAAACTTGCACATTTTACCTCTTTAAAATTGTGGTTGAGAATCAGTCACGACAAGGGATTTTAGCCCTTTTTATAAATAAAGTTGTACCAATGTAAACCATAAAGAGACATGACAATTGCTAAATACCCATTCATTTCTGGCATCAGACCATTGGTCTTTTAACTTTGAAGGCCTATGTTTTAAAACTGGAATAAACTCCATTGTGAATACACTCTTCTTGTTTTACAGTCATTGTATATGAAATGGACAGGATTTTCTTAAATATGGACTAGTACCATGCACATCTAAATTAATAGAAAGCTTGACTGATTCTACATCATTCTACAAGGATACAGAACATATTTGTTGTTACACATCAGTAATCAGAGCAACTCACAGGCGTTGATAAGCAGACTTGTGCAGAAAAATGTCCGATATGCTCTGCTTGGCTTAACATACAAATAGGCCACAGTGGTTTATAACATGATTCATAATTGCTGCTGATCCATTCACATTGCATAATTCAGTGAATTACTGAGGGTCAGGACATCTGTTTAATCCAGACTTCATTGAAAATGTAAACCAGTTATCCATATACACAGATATAGAAATGTACAGTATACATAATTCAAGTCAGACAAAAAGCACTATTTCTCTGGCCAATCTTAGTGACTTAGTGCCATCTCTCTTGATACTATCAGAAAATTGCATCTAGATGTAACAGAAATAATAGTTTTATACTCCAAGTTTTATCATACAGAAGTTATCTTAAGAATCCATGACACAAACCAGACAAACAAGGGGTTTACTAACAAGTTAAGATTATCAAACCTTAAACAGTTCAAAGCTGAAACTCTTTAAAACATGCCAACAGAACCACTTAATCCACATAACAATGCCAACATATTCCTCAGCATACTCCTTCATTGGTGAGGAAAATCAGATTACCACAACTTCAGTTGTAACAAAATACACGGTTTTATGAGGCTGGAGCAAGGGAATCCATAAGGGCATACAGTCCACTACTTCCATCCTTTCCCCCCCCAAATGTCACTTCCTACCAGAGAATCTAATAACCTACACTGATGCATTTCCTCCAGCATGGTTACTTCAGAGGGTCTCAGTATATTTAAATAGCATGGATTTGGGATCAGATCTTTTACACGAGCATCATCTGTATTCTTTAAGAATACTGCAGTTTACTCTCCCTCTAACTGACTGACTGAGAGTCTAAGTACAAGACTTGCTATAGGCTATGGTTTCAGATCATGGCAAGTTTGTAGCCATGTACAGTTTTGCTCTTTTAAGGTGCTATGTCATCCACAAACTAGGTTAACTCCTCATAGGAGCATCTGACATCATGGTGCCCATGTGCCCTTTAAACCTACAGAATAAAAGTATTGTACACTTGCAGCAACCGGACAGGAAGGCCCAAGGGAATAATATTTCTCCAATGTTTTAAAGCCAAGTATATGAGTATTCATTTTGTCTTTCATCATTTTGTTAGATGAGAAAGGAAATTAATATACCAGTTCAGAACTCATTACAAATGGATAATTTGTGTTGGGATGAGCAACCGTCCAGGTTTGGGTTCAGCTGAGTTGCGACAAATCCAAAAACTCTGTTCAGGTACCAAATACAAATGCTCACCGTCTCCAGTACACCCAAGACAGGTGCTGGCATGGATTGTCAGTTTAACCTTTTAACATCACCATTTCCAGAGGATCATCATTTTCTTTGATGCCTCAGAGAGAGATGGTCCTAGAGTCATGTTGGTGCCAGCAATTAAAACATTGCAGTTGGATCTGATTTCTTGTGTTATGATATTGGTAGACATGGCTGGAAACCAGTAGCCTGTTGGAGAGAGACAGGCACAGGACTGGGTCATTTCACTAAGGTCATGCGCCCGATGTCCACCAGGTGTCGCTGTTGCACCAAGGTCCGCCGAATTCACAGACAATTCCTGGTACACTGTAAGTGTATGTCAAGTAACACTTTTTAAAAAAAAAAATAGCGTGTTTTTTTCCAAATCCTCGGGTTTTCCAACAGCCACGCCCCCCAGTTTTCGTCGGCATGTCTGGCGTCGATGCGCATAATCCGATTGCGTGCGCCAAAACCCGGGGAAATTCGGCACAAAGCGGTAAATTCTGAAAACCCGGTGGAAAAAACGCGATTCAGACCCTTAGTAAATGTGCCCCAGTGTATAATACTTATAGTTTTTTGTACTGGAAACTCCTTTAAAAGTTTGCAACAGTTGTATATGTATACTTAGATAAAGTTATAAAATTCTATAGTAACTAGATCTGCATTGAAACTTTTTACTTTCTCTGCCATATGTGAAAAGTTCAGCTATTGCTGTTTTGGTTCTATTCTCCCCCAGTGAGTTGAGTGATTATAGTACTGCAGTCCTCTGTACATGCAGTACTTCTATGTTCACATTACCGTCTTGTTTTTCCTGCAGTGCTTGAGGCTGTTACATTTGATCTATTTTGAGAAAACATTACTCATAGCTAGACATTCTTCCATTACTGATATGAAAACACAAGTTTCCAATTTATTTCTTATAACCTTTTTTGTTAAAAAATTTAAAATCTTGCAATGCTTAGAAAAGAAATAATGAAGAAATAATGCAAGCAGAATTTTTTTGTTATTGCATACATAAGTGTTGTTTTTATTGGCGTGTTGACCATGGTAGGTCTGCAAGGTTGTTGTTTTCAATGACAATGCCAAGGTCACATCACTGATTGATCCTGACATGTCTGTGGTCTTGTCTGAGCTCCAATTAATGGAATGCAGATTTATATTTGGCAGAAAAATTTCCCAAGACTACACCGGACGAGAACCTTTTTTTAAAGAAAAGGTACCAACAGTTACAAATAATATGTAATAGTTAATTGTTTAGCCAAGCTAATTTTGTAGTGCATTTTCTACTGGAATTATTGGAAGCATTACTGCAAATGTCTTAGTTATGTACTGAGGAATTTAAGGCTATTTTTAACATCTCTTCTTCATCTCTACCAGCACTCTGATTTCTGCTTCAATCCCAGGGTCCTTTTGGGGGATCTGTATACCCCAATAGCAGTTCTATTTTGTTGCTGAAGTAATAGAAAGAACTGTGTAAAATCCACATATTTCTGTAGTGATTTCTGCTCCTTTCCAGGGTATCAGTCCTTGTGCTTCTGTATACCCCAATTTCAAGTTATTTGGTAGATAAAGTAGATCCATGTCAAATCAACATATTTGATTAACCAATATGTCAGACAGAGAGGTGGCAGGTGGACCAACACAGGTCACACCACAGTAAACGACCGTGTGCGGTAGGGGGGATTCTGTGAGGCCGATGTCATCTAGTGGCAGCGTGTAAACAACCCAAAGGTTGTTGTGTGGTTGACTAGGTCATCGACTCCTCCCAGATGACATCTACAACCCCAGCCAAGAGTCTGTGGGTTTGTCAGATACAACCCTTAGTTGGCATGGTGCAGGAGCGGTCAGTGGCGCTCACCTGTCCTCAACCAGCCCCTGTCCGTTTCATTTCACTCAGCCAGACACTACGACGTTGGCTGGGCTCAGCGCCACTAACAGCAAGGACGAACTCCTTGGGACAGGCAGCAGCTACGGCAGTGAAGGGGTGGGTCAGACATCCCGCTCCATTGTGCAGTAGGCAGGGAAGTAGAGATTGGAGATTGCACGGGAGTTATGTTGCACTTGCAAGTAGTCGGGCTGTGAATACTGAGACGATTGAGGAGAATAGCAGTGACAGGGAAACACAAATCGATGATGATGTAGTGATCGCACTTGGCAGCCAGGGGGAGCCAGGGATTCATCACCTTCTTAAGGGAGAAGAGGGGTGTCAGCTTGCATTTCAGCAGCTAAGCAGGCAACAAGTTGCTACTTTGGATGGAGTCAGCAGGGTGGCAGCAGTGTGGGACAGGAGCCAAACGGCCCATGGTACAAACCCTTCTTCGCAGGTCCAAGTTAACAGTGGCAACAGGGGCTCAGTGAGGCAGCAGATTTTCTCAATGCATTGTGTTGGCAGTAAATCACCACCTTGGCGGTGGTGTCAGTTTTTTGGTTAGGACAGAGAGAAGCCGAGCATGTTGTATATGTAGAATCTGCTGGCAAAGTGAAGCGTGCCCAGGGTTAACGTTGGCACCACGGCCCGCGTCAACACATGCAGCGTCACCATCCAATGGCCTGGGAGAATCGTGGAACACTGTGGAGGTCCATCCTTTGAAGAGATTACGTTATTTGGCAGTCGCCAGACTGCGGGATAATAACATCATTCCACTGCTTCATGTCCTGGAATTCATGCTTCAAAATCTGTCGGGTCAGGGCACTGGAGAAGTGGCAACTACATCTCATGCCACATAAGTCCGTGGGGGCTGAAGTGGTGGAGGAGGAAGAGGACATTGCAGAACACGCAGAGTCTGGTGAAATCAGGGGTTTTTCCACTCAGGTGACAGAGAGGAGGTCAGGAGCATACTGGAGAGGTAGAAGATGAGGCAGATGACCCAGAGGACTGTGGCTGTATACAGTGGAGATGGAGGCCGGGAGTCCCTCAGAGTCACTTCCACTGGGTGGCCTGCAGCATGCTGCTTTGCCTAGCTATTGACAGCCGACAGTCAACATCTGGTATAGGGATGACTTTTGGCTGTTTAACACCCCTGTACCCTTGCTACCGGTCAAAAATGGGTGAATTTTTTCAAGCTGCCGAGGGGGAGGAACAGCTGCCGTCTATAGAGAAATACTGAAAAGACAGTTGGCCACTGACTTTGTGCACCATTGTCCATCCTCTGTCAAGTCTGACCAGGGGATCCCTGGCAGTGATCACTCACGTACTAATGACACAGCTGCTGTGGGGAGATTGGGTGGTAGGAGCAGTAGCACTCCATCACAGAACTTAAGTCTGGAGTCCTTAATGGGCAACTTCCTTCACACACCATTGAGGAATGAGCCACTCTTTGGGGGATTTCTACATATATCTGCTTTAACGAAACAGGTTCTGTCGTAACTATGAAATCATATGGTCAGTGTAAAAAGTGCACTTTTGATGTTATAATGGGATCTTGGCCCTCAGCACTCCTTTCGAGCTGGCACATACGTTACCTTGTCAGCTGCATTCCCACTTCGCTTATTTGGTGAAGTTGTCCTCTGTAAGTGCCCATGATTGAAAGAGTTAAGCGATTCTAAGAGCGGCGGCTGTCTGCGTGTCATACTAAAACACAGCTCCCTATGTATAACATCTACAACACCCTACAGACTCTCATCTCTCAATTCATCATATTCGATTCGGGTTAATACATTTTTTTCAAAAAATTCGGCAATCAGGTCGAACCAAATTCAAACAAATTTGCCCAACTCTAGGGAACACCAATGACTGTACAGCAGAGAGATAATTGCTAAATTTTCTGAGGTAACATCAGACCATCAGTAGGAAGGGCACAGGCCTTTTTTGAATGATTTCAGCCACATCTGTGGCACAAACTAACTTGTCATTTTGGTCCCACTCTTGTTCCAGTCTTTCTGAAGTTCTGTGACTGTTTGTTGGATTCTTTGCCGTAACTTTCTCCAGTCTTTCCAGAGGTGTGTATGGGATTACATAAGATGTGGAGAGCCATTTCATTGTTTTTTCAATATTTTCTTTTAGGAAAGCGTCACCTGTTTTTCCTATACAACAGATTGTCCATGCTGAAAATTTTTGTCTAGGATGGGAGAGCGGAGAAAGGGAACGTGGTGGGATGAGGTGTGGGTGGCGGGTAAAACAAAAGGTGGGAGGCGAGGGATAAGCAAAAGATGGTGGAGGGGAAGGAAAAAAGGAAAGGAGGGGAGTTGGGGTAAAGAGGGAGTTAGACATGTCAGAGAAGCGGGTATGGGGAGGGTAAGGTAGACGAGGGGAGGGAGGTGAAAGAGCTGGGGGGGGATACCAGAGGGAAAAAGAGAGGGAAGGATTGTCATGCGAAAAGTGTTATGAGTGATGAATGCAAGGATGAAACAGTGTTATTGAAAGGTTCTGATATGCACTTGCCCTCTTTCTGTCATTTAACTAAAGGAAAAGTCCAACTCCTGCTGCAGAAAACATTCCCTAATCCACTTCCTCCCACCCCTTCACTTACATTCACTATATATTTTGGGATCATCTTTCCTCGAGTTGTTGACACATATTGGGGAAATCTATAAAAAATGTAACAAGGTCACACAGTGGCGAGTTTAGACACTAGCAGTCAATTCTGCAGCAGATGCAAATAGTGTCTGGTGCTAGTGATAAATCTGGTGCTGGTGTTGGTATTTGGTGCCCAGACTTTTTGTTGTGGGACCAAGCCCCTTTTCACAGGTTTATGCTATTTTATGTTAACGTCTCTCATACCGTTCCAATCAGCGGCAGACTGTGTGGGATCTTCTCTATGTCATCTAGATGTTGTTAATACAGTGTGGTAACATTCATTCTAATATTCAGTTTAATATGGCATTAAACAAATTGGGGCACATTTATTATCCGGTCTGGAGAGGATCCCAAAAGTGATTCAACAAGTCAAGCACCTGATTTGGATCTGATGTCATTCCTTGATGAGGTTCACGATCTTCCTCCCAGTGTATGTAAGTGCATGGCTTTCAACACAATTTTAAGCTAAATCCCATGGTTTGTCCAATCCATCGGATCGTCCACACCCGCCCCCCAATTTATAATCGCATGAAAGCCGGCGCAATCGCAATAAAATTCGATCGCGTGCGACACAATTGCCTGCTAAATACCTGTCACAGCCATGCGATCCCCGAAAACTACGGAAACCCGATGGAAATGCGGCCACGGGACCCTTAGTAAGTAGCCCCAGTGTTACAAAAATGTAATGCTACAAATTGCAACGTGAATGGATGCAAATGCAATGCAAAACAGAAATGCGATGGACCTGAGTCAGTGTAAACACAAACAAATTTTAAACACACATGCAATGTAAAGCCATTTAATTTGCAAAACAGAGCATATATGCCACATAAATGTGAATGCAAGACAATGGGGCTCATTACTAAGGGCCCCGCGGACCGCACTTTCGTTGGACATCCCGACGTATTTCCATGTTGCGCAGCCGCTAGGACAGGATTGAATAGGGGTTTTTGGCGCATGCAATCGGCTTTTGGCACAAATGCGCTGGCTTTCATGCGACACAAATCGGGGGAGGGCCGTCGGACGATCTGACGGATTCGGACAAACCACCAGATTTAACATCAAAATTGTGTCACAAGCCTGCACTTACAGAACCGGGAGAAGAAGGTGAACACTGGAGGACCTGAGTGGGAAAGTACACATGCAGGAGATCATGTGCACATCTTAATGAATCGAGGCAGAGTTATCCTAGTCGGACAGTTCCAGATCGGGGATCACCGTAGGACCAGGTAAGTAATGTGCCCCAGTGTCTTCTTTATGTTGCAAATGGAACACAGACAAGTTTGCAATCTGCCTACACTTCTCCGGTATAATTTCTTTTGTGTCCTGTTCACACTGATCGGGATTGCGGCAACTAAACTTCTCTGCATCATCTGCAAAATCTGCAAAATCTCCAAGATTTTAAAACAGAATAAAGCAAGAGAGATTCATGGCACTGATCTTGCTTTTAAATTACAAAATTAGTTTTTATTATACTCCAAGTAGATAGTAAAATGCGCTCTTTCATTTAGAAAATTCAATTTATTTTATTAATTTACTGCTCGATCTCGAGCCGGCGAGATACTCGTCCGAGTAACGAGCCGGTCCGAGTATGCTAATACTCGACCGAGCAGTATACTCGGACGAGTATACTCGCTCATCTCTAGTCTCAGTATATTTAAATAGCATGGATTTGGGATCAGATCTTTTACACGAGCATCATCTGTATTCTTTAAGAATACTGCAGTTTACTCTCCCTCTAACTGACTGAGAGTCTAAGTACAGGACTTGCCATAGGCTATGGTTTCAGATCATGGCAAGTTTGTAGCCATGCACAGTTTTGCTCTTTTAGGTGCTATGTCATCCACAAACTTAGGTTACTTACTCATAGGAGCATCTGACATCATGGTGCCCATGTGCCCTTTAAACCTACAGAATAAAAGTATTGTACACTTGCAGCAAACCGGACAGGAAGGCCCAAGGGGAATAATATTTCTCCAATGTTTTAAAGCCAAAGTATATGAGTATTCATTTTGTCTTTCATCATTTTGTTAGATGAGAAAGGAAATTAATCTACCAGTTCAGAACTCATTACAAATGGATAATTTGTGTATGGGATGAGCAGACCGTCCAGGTTTGGGTTCAGCTGAGTTCGACAAAATCCAAAAACTCTGTTCAGGTACCGAATACAAATGCTCACCGTCTCCAGTAACACCCAAGACAGGTGCTGGCATGGATTGTCAGTTTAACCTTTTAACATCACCATTTTCCATGGGATCATCATTTTCTTTGATGCCATCAGAGAGAGATGGTCCTAGAGTCAATGTTGGTGCCAGCAATTAAAACATTGCAGTTTGGATCTGATTTGCTCGTGTTATGATATTGGTAGACATGGTTGGAAACCAGTAGCCTGTTGGAGAGAGACAGGCACAAGGACTAAGGTCATTTCACTAAGGTCATGCGCCCGATGTCCACCAGGTGTCGCTGCTGCACCGAGGTCCGCCGAAGTTCACCATCCAATTCCTGGTACATGGTAAGTGTATGTCAAGTAACACTTTTTTTTAAAAAAATAGCGTGATTTTTCCGAATCCGTCGGGTTTTCCAACAGCCACGCACCCCAGTTTTCGTCGCAATCTGGCGCCGATGCGACATAATCCGATTGCGTGTGCCAAAAACCCGGGGAAATTCGGCACAAAGCGGTAAAATTCTGAAAACCCGGTGGAAAAAACGCGATTCAGACCCTTAGTAAATGTGCCCCAGTATGTATAGATAATTAATAGTATTGTACTGGAAAACTCCTTTAAAAGTTTGCAACAGTTGTATATGTATACTTAGATAAAGTTGTATCAATTCTATAGTAACTAGATCTGCATTGAAACTTTTTACTTTCTCTGCCATATGTGAAAAGTTCTACGCTATTGCTGTTTTGGTTCTATCCTCCCCCAGTGAGTTGAGTGATTATAGTACTGAACAGTCTCTTTACATGCAGCACTTCTATGTTCACATTACCGTCTTGTTTTTCTCTGCAATGCATTGGCTGTTACATTTGATCTAATTTATGAGAAAACATATACTCATAGCTAGACATTCTGCCATTACTGATATGAAAACACAAGTTTCCAAAGTTTATTTCTTATAACCTCTTTTAGTTGAAAAGATTTAAAATCTTGCAATGCTTAGAAAAAAGAAATAATGAAGAAATAATGCAAGCAGAAATTTTTGTTATTGCATACATAAGTGTTGTTTTATTGGCGTGTTGACCATGGTAGGTCTGCAAAGGTTGTTGCTTTCAATGACAATGCCAAGGTCACATCACTGATTGATCCTTGACATGATCTGTGGTCTTGTCTGAGCTCCAATTAATGGAATGCAGATTTATTATTTGGCAGAAATAATTTCCCAAGGACTACACTGGACAGAGACCTTTTTTAAAGAAAAGGTACCAACAGTTACAAGATAATAGTGTAAATAGTTAATTGTTTTAGCCAAGCTAATTTTGTAGTGCATTGTCATACTGGAATTATTGGAAGCATTACTGCAAATGTCTTAGTTATGTTACTGAGGAATTTAAGGCTAGTTTAACATCTCTTCTTCATCTCTACCAGCACTCTGATTTCTGCTTCAATCCCAGGGTGTCCATTTTGGGGGATCTGTATACCCCAAATAGCAGTTCTATTTTGTTGCTGAAGTAAATAGAAAGAATTCTGTGTAAAATCCACATATTTTCTGTAGTGATTTCTGCTCCTATTCCAGGGTATCAGTCCTTGTGCTTCTGTATACCCCAAATTTCAAGTTATTTTGGTAGATAAAGTAGATCCATGTCAAATCAACATATTTGATTAACCAATATGTCAGACAGAGAGGTGGCAGGTGGACCAGACACAGGTCACACCACAGTAAACGGACGTTGCAGTAGGGGGGATTCTGTGAGGCCAATGTCATCTAGTGGCAGCGTGTTGATAAACAACCCAAAGGTTGTTGATTGGTTGACTAGGTCATCGACTTTCTCCCAGATGACATCTGACAACCCCAGCCAAGAGTCTGTGGGTTTGTCAGATACAACCCTTAGTTGGCATGGTGCAGGAGCAGGTCGGTGGCGCTCACGTGTCCTCAACCAGCCTCTGTCCTGTTCATTTCACTCAGCCAGACATCTACGAGGTGGTCTGGGCTCAGCGCCACTAAACAGCAAGGACGAACTCCTTGGGGACAGGCAGCAGCTACTTGGCAGTGAAGGGGTGGGTCAGACATCCGCTCCATTGTGCAGTAGGCAGGGAAGTAGAGATGTGGAGATTGGCACGGGAGGTTATGTTGCACTTGCAAGTAGTCGGGCTGTGAATACTGAGACGATTGAGGAGAATAGCAGTGACAGGGAAACACAAATCGATGATGATGTAGCTGATCGCACTTGGCAGCCAGGTGGAGCCAGGGATTCATCACCTTCTTAAGGAGAAAAGGGTGTCAGCTTGCATTACAGGCAGCTAAGCAGGCAACAAGTTGCTACTTTGGATGTGAGTCAGCAGGGTGGCAGCAGTGCGAGGACAGGAGCCAAACGGCCGCATGGTACAAACCCTGCTTCGCAGGTCCAAGTAAACAGTGGCACAGGGGCTCAGTGAGGCAGCAGCATTAGTAGTTACTCAATGCATTGTGTTGGCAGTAAAATCACCACCTTGGCGGTGTGTCAGTTTTTTGTTAGGACAGCAGAGGAGCCGAGCGTGTGTATATGTAGAATCTGCTGGCAGAAAGTGAAGCGTGGCCAGGGATCTAACGTTGGCACCACAGCCCTGCGACAACACATGCAGCATCACCATCCAATGGCCTGGGAGAATCGTGGAACACATGTGGAGGTCCATCCTTTGAAGAGGTGACGTTATTTGGCAGTCGCCAGGACTGCGGGATGAATAACATCATTCCACTGCTTCATGTCCTGGAATTCATGCTTCAAAATCTGTCTGGTCAGGGCACTGGAGAAGTGGCAACTACATCTCATGGCCACATAAGTCCGGTGGGGGCTGAAGTGGTGGAGGAGGAAGAGGACATTGCAGAACAAGCAGAGTCTGGTGAAATCAGGGGTTTTTCCACTCAGGTGACAAGAGAGGAGGTGCAGGAGCATCTGGAAGAGGTAGAAGATGAGGCAGATGACCCAGAAGGACTGTGGCTGTATACAGTGGAGATGGAGGCCGGGAGTCCCTCAGAGTCACTTCCACTGGGTGGCCTGCAGCATGCTGCTTTGCCTAACTATTGACAGCCGAACAGTCAACATCTGGTATAGGGGTGACTTTTGGCTGTTTAACCCCCTGTACCCTTGCTACCGGTCAAAAATGGGTGACTTTTTTCCAGCTGCCGAGGGGGAGGAACAGCTGCCGTACTATAGAGAAATACTGAAAAGACAGTTGGCCACTGACTTTGTGCACCATTGTCCATCCTCTGTCAAGTCTGACCAGGGGATCCCTGGCAGTGATCACTCACATACTAATGACACAGCTGCTGTGGGGAGATGGGGGTGGTAGGAGCAGTAGCAGCTCCATCAGCAGAAGCTTAAGTCTGGAGTCCTTAATGAGCAACTTCCTTCACACACCTATTGAGGACGGTAGCCACTCCTTTGGGGGATTTCTACATATATCTGCATTTAACAGAACAGGTTCTGTCGTTTTCTATGAAATCATCTGATGTCAGTGTAAAAAGAGTGCACATTTTGATGTTATAATGGGATCTTGGCCCTCAGCACAGTCCTTTCGAGCTGGCACATACGTTACCTTGTCAGGCTGCATTCCCACTTCGCTTATTTGGTGAAGTTGTCCTCTGTAAGTGCCCATGGAATTGAAGAGTTAAGCGATTCTAAGAGCGGCGGCTGTCATGTGCGTGTCATACTAAAACACAGCTCCCTATGTATAACGTTCTACAACACCCTACAGATTCTCATGTCTCAGATTCATCATGTTTCGATTCGGGTTGAATCAAATTTTTTCAAAAAATTCGGCAAATCAGGTCGAACCAAATTTCAACAAATTTGCCCAACTCTAGGGAACACCAATGACTGTAGCACAGAGAAAGATTATTGCTAAATTTTCTGGAGGTAACATCAGTCACCAATCAGTAGGAAGGGCACAGGCCTTTATTTTGAATGATTTCAGCACATCTGTGGCCACAAGACATAACTTGTCAATTTGGTCCACTCTTGTTCCAGTCTTTCTGAAGTTCTGTGACTGTTGTTGGATTCTTTGCCGTAACTTTCTCATCAAGTCTTTTCCAGAGGGTGTGTATTGGATTTACATAAGGACTGTGGAGAGGCCATTTCATTGTTTCAATATTTTCTGTTTAAGGGAAGAGCTTCACCTGTTTTCCTATACAACAGGAATTGTCATGCATGAAAATTGTTGTCTTATTGAGTGATGAATGCAAGGATGGAACCATGTGTTATTGAAGAAGGTTCTGATATGCACTTGCCCTCTTTCTGTCATGTAACTAAAGGAAAAGTCCAACTCCTGCTGCAGAAAACATTCCCTAATCCACTTCCTCCACCACCTTTCACTTACATTCACTAGATATTTTGGGATCATTCTTTCCTCAGATTGTTGACGAACATATTGGGGAAAATCTATAAAAAATGTACTAAGGTCACACAGTGCAGAATTAGACTAGACAGTCATATTCTGCAGCAGATGCAAATAAGTGTCTGGTGCTAGTGATAAATCTGGTGCTGGTGTTGGTATTTTGGCGCACAGAACTTTTTGTTGTGGGACCAAGCCCCCTTTTCACAGGTTATGCTATGTTATGTTAATCGTCTCTCATACCGTCCAATCAGCGGCAGACTGTGTGGGATCTCTCTATGCTCATCTAGATGCTGTTAATACAGTGTGGTAGCATTCATTCTAATATTCAGTTAATATGGCATGAACAAATTGGGGCACATTTACTTATCCGGTCTGGAGGAGATCCCAAAAGTGATTCAACAAGATCAAGCACCTGATTTGCTGAATGTGTCACTTCCTTGATCAGGTTCACGATCTTCCTCCCAGTGTATGTAAGTGCATGGCTTTCAACACAATTTTTAAGCTAAATCCCATGGTTTGTCCGAATCCATCGGATCGTCCGACACCCTGCCCCCCAATTTATATCGCATGAAAGCCGGCGCAATTGCAACTAAATTCGATTGCGTGCGACACAATTGCCTGCTAAATACATGTCACAGCCATGCGATCCCCGAAAACTACGGAAAACCCGATGGAAATGTGGCCACGGGACCCTTAGTAAGTAAGCCCCAGTGTTTACAAAAATGTAATGCTACAAATTGCAACGTGAATGGGATGCAAATGCAATGCAAAACAGAAATGCGATGGACCTGAGCTCAGTGTAAACACAAACGAATTTTAAACACACATGCAATGTAAAGGCCATTTAAATGCAAATACAGCATATATGCCACATAAATGTGAATGCAAGACAATGGGGCTCATTTACTAAGGGCCCCGCGGACCGCAGTTTCGTTGGATATCCCGACGATTTCCATGTTGCGCCGCTAGGACAGGGATTGAAGAGGGGTTTTTGGCGCATGCAATCGGCTTTTGGCACAAATGCGCTGGCTTTCATGCGACAGAAATCGGGGGAGGGCCGTCGGACGATCTGACGGATTCGGACAAACCACCAGATTTAACATCAAAATTGTGTCACAAGCCATGCACTTACATACACCGGGAAGAAGAAGGTGAACACTGGAGGACCTGAGTGGGAAAGTTACACATGCAGTATATCATGTGCACGATCTTAATGAATCGAGGCAGAGTTTATCCTAGTCGGACAGTCCAGATCGGGGACTTCTAATATGTTCCCCCACAAGTTTTTAATTTTCGGCAAGTGCGTCCGATATATTTGTAGCCACATGGGCAAGTTAACATGTAGATTACGTAATCTGTGTCACAATTAATGAAACTATTAATGTCATAAGTTTCATTATCTTTTCTACCCACAAAAGTATGCATATCATTTACCTGTGTACTATTTCTACATGCTGTGCATTTCTTACATGGAAAAATTCCTTTAAAGCCTATATTTTTGCAATCTGTTTGTATATAACTAGAAGTCTTTTATATTTGGTGCTGTCCTAAAATTTACAGTGGGCTTTTTCCCAAGATGTGCTGCCAGAATTGGGTCACTTTTTAACATATGCCATTTTTTTTTTAAATTATTCTTTTAATTTCAAGTGCACCCCTATTGTAGCTGTTGATGAACAGTGGATTCTCGTCTTTTTCTTTAATTATTAGAGGACTGGGTTTTGTTTCTAACTTTTACTAATTCAATTTCTAAATATTCCTTCTCTCGAAACCTATCCCATATGATTTTAGATTGTTCCTCAATCTTTTTCTCTAGACCAGTTGCGGGAAATTCTCTGTAACTGTTTCTTTGGTATATCTTTAGCCAGGGACGGTAATGATAACTGCTTTGCTCTATATAACTGTTCACATTGGTAGGCTTAAAGTATGTTTTGGAGTATATGTTGTTGTCTTCTAAAAATATTTCTAGATCTAAAAATTGGATTCGTTTCTGATCTTTTTCATAAGTAAATTTTAAGTTGTATGTATTGTTGTTAGGATACTCTATAAAATTCATAAGCTCTTTATTGTTCTTAGTGAATCGCCTCATGCTGCATTATAGACGCACAACGCCCTTTCAGCGAACTCTGATGACCCTGTAAGTAAATTGGCCCCAATGTGTTATTTTGTTATCCTGAGTATATTAAGAAACTTGTCTTTGCGGGAATACCCCTTTAATGAGCTATCCTAGACCAGATGTGTAAATGGAGAAGAGTAGGATTCCCAGGACAAAGAATTGAGGGATGCCAACAGAGAAGGGGTGGGGTGAAGAGGTGGTATGAAAGGGATAGACATTATTGGAGAGGTATAAAGAGATCCTTGGAAGGGCCAGGTCAATGATACCAAGGTACTATAGCTTTGCAGCAGGAGAAAATGGTCAACAGTGTCAAAGGCAGAAGACAGATCAAGAAGGAGAACAGAGTAGACACTGACACTAAGTAGACAGTAGACACTGAATCTAGATGTCATCCAATCTACATGGTATGACAATAAACTGGGACATTTTCTACACAATCTTCATAGTATCATCAAAGTATCATAGTAGATGGGGTCGCGTGACGGGATGACGTGATCGCACGCCGCTCCGCCTCCCAACACTCGTACGCTGATGCGACTGCTCCGGCACTTTAGCGTTCCCCACCGCCTCAATTGACTGAAACGGGGGTTGAAGGGTTCGCATCTCCGGGACCGGCAGAAGGCTGTACCGCGGGCCGGGAATCGGTGGGACCCGGTAACGCGTGTTCCCGCTGATCCCCTACTGCTAATCCCCTACTGCTGATCCCCCACTGCCTTTCTGAAGCTGTGGGGGGTGAAGAGTACCACGCTGCCGCGGACGGGAAGCTGCGGTTGCCGAGACTAAGGGTGACCTGAACCGCTGGAGAGATCGGAAGGAGGGCTCCGGACCACACCGCAGAAGTCACGTGTTTCACTCACCAGAGGAACCGCCAAGCGCCGGTGCCTTGCACATGCCAGGCATCAGCTCTGAAACTGGACCAACGAAAGGTGTACATTGGTCCAAACTCGCATCAGGAACTGCAGAGAACGTCTCTCCGATGGTTTGTGGCGACGCCGGGAGTCTAGTGCTCAATCTGCTGCGGCGACCCTTCTGAGAACCCCCATGCTCAACGACAAGTTACTTCTTTATGGTGTTCCCTTAGGGAAAACGCTTGCCTACTTTGCGCTCCCTTACCTTTTGTGACCTTACTAATAGCCGTGATGAACTAAAGACTATTAACAGCTAATAACTGTTTTGCTATCTTCCCTATGCCTTCTAATATAACAAACCAGGAGCGACTAACTCTATGCTTTTGTGATAAGTAACTCTTACCGGAACACAACTATTACTCTCTCTCGACTTTTGGTGTCCACTATGCACCGCTCCCCCTCATTCTATGATTTGCAATGCTTCTGTTTAATGTATAATGTTATATGAATGAGAGATCTGGTTTGCTGTGTTTATGGTACTAACAGTACTAATTATGAAATTGTTAACTGGTAACCATTAACTATTAACAGTTATATTGTCCTCCTCTCTCCTGCCCCAATCTGGTTTAAAAGGGGCCTTAAACTAAACTCCTTGGCAATACTGCCTGGAGCAAGGAGGTGTAAAAGCAATTCAATACCAGCCTGAACACTAATTGGACACTACTATGTCATTTTTTTATACGTAACTGATTAACAGTCAGCAGGGGAGGTTAACACTTAAACGGGTAACCCGGCTGTGCTGGTTCCAAAAATTGGAACGCACTACCGCCGGTCAATCAGCTGTGACGCTAGGTGACCCTAAGGACACTGCTTCCCCCCTCCTTTTTTGGAATACTCCTCCTCCCCCCCCCCCCCAAATTTAACAATGCCTCCAAAAAAACAGAAAGGAAATCTGGGGGTTTAGAGAAAATGTGGAAAACATCACCCACAAAAACGAGACAAGTTAATAGGGATGATCCCCAACCCACATCAGCCAACCCTGACTATCCCAGATAGCGAAGACACAAGCATAGGGAATGAGGGGGTCTTGGCCCAAATACTAGCTACGGTCCAAGAAACCAAAATATCAATAGCAGAATTAAAGTCAGATGTTGGAAGTGTCCGATCAGCTATCTCAACCATGAGAGAAGAGATGAATTCATTAAGGGATAAATTTAAGGAAATAGAAAAAAACGCTAAGAAAAAGGAGGAGGACATTAAATTAATCCAGAAAAGTATGAAGGATCTGAGGGCAGAAAATGGAACCCTGAAAGAGAAACTGGTGGACCTTGAGAACCGGTCCAGGAGATCCAACATAAGAATAGTAGGGTTCCCAGAGCAATCGGAGGAGGGGAATTTGGCAAAGCAAATCCAGAAGTGGCTACTGGAGGTATTTGGAAGTGAGGGACTCTCTTTAGGATTCGCAATAGAAAGAGCACACAGAATTCCATTTCAGAAACCAATTGCTGGGGCTGCCCCCAGAACAATTTTGGGTAAATGCCTGAATTCCCAAGATAGGGAATATATCATTAGAAATTCTAGAAGAAAAGAACAGGGGTTGATGGTAGATGGTAACAAAGTCGCTATCTTCCCCGATTATGCGAGGGAAACTCAAAAGCAAAGAGCAAGTTATAAAATGGTGAAAAAGAGGTTGCACGAGGGAAATATCCAATTTTCCCTGTTATTTCCAGCCAAGCTGAGAATTATTTACAAAAACAAAACGTGGTTTAAGTCAAAATCTGAAGTAACCGAAGTAGGAAAGAATTAACAAAGAAGAAAAATGAACGCTAAATAAAATATGAATAATGAAGTTAAACGGGTGTTGGGAGGGCGACGGGAGAAATGGGGATCTACTTTATGATGGTAAAGGTGGATCAAATTTGTGGGGGGTGGGACCTACTGACAGGAGGGTTTTTTTTTTTTTTTTGTTAAATGGAGAAGATAACAAGGATCTTATGTTGGAATATTAGGGGTCTAAGCGACAGGAAAAAAAGAAGTGCAATATTTGATGTAATAAAAAAACACCTACCGGCAGTGGTAGTACTACTGGAGACACCTTTAACACCAGAATTTAGACAGAAAGTGAAGCGACGATGGAAGGCATGGCAATTACATTCTTATGGAGACATTTACTATAAGGGGGTTTCAGTCCTTGTCCGTGCCAGTGTCGATTTCAAATTAATTGACAAGAGAATTGACAGCGAGGGGAGATTTATATTTATGCAATGTTTATTGAACGGCTACGAATATCTTTTGGCATTTCTGTATATCCCTCCCCCTTCCTCATTGAAGGTGCTGATGGAGTTCACTGATTTTACTAAGGATAAAAGCTGTAGTAGGATTTTGATAATGGGAGATCTGAATATGGTATTCGACCCGACCCTCGACCGTCTTAATCTCTTGGGGAAAGGGAGAATAAAAACCTGCAAAGGGAGAAAATTGAATGGTTTTTACCAGGATATGGGGCTAGAGGACGTTTGGCGAGCCAAATACGGCAGGAAGAAAGCCTTTTCCTGTCACAGCAAGTCAAGCAACAGTCTGTCTAGAATAGACCATGTTCTGGCAAATTCCCCAGGACAAGCTGATTATGTATGCAGATGACATCCTGCTGTGCCTCCGTGACTCCCCAACATCCATCCCTAATACGGTTAGAGTAATTGCCTCCGTGACTCCCCAACATCCATCCCTAATACGGTTAGAGTAATTACAGAGTTTGGCCAGTTCTCCGGCCTGGAGATCAATTGGAGTAAATCAGGTCTGATGCCCCTTGATGGGAATAAGACGGAAGCCCTTAAAGCCGGTAACATCATGAGCTGCCAAGACTCGCTGAAATATCTGGGTACTATGATTTCAGCACAGGTACAAGATTATGACCTTCTGAATTTGAAACCCCTAATAAGTTCTGTTAGATGCAGGATTCATATTTGGGATAAACTTCCTCTCTCCTTTGCAGATAGGATTGCATTAATAAAGATGGTCCTTCTGCCGCAGATTTTATTTTTCCTAATTTAATGCCCAATCTGGATAGATAGCTCCTTTTTTAAAGCATTGGAAGCACTGTTCAATGAACTTATTTGGGGTCGGAAAAGAACCCGAATCAAACTTAGCTATCTATATGCACCTATGGGAGAAGGAGGACTGGGAATCCCTTTCTTGTACGGATACTTCCTCGCAGCTCAGATGTCCCGCATACTGAGGTGGAAGGATAGAAAGGAACCGTTAAAAACATTACTTATGGAAGATGGGAAAACCTACACAGTTTTTGAAGCCTTAGAGAGCGGAATAGAGCAAAATAAACAAGATAAGAACCTGATAAAAGAAGCCATTCATAAAGGATGGAAAGCTTTAAAAAAAATTAATCTTATCAATGGCATTATGGAGGATACTCCTCTGTGGTCAAACGTTAACTTTCCAGAGCTACAAGACCTTCCTGACCCCATATTTTGGGAAAACAGAGGGGTGCGTTTATTTTCACAGGTTTTGGAAGAGGGGAAAGTCATGAGTTTTTCAGCACTTAAAGATAAAGCAAATTTGAATAATGGTGATTTTCTGAGATATTTACAGTTGACACATGCAATTAATGCAATAAAAACCCACAGGAGTATAAAATTTGAAACACATCAATGTATAGAGTTTATCAAGCACACTGGGAGGAAAAAAGGTTTGATATCAGGGATTTATAGATTCCTGATCAAAGGGAACAACTTAGGGCTTAAACACAAGTCACAGGAACACTGGGAAGATAAGATAGGAATGATTCCGAGGGAGGAATGGGGGGAAATATATAGGAATGTAAAAATTGGATCAATTAACGAAAACCACAGAGCCATACAGACAAAAATTTTATATATGCTGTACTACACACCGGCCGCTCTGTGCAAGATGAAACTAAGGGAATCTTCCAAATGCTATAGATGTGAAAGGGAGGAGGCTGACTTCCTTCACTTAATTTGGATATGCCCAAGTATAAAAATATTTTGGGATAAAATATTCTTGAGGATAAATGAAGTTCTGGGGAAATCCCTGATCCCATCACTTAATGTTGCAGTTATGGGAATTTGCGGACCTAGCCATAATATTAGTGCAAAGGAAGGTGTATTAATAACTAAACTAGTGATGATTGCTAAAGCCCTCATAACTCGAACTTGGGGAAGTCATATATCGCCAAATATAGATCAATGGTTCAACCTTACCCAAAGAATCAAAAGATATGAGCAAATTTACGCTAACAAAATTGGGAAAGGTGGGAAATGGGCAGAGATATGGATGAGGTGGAGATAGGAGAAAGAAGAGAGGAGAGGGAAGGAAGGGGAAAGGGAAAAGGGGAAAAAAAGATAGGGGGTAATAGTAAACTCAACAAGAACTCCCCCCCCCCCCTTTTTTTTTTTTTTTTCTGTCAGTAGGTGGGAGGGGACGGGGAGGGTAGGGGATGATTAACTTTAATATGAATTATTGATGTATATACGGGTGATGATATGTACCTATATGAAATTGATCTATATAGACTATGGTGAATGTCTCTCTCCCCCGTTTTTGTAAATAAATCAGTAAGGGTGGGCAGGGGAGGGAATTTATGGGTAATTAATATGGGAATTACAAATTTGGTATATACTTATTAATAGAAGTAAGAATTGCAGATAACTATTGTCACGTTTTGTATTGATGTACACTTTGCATAAGATAATAAAAAAAAAATATTGTTAAAATAAAAAAAACAAGAAAAGGCAATAGAGGGGAAAAAAACTTGTATAGAAGGCATTTACAACAGGCCTGTTTAAAGAGAGAAAGAAACCAACAGCAACATATAAAGTCATTCATTACCCCGACAATGGGCAACAGACAAGTCCGTATTTTGCCAGTTTGCGCACACATAGCATTGCAGCTGCCAGTTGCAATCAGGGTAATCAACAGCACAGAGAATCACATGAATCCCATGGATGGATCTACATCCTACCGTGTAAAGTGTGTTCTTTTTATTTATATATGTCCATAGACAATACCAAAGCCAAACGTGTACCCTTGAAAATTAGTGCCATGATCTTGTGCAAACAAAATGTATATTTATGTGGTTTAAATTTTTGGAAAATGAGAAAAAATGGTAAACTAGATGTAAGAGTATAGGTATTCAGTTGGGGCACGTGTTCAACGGAGCGTGGTGTGATCCAAGTCCTACTCTGTAGCGATTAATTACATGTAACTTACAACTAAATAAACTAAACTATCTCTAATAACTAAAATATCTAAAAATAACTAGAAGGGCTACAATTCCTGAATGTCAAGATAGCCACCCAAATAGATCTAATACTTAGATACTTATTAACATACCATTTTATTGTTATTCATATCTTTTGTTGATATGTTCACATAGTTTCCTATGATTTCTGTTTGGTTGGGAGTCTACTGCACCCAATGTTTTGGGTTTTCTTCTATGTCAATAAACCTAAAATTTCATTTACTTTTTATGTATATTTTGTTAAAAACATTTTAAAGAATTTTTTTCCGTCATTTCTGGCCATTGTTAAGTAAACTCATAACCTTACATATAATATTCAACAATCAAATGGATGAATTTTTTAAAAATGGAAAATTAAGAATATACTTGATGCTAAAAATGTATATAAGTTGTGCTGTTAAAAACTACATTTTGTCCCCCAAAAAACAAGTCCCCATATAGCTATAACAGAAAAATATAAATGTCATAGCCTGTCAAAGGAGTTGACAAAGAAAAACTGAAAAATGACCTGGACATTAACGTGGTAAACAGGTGTGTAGATATGCCCTTGTCTAACGTTTCTGTAAAGGCAGTCCCTATCTAGTCTAACCCTATTGTGCAATACTTATACTTTTAATTTAAATAAAATGTCCAAAGGCTTCGTCTTACTACAGACAGTACCAAAAAAAATAACCCCGGCCAAAATGTTGGCTTGTCATAAGAACCAGGATTAACAATAAAGCTTAATTATAGACACCTTAGATAACTGTTATAGCTGTTTATAGTAGTCTATGGCTAAAGTAAATAGGAATCTGACACTTATAAAGAATAGACAGGGGCATAATGATTGCAGTTGCAAAGGGTGCAACCGCGAGCGGGCTTGATGATAGAGTTGGGTCCGCGGCTGTGCTGTGTGCTGCTCTTACACGCTGCACCCACGTGCAGCAAACAGCACATGCAGGAGAGCTGTGGCAGTGGTCAACCCCCTTGTCACACTCAGTGTACCTCTAACTGCTGAGTAGGAAGCTCTTTCCTCTGCTAATAACATAGCCTGCGTCCACCAACCCTGTGTGGTCTCTGAAGCTTTCTGTTGGCAGCCGGTAGGTTCTTGCTATCAGCAATGGACACCAGAGAAGAAAGGAGGAAGTATACAGCGGCTCCCTGGGTGTCTAATGTCTACTGGGATGACAGCAGTCAGAAGTGTGTCATGTAGAGATGTAGGTAACTGTATTTGTGTGTGTCATCTATATGTACAGAATGTGTGATATGTAGATATATACCATGAGTGTTTCTGTGAAGATGTTCAGCATGTATGTTCAGTAATGTCTGTGTGGTATGTGTGTACAGCAAGTATATTCAGTAATGTATGTATAGTATGTATGTACAGTATGTATGTTCAGTAATGTATAGTATGTATGTACAGTATGTATGTTCAGTAATGTATAGTATGTATGTATAGTAATGTTTGTATGGTCTGTATGTATAGCATGTATGTACAGTAATGTATTTATGGTATGCGTGTACAGCATGTATGTTCAGTAATGTATGCTATATAAATATGTAGATATATAATGCATGTTTGTGTAAAGGGGGTATATATACTGCATGTGTGAGTAATTATGTGTAATAGATGCAAAATGGAAACAAACACAAAAAAGGGCCAAACCGTTAAAGGAGTTAAATACGCATGTATCTACTACACACACATATAATACATACTTACACACATAAGTTGTACTCCCCTTGATAAAGCTACTTGCGAAACACGTGTCGGGGTGTACAGCGTGTGCCTGCCCTACAGGTATAGGTATTTACACTCTAGTGCTTACTCCATACGAGGTACTTTGTGTTCCCTTAACTGTTGGAACTTATATATATGGCTCTAAGTGGTATCTTTTCCTATACATCTTATTCCTCTTATTGGTTTTTTGATTATATATGCATTTTGGCACTCTCTGTTTTTATACTTTTATTGCTACTCTTTTGTTGCCGTGTAATTGTGTATTGAATAAAATTATTTGTCTGGCATCCATTTGGTCTAAGCTTTTCAGTATATTCAACATTTCGGTTGTATTACGCAAAACAGCAGGGGTGGTATGTGACAGTGATCCCACGCCCACACCCCTTGCTTTACCATTTTTTTCGGTTTGTGTAAAGGGGGTATATATACTGCATGTGTGAGTAATTATGTGTAATAGATGCAAAATGGAAACAGACACAAAAAAGGGCCAAACCTTTAAAGGAGTTAAATACGCATGTATCTACTACACACACATATAATACATACTTACACACATAAGTCGTACTATGTACAGTATTTCTCGGACTATAAGGCGCACCGGAGTATAAGCCGCGCCATCAATAAATGCCTGCTAAAATGTCTAGGTTCATATATAAGGCACATTGGACTATAAGGCGCACCTGATTGTAAGGATGAATGACCAGCAGGTGGCAGAACTGTGCACAGTTCAAGGCAGCGGTTGTCTGTAAGTAAGGTTCGTATATAAGGCGCACTGGACTATAAGTATATATAGTCTGAAAAATACGGTATGTAAGTTTGTGTAATAGATATATGCATATTCAACCCCTTAACAGCATGGCCCTTTTATGTTTTTGTTTGCATTTTGCATTCCTCACTTTCAAAAATCTATAACTTTTCAATTTTTCAATGTAAAGAGCTGTATAAGGGTTTGTTTTCTGAGTAAAAAATTGTACTGCTTAGCGAGGGTATTTAATATTCCATGCTGTATACTGGAAAGTGAGAAAAAAATTCCAATTGTGGTAAAATTGGTGAAAAGACAACTAATTTGCGGAACTTTTGTTTTTTTGTGGGCTCAGTTTTTATGGCTTTCATTTTCTACACAATCTTCATAGTATCATCAAAGTATCATAGTAGATAAGGTTGGAAAAAGACAACAGTCCATCAAGTCCAACCTATAAGATTAACATATATCCAGGCTTCTCTTGAACATGTGCAAAGTATCAGCCATCACAGCATTCTGTGGCAAAATATTCCACAGTCTCATTGTTTTTACAGTACATAATCCCTATATAAGGTGCTAAGTAGAACCACCTCTCATCTAGATGGAGATGATGCGCCCTGTCCTGGCCATAGATCTAGATATTAAAGATCTTTTGACAGATTCCTATACTGCCTATTCCAATATAATTAAATGAATACATATGAATGAGATCTTATGTGTGGAATATATGTATACAGACTTAGAGACAGTTTTCAGAAAAACAAGTCCAATCTTTAGCTGTGGCCTAATAAAAAGAAATACATTTGTAATCAAAATGCTGAGTTGCAACTCGATACAATACATAGAAGAGGCAGCGTATCACTTTTTCTTACACAAAATGCTGTGATATGTTGTTTTAATGCAATAACTTATGTCAGGCAGAATAAAAAGCGCCAATGAAACACAGAGAATGCAAGAGGCATCTTAGCCTGATAGTGTTTTCCGATCCTGCCATTTAAGTCTAAGCATTGATAAATGTGTATTATTCGTGGTGAAAGGAATCATGAAACCTAACACCCACAGGGGAAACATTGTGCATTTTCAGCAATCCCTTTCAATGATTTCTGTGCTTGAACTGCTTTTCATTATCTAATATTGTAGGTAATTTCTTCTTTTCAAGTTTGGGTACAATTAGAGGTTTTCTTCAACAGACAGTATATGGATATTATTCTCTTCTAGAGTTACACAGTTTATTTTCTGCTATACTTTAGCAGAGCTTTCTATGTCTCCTAAATCATTCTGATACAAGTAAAGATAGAAATACAGAGGAAGTGTCCAACTTGAAGGGATATTTTAGCAAACAAAATGTTTGTATCATGCACCACCCTCGCGCATGGCACTCTCCTTTAAGGTTTCTATAAATAATGTGTGTATTAAAGTTATCTTTCGAATCATAAACAGAACACCCTATCAGTGATCCCCAAGACAGTGTTGAAGTTTTGGCAAACTAAAAGTAGATATTGAGTTTGTAAATGCAGTCTCCACATCCATGACAGCCATATCACTATCCAATGCAACATTTGTAAGACAAAAGGACAGAAAGTAAAGGTAAAATTACAATTGAAGATTAGAGATGAGTGAGCACTAAAATGCTCGAGTGCTCATTACTCGAGTCGAACTTTTTCCGATGCTCGAGTGCTTGTATCGAATAACGAACCCCATTGAAGTCAATGGGAGACTCAAGCATTTTTCAAGGGGACCAAGGGGACCAATAAAATGTGTCATTTTATTAAGAAATAAGGAAGTCAGTCCTGTTTCTTCATTTTCTTTATTCAATGGAATATTCGTGGAACTTCAAAAAGGAGAATGACCCGTGTTTAACATCTGCAATGTACTATTGTGAAGAACACCTTTCTGCACTAATGTCTTCTGATAAGGAAGCAGATTTATGGAAACATCTGCAATGTGTTCTTCACTGAATAACACATTGCAGATGTTTCCGTACATCTGCTAACTAATCAGAAGACATTAGTGCCGAACGGTGTTCTTCACAATAGTATGTGAAGAAGAATATGTGTGAAGATTCTTCACACATATTGTTCTTCACATACTATTGTGAAGAACACCGTTCGGCCAATCAAATTATGTTGTGATATGTCATGCTTATATGTTAGAAGGGGCTGATGTAAGTCATAGGGTTGGGAAGATTTTCAGTTTTTATAATGGCTCTACTTGATATATCTCCTGAAAGTCAAGGCAATATTCGGCAGCAATATTGAACTTTTGCATCTTGATTGAAGGTAAAAAGTCTCCGTCTGTCTCACATGATTTTTTTTTGTACATACTTCCCTCTTATGGATGGTATATGTTGGGTTGTGCATAGGCGTAGAATTAGGTATACAGACTGTACAATATTAGAGATTACTTGGTTCAAAAGTCATTGACCTAATGTTACATGTAGGTCAATAACATGGGGTCTGCTTTGGCACAGTACAGATAAGCTTGTCCTTTCACGTAGGCTGATTAAGAGGGTTTCCCTCACCTGATCCTCTCCCTATGTACTTTCCCTCTGCTTATCACAGTGGACTGAGATCATGAGACAAACGTGCCAATGTGTGAGCAGCAAACATCCCTCAGATTAGATAATCTGATGGGTTTCACTCCTTACTAACACTAAAGGTGCAGACAACTTTAAAAGGCCTTGGGGCTGAATATCTGGCCACCCACTTAAAAATAAAATAGACTTTTTTAATCCATTATCCACTAAGTTTCCCAATCCACTATCTCTATTAATCCCCTCCTTTCTGCTACTTTACCCTGTTTACTCTCTTCCTTTGAGCCAGATACAGAGGAAAATGTGTCCAGGCTCCTTCCTATGCTACCAACTACCTGTGTCAGTAACCCTATCTTCTGACAGTTAGTACAGTCCCTCTTCCCAGCAGTCACTTCTCTTTTCTAAAATGTTTAACCTCTATCTCTCTTTTTGTTGTTTTTCCCTCTTCTTTCAAGCATGTTGTTGATGCTGGGCATTTCTTTAGTGAGGGGAGGCTGTTGGCCATTTAATTGGTGAGGGGAGGAAGCTGGGCATTTCATTAATGAGCAGAGGCTGCTGGGCATTTCATAAGTGAGGGGAGACTGCTGGGCATTTCATTACTGGGGGAGGCTGCTGGGGATTTTATTAGTGAGGGGAGGCTGTTGGGCATTTCATTTGTAAGGGGAGGCTACTGGGCATTTCATTAGTGAGTAGAGGCTTCTGGGCATATCATTATATCATTAAAATGAAGTCATTATATTATGCAAATACATACCATATAGACATCCTTCAAATGTAACCTTAATTTAGCATACTTTGAGGTTTCATGCATCTAAAATCTCTGAGAGGACACAAATAGTTTTTGGTATCACAACCCATTGTTCTTCAAAAAGGTCCAAGCTTTAATGTGGCATTTTCTTGTGGGCTCTGTTTTTATGGCTTTCACTGTGCTCTCCAAATAACACCTGCAATTTATTCCTTGGGTTGGTGCAATTACATGGAGACAAAATTTATATTTAAAAAATGAAATCCTTTTGTGCAAAAAATATCTTCATTTTGCCATGTTTTGACACTAATAACTTTTTCATACATTGACATATGGAGTTGTGTGAGATGACATGAAGATGTTTTTATTGCTACCATTTTGGGGACTGTAAGACATTTTGATCATATTGTAAAATAACAAAAAATTGTTATTTTGGACATTTGGGCACTATTTCCTGTTATGGGGTTCACCACTCGGAATAATTGTTTTTATATATTGATAGATCAGACTTTTTATAGCTTATTTTTATATCAGTTCTAGACTGTGTTATTGCAGCCCAGTCCTGGCACTAATGACCAGGACTGGAAAAGCACTGTGTTTTACCCCTTAGACATAGTGGTAAAACATGGGCCAAGTCTAAGCAGTTGCAGAGGGAGTGCGATTACAGTAGCAGGATGTTGATGGTGTCAATCTCATGTAAGTGTCTCCTTGTGGAACAATATGAATTAAAGTTTCAACGAAAAAAAGAATAAAGTGGAAAAAAACTTTGCAAAAAACATCAAACACACAAAATGGCTTGCCCCTTCAAAAAAAAAAAAAAAACGCACAAATTTTGTACCTCCATGCCCATACCAGCCTAAGCTACAAAACTCTACTGGAAGTTATCATGTACAACAAAAAAAATAAAAAATAAAGGAAAAACAATTCCCAAATTGACGTTTTTTTAATCTTATATCTCACAAAAAATGTATTGCAATCAAAAACTTTATGAACCTCAATTGTGTACAAATGAAATAAAAATTGTGCTGTTAAAAACTACATTTTGTCCCCCAAAAAACAAGTCCCCATACAGCTATAACAGAAAAATATAAATGTCATAGCCTGTCAAAGGAGTTGACAAAGAAAAACTGAAAAATGACCTGGACATTAACGTGGTAAACAGGTGTGTAGATATGCCCTTGACTAAAGTTTCTGTAAAGGCAGTCCCTATCTAGTCTAACCCTATTGTGCAATACTTATACTTTTAATTTAAATAAAATGTCCAAAGGCTTCATCTTACTACAGACAGTACCAAAAAAAATAATACTTCATATACAGGCAGGGGGGTTATGTACAAGATGTGTGGTATGTGTGTACAGCAAGTATATTCAGTAATGTATGTATAGTATGTATGTACAGTATGTATGTTCAGTAATGTATAGTATGTTGTCCAGAACGGAATCAAATCCATATGAGATAACTCAATCAAATGATACTACACACATGAGAAAATAGCACCTAACCAAAAACAAAACCATGTGTCAAGTAGCTGAAAAACAGTAAATCCTTTATTTGAAAATATACACATAGGAAAATCAAATGGACAGACAATATAAAACCAATTAAAAAACGAAAAGCAGATCAACTGCTTTCGTAATGAAACCATAGCAGGTGCAGTCATGCAATAGTGACTGACAACCTACAACAGGACCCCCCTAGGACCTGCCCTAAGATAAAGAAATCACTGGTATGCTACAGTAGCAGCAGCCGTTGTACATATAATACATGAAATGCAATGGAACGGACAAAAGTCCCAAATGGGAGTAAACAATGAACTACAAGCTGCTGTAAAAAACTGCAAAGCATGAAATTACCCAAATAAGGTGAGGTCCAGAGGGAGTCCAGTAAATGCCCCACGCGTATCGCCGCAAGAAGCGGCTTCCTCAGGGGTGCCCATATGATGTGGTGTCCATGTATAAATACCTGTTTGTAATGAAGGGGATAGCGCTACCGGTGTGAGGCCCTAGTGTCATGGTGGCGCCCATGCCGGCACACGCCGAGAGCGAGTCACATGATCGAATGACGTCACTTCCGGTGACGTGTGTACTCGCGCGTGCGCGTTGAGGCCGGGCAAAGTGAATGCACGAAGTGCCCATTCTGTCATTATGATCAGCCAGTAGGTAAGTATCTAGTTCCTAAAATGTATATTTATATATTCAATAGGCAAATAACAATGGAGACAATAGTTGGAATATCTATATCTAGAGTATAAACACTATTAAATGTGCTAATAAAGTGCCAGTGCAATAATGAAGCTGGAAATATATCCAAGGAATAAAGAATATATATAATAGATGAATAGTATTAATATATAATAATATTATATAGTGAGAAAAAAAACAAGAAACAAGCAATATATATATCCCGTGCAAAGCAGTAATAATACAGAATAAGTGTATGAGATATAATAAAACCTAACACAAATATGAAGGTTACAAAGAATGAAATAAAAACCAATATGTCCATTCATACCTGACACTCACACACACGCATGGGCCCATGCACAGACACCCGTAACACACACACTATTGGTAGCGCATGTATAAATACACAATAATAAAATAAACAGACACCAAATCCCATTGATAAATATATCGAACAATCAGGGTTCTTGCTTCTTCTACCCGTATGCGCCAGGAAGGACAAGATGAGTAGGCTGGAAGGCGGAGAAACATGTAGATGCTGAGTAGGTGGCATGAAAAATAGGAGATGCTTGGACTAAATGCCGTGAGCCTAAAGGTAGAGAGCAACAAACGGATGGGGACGGATAAAGATGTAAGTATAAAGTTAAATAAATAAATAGTACATATTAGGAGGCGGAATTAGTGATAGAATAACTAGCAAAGAAAAAAAGGGAGAAAAAAGAAGAAAGAAGAAGGAAGAAAAAAAGAAAAAAAAAAAAAAAGGAAATAGAAGAAAGAAGAAGAAAACTGGAGTGGCCACGTGATAGAGTGATTTGATGGTGATAAGTGTGGAAAGGTGGAATAGAGTGAGGTGAAGGTGATAGAATGTATAGTAGTGTATGTATAGTAGTGTATGTATAGTAATGTATAGTATGTATGTATAGTAATGTATGTATGGTCTGTATGTATAGCATGTATGTACAGTAATGTATGTATGGTATGTGTGTACAGCATGTATGTTCAGTAATGTATGCTATATAAATATGTAGATATATAATGCATGTTTGTGTAAAGGGGGTATATATACTGCATGTGTGAGTAATTATGTGTAATAGATGCAAAATGGAAACAAACACAAAAAAGGGCCAAACCGTTAAAGGGGTTAAATACGCATGTATCTACTACACACACATATAATACATACTTACACACATAAGTTGTACTATGTACAGTATTTTTCGGACTATAAGGCGCAGCGGAGTATAAGGCCTGCTAAAATGTCTAGGTTCATATATAAGGCACATTGGACTATAAGGCGCACCTGATTATAAGGATGAATGACCAGCAGGTGGCAGAACTGTGCACAGTTCAAGGCAGCGGTTGTCTGTAAGTAAGGTTTGTATATAAAGCGCACTGGACTATAAGTATATATAGTCTGAAAAATACGGTATGTAAGTTTGTGTAGTAGATATATGCATATTCAACCCCTTAACAACATGGCCCTTTTATGTTTTTGTTTGCATTTTGCATTCCTCACTTTCAAAAATCTATAACTTTTAAATTTTTCAATGTATAGAGCTGTATAAGGGTTTGTTTTCTGTGTAAAAAATTGTACTGCTTAGCGAGGGTATTTAATATTCCATGCTGTATACTGGGAAGTGAGAAAAAAATTCCAAATGTGGTGAAATTGGTGAAAAGACAACAAATTTGCGGAACTTTTGTTTTTTTGTGGGCTCAGTTTTTATGGCTTTCACTGTGCTGCATAATAAAATGTCCATCCTAACTTTACTATGGGGTAGTCGTAATGGCAGCTGTCATGGGTATGGTGGAGGGGGGCCCGTTAGGGATTTTTTCAGTGGCCAAGCAATCTCTGGTTTTGCCTCTAAGAACAGACTTTGCTCACACATTGATTACTTTCAACTTTTTAACAATAACCACATGAAGCAGGTCTGTTGGTTGTCTTAGACACAGGAGATTTGATTAGCAGAGGGAGGAGCTAGTGGCATGATGTAGGATGTCGTCTTGTTGTAAGTGTGCTCCCCGTCTCCTGCTGCAAACAATGATTTGGCGGACAGCAGTCTGTGAAGCCCGATGGTCGTCCCTGTGTTATGACATGGTTTCTGATGTTGGACCCCAAGGCATGGTATGGCAGAGGAGTTTCGTGAGCAGAGAGACAAGTGTGATAGGAAATATCCCTGTGTCCTTTGTCCTATGCCATTCTGACATCTTTGATAGAGGGTAAGTGTGTTGGTGGCACCAGACAGTACTTGGTCTACAAATGGAACTTCTGTGAGGGGTCCTTCTACCTGACAGAGATCTGGGCCAGTCCAGGAGCAGGTCTATCATTCCATCCTGTAGATGCAGTAAGTGAGAAGCGAGGAGTATCGGACTGTGCCAGTTATGTGACAGACCTAAATGCCTTTGGGGTCTTGGCACAAGGTGAAAGAGATGGAAAGAGAGGAACAATTCCTGATAAAGTGGCCCGCTCCATGGTTCCTGCACTGAAATGGTGAGATTAAGTAAAATAAATAGGCAGAGTCTATTCTCCCAATTGGTTCTAATGTTCTATATTTTCCTGCAGGTGGTTAGTATTGCTTTACTAACTACTTCTATGCCGCCATAATTGGTTTGTCTATTTGCGCTAGACATTATTTCCCCATTGGGATGTTTACTTCTGACTTTTTAATCTGAATAATAACACTACTTCAGAACCTGGATGACATTTGGACTAATTATTTTTTTTATTTTTTTTTGTATTGTCTTACTAACTTTGCACAAATGGATATTAATACGGTGGTTATCTCCTTCCTGGTAGGTACTGAGAATACTTCTTTCTACTAACCATTCTATAGGACAATATAAACTACTTATACTTATTAAGTTACTAACTATGGTGGGGGTTGGATAATGATTGAGGCATTGATTGAGAAATATACAATTATCTGAGGAGGGGGGGGGGCTCTGTAGTGAGTCAAGGGAAGATCATATGCTGGACTTTGTTCTCTCTTAGGAGAAATCATGAGGCCTAAAAATTCTGGAGGTGGGAGGAAATCCCTAGAAACATCCCCTTCAAAATAAGAAAATCAGAGGGAAAAAATAAATTGGATAAATTTTTAAAAGCACCTCCAAATAAAACTGGAGCTGATCAGAAGGTAGGAGGAAGTGAAATACCTTTGCTCAATGTAAAGGGTACCAGGTCCAGATTCACCCCATCATGGACAGATGGGGAGGGGGATATGGAGGAGTGGAAGGGGATTTTTAAGGAGATCTTACAATCTATAAAAAATTGCAATTTGGACCTGGTTGAACAAGTTGGGGTAGTTAGATGTCATATTTCACTGTTGAGAGAAGAGTAAAAGAAAGTTAGAGACAAACAAAGAAACAGAAGAATAGGTGTGTAAGCTGTAAAGGGGTAATGTAGATTTGCAAAAAAAAACACAGAAAAATTAATCATAGAAAATAGAAAATTGAAAGAGAAAGTCAAGAATTTAAACGGAACAATTTTACAAGTACTGGAAAATGCGGAAGAAGATGATATTGTTCGGTTTGTCAGGGAATGATTTATTGTTAACATTGGCAGGAATAATTTATCAACTCAGAAAAGGAAATCCACCTGGATAACTACTGCATACAATTTTATATAACTTATTTTTGTCTAGTGATAGAGATTATATTTTTAAATGAAATAGACACTTGCCTAATCTCAAAATTTATGGGTCAAGGTTGCTCGAGTATCCAGATTTTTCAGGACAAACTGTAAAAAAAAGCATGAGCTTTGCTGAAATAAAAAAAAGAGAGCAGCTGAAATTGCTTATTCTTTTTTTACTCTGCCGATCAAAAATTTTGTACAAAGGGAGTCATATTTTTTTTACATGTCAAGAGTCAGCAGGGGAATGGCTTGACGGAAAGGATGTTTAGCTGAGATATACTACCTTTGGTGATTCCCCTTTCCCTTTTGGGATCTAGTTGAGGTGGGCAGAATGATGAGCGCAGAGTCAGCTCCAATCTGGTGTGTATCCAGGACATTTGCGTAGGTAGGGGGGGTTGGGTTCAGGGATGCCAGAGGTAGGGTTTGTCTTTATCTCTATTGATAAGCTATGTCTGTAAAAATTGTCTGTATGGAATGTGAGGGGGTTGAAGGAAAAAAGGAAATGGTTTATAATAACAGATATTATTAACAAACAGCTTCCAGCTATAGTTGTCCTATTATGCACTCATTTGAAAGAGGATTATATACACTCACCGGCCACTTTATTAGGTACACCTGTCCAACTGCTCGTTAACACTTAATTTCTAATCAGCCAATCACATGGCGGCAACTGGGTGCATTTAGGCATGTAGACATGGTCAAGACAATCTCCTGCAGTTCAAACCGAGCATCAGTATGGGGATGAAAGGTGATTTGAGTGCCTTTGAACGTGGCATGGTTGTTGGTGCCAGAAGGGCCGGTCTGAGTATTTCAGAAACTGCTGATCTACTGGGATTTTCATGCACAACCATATCTAGGGTTTACAGAGAATGGTCCGAAAAAGAAAAAATATCCAGTGAGCGGCAGTTCTGTGGGTGGAAATGCCTTGTTGATGCCAGAGATCAGGGGAGAATGGGCAGACTGGTTCGAGCTGATAGAAAGGCAACAGTGACTCAAATCGCCACCCGTTACAACCAAGGTAGGCAGAAGAGCATCTCTGAACGCACAGTACATCGAACTTTGAGGCAGATGGGCTACAGCAGCAGAAGACCACGCCGGGTGCCACTGCTTTCAGCTAAGAACAGGAAACTGAGGCTACAATTTGCACAAGCTCATCTAAATTGGACAGTAGAAGATTGGAAAAACGTTGCCAGGTCTGATGAGTCTCGATTTCTGCTGCGACATATGGGTGGTAGGGTCAGAATTTGGCGTCAACAACATGAAAGCATGGATCCATCCTGCCTTGTATCAACGGTTCAGGCTGGTGGTGGTGGTGTCATGGTGTGGGGAATATTTTCTTGGCAGTCTTTGGGCCCCTTGGTACCAATTGAGCATCGTTGCAACACCACAGCCTACCTGAGTATAGTTGCTGACCATGTCCATCCCTTTATGACCACAATGTACCCAACATCTGATGGCTACTTTCAGCAGGATAATGTGCCATGTCATAAAGCTGGAATCATCTCAGACTGGTTTCTTGAACATGACAATGAGTTCACTGTACTCAAATGGACTCCAAAATCACCAGATCTCAATCCAATAGAGCATCTTTGGGATGCGGTGGAACGGGAGATTCGCATCATGGATGTGCAACTGACAAATCTGCGGCAACTGTGTGATGCCATCATGTCAATATGGACCAAAATCTCTGAGGAATGCTTCCAGCACCTTGTTGAATCTATGCCACGAAGAATTGAGGCAGTTCTGAACGCAAAAGGGGGTCCAACCTGTTACTAGCATGGTGTGCCTAATAAAGTGGCCGGTGAGTGTACATTTCACTTAGAAAGGTTGATGTATCCAAGAATTTAATTTAGTCTTCTCACAATTTTCCCGGGGCATTTCTATATTTATACACAGGTATATTGAGTCCAGGGTAAAAAGATCTTTATGGGAGGTGAGGTTTATCTTTTTTTTTGTTACAGCCAGGTGCATAACTCCAGATCTAGTATTGATTTAGCATTAGCCAATGGGAAAGGTTGTTTGTTAATTAAGCATATGAAATATGGTGTAAGAACAATTTCTGACCATTCCCTGGTCTCAGTGGAATTATGGGTAGTGGGCAAAGGCAATAGGATAACTTATGCCAGTGGAATTTTGATCCACATCGGTTTAATTTATTGGGGGGATTTGGATCAAGTTAATAAAGATCTTAAACAATTTTTTGATTTTAATCTGGGATCTGCACCAGTGTCTATTGTGTGGGATACAGTTTTATCTCTCCAGGTTAGTAAAAAGTTGTTGTAAACAGTTCTATATATAAGGAAATGACACTATGTAAATAGGTAGTGGAGTTGGAAGAAAGAAATTTTAAGGGATAAATCGGGAGAGGTACACAGGGATTTAAGTAAGGTACAACAAGAATATAGGGGGAGATTTATCATTAGTCATATTTAGCTTCTTGGCGTATAATTGTTACGAATTTTTGCGAAAAAATACATCACAGAGTGTGCAACGCTGTGCAACACCACATTTATCAACTGAGAACTTTCAAAAGAATGCAAATTTAATCGCAAAACGACACCACATAGGAGGTGGTTTATGTGGATCAATTGATACTACAGGGGGAGATTTATCTCAAACTTGCTCAATTTTGAAGTTTTTCTCAATTTTATGTTTGAGGTATCTGAGAATTTCCTGTGCGAAAACATTGCAAAAAGGCAGAAATTGAGCAGCTGTCAAACATAGGTTCTACTGCTGCAGTCTATTCGTATAGAGCATACACATCAGAAGGCATTTAACATTGCACATACACCGGACTATAAATCCGACTGGTGGAAACCTGTCAGTCTAACACATAGATATCTGCGCAAATGATAAATCTCCCCCATAATGTTTATCTTCCGAATAAAGCACAAAAACGCATGCTTTTCTGGAGACAGAGGATTTTCATTAAGGCCATGGGTCTAGGAAAAGATGAGAAGCAATAATACAATCTCAATATACAAGTCAAACAATTGACTCTATTAAAAAAGAGACAGGAGAGGAAACTAAAGAGGAAATTGAAGTTATGAAAGAATTATACACCTCAAAATTTCAAAGTGTGATCAATGAGATCCAAAACTACTTAGATAAAAGTACCCTGCCAAGGTGTCAGATCAGCAAAGGTCTTTGTCGGAGTCCCCCATCACAGTAAGCGAATTAGAAGCTCTTAAAACATGTATTGGGAATTCAGCTCCTGGCTTGGATGGATTCCCAGTGGAAATCTATCACATATTGGGTGATATATTATTTCCTATTTTAGTACAGGCTTGGGAGGCCAGTCAGTAGGATGAAAAACTCCCTGTTTCCATGTTTGAAGCCTGTATAACTCTTATTTAAAAAAAAAAAAAAAAAAAACTGATTTGGCTAAAAAAGAGTCATATCGGCCGATTTTGCTCCTGAGATATCTGGGATTATTTATGAGGTTCATATGGGATTTATCCGTGGGCGCTATATTAAGAAATGATACGCTACAATTCAGTTTAGCAAGGGATAGACTCGCTCCATCCTGTCTCTAGATGCTGCAAAGGAATTTGACAGGGTGAGTGGTTCTTCCCCTGGGAGGTAATGGAAAGATTTCCGTTGAGTTGAGAGTTTATTAACAGTATTAAGTTGTTTTATGTTAAACCAAAGGCAAGAATAAAAATAAACGGCATGTTATCAGATGAGGTTTTACTTACTAGAGGGACTCATCATGGGTGTCCGCTGTCTCCTCTTTTATATTCCATTTTTATTGAGCCTTTAGTAATTGGGGCAGGGGCCATAGTGGGGTGTGGAGGTGGCAGTCCGCAAGACAAGATGATATCCTCTTAAGTATGATGAACTCCCTTATTACTGTTGCGGCAGTAATGCATCTGACTGCAGTTTTTCGGAGGTCTCAGAGGTTCAAATAAATCGGAAAAAATTGATGAATTTCTGGATATTGCTGATAGAGAGTTGAATTCATTGGACTCTAATTGTGTTCTTGAATATTTGGGGATACGGGTTATTTCCAATATAAGAGATTATTCCTGAATGGAATCTAGCTGCTTAAGTGGAAAAGTTAGGATGTAGACTACAAATGTGGAATAAGATGCCCCTTAGTAAAGGAGAGAGAATTGGTATAATCCAGATGGTTGTGCTACCTCAGGTTCTGTGTCTATATGAAATAAGATGCCCCTTAGTAGAGGAAAGAGAATTGGTATAATCCAGATGGTTGTGCTACCTCAGGTTCTGTATCTATGTGGAATAAGAGCCCCTTAGTAGAGGAAAGAGAATTGGTATAATCCAGATGGTTGTGCTACCTCAGGTTCTGTATCTATGTGGAATAAGATGTCCCTTAGTAGAGGAAAGAGAATTGATGTAATCAAGATGGTTGTGCTACCTTAGGTTCTGTATGTTATTACTAATTGCCTGTGCTGGATAGATATCAAGTGGCATAAAGTATTGAGAGCGATATATTTGAATAAACTTCTGTGAGGAAGATCTAGGGTGTGGATTAAACAAGAGGTTTATAGAGTGGTGGAGTGTCTCTTCCGTTGTTTTTTCATTATTATATTGCATTCCAAATTCAGTTTATTGGGAAATGTATAAACTAATGTATCTTTGATTGTATTTTGGACAGATTTGAAGGGGATTGTGGAAATATCTTCTCCACTTACGAAGCAGGAAAATTAAATGAAAAATGTACAATGTTTTCGAACAGCAACAATGCTGCACAAGGTTTGGAATAAATATAGGGATATTTTAGAGGTGTTTGGAGCAATAGAGTATTCACTTTAATGGGAAAATGTAAATTTGGGAGAGTTTCAAAAATTGGGTTGTATGTTTTTTGGAAAAGAAATGGGGTGACATATGTTACAAAATTGCTTCATGAAGGGAAGATGTCAATTAATTGTAATTTTAGGTTCATTCAATTGAATATACTCTATAGGGTTCTAGAGTCAGTGTATATAGCTAATATGTTGTGGTTCTGCTTGATTATATCAGAGTTCTGGCAGGAGATATTTAAGGATATTAAAAGTAGCTTGGGCCTGGATGTTTCATTTGAACCGGTTATGACAATTTTGCACTATGGGGTTGTCAGTTCCTAAAATTACTATTAAGATTGGTTGCAAAGTTGTCATTCCTTGATCTCTTGGTCTTGATTAAGGAATGAAAAAGAGTTAATAAAAAACAGATATTAAACACTGGTAGAACTTGTTAAGAGATATACAGAACTATGAATCACTAGTTTGGAAACAATGGAAGGTACAGGAAGAGAGAGGAGAGGCTCCCCTGGATGAGGGTGGAAAAGGGTTGGTATAAGAAGCTATTTTTTTTTCTTTGATACAATAATATTTTCAAAATTAAAAGAAAAAAGGAGATCTGTTGAATACTTCTATCTTCTTGGGGCGAGTTTACTTTAATAAAATACAAAATAAGAAAAAGAAAGCTCACAATAGCTGCACAAATACTCTTAGTTCTCTATTATAGAGTCAAATTTTTGAATATACAAGATACATGAAACTCAAATACATTTAGACTTATCTCTCCTTTAATTCCTATTCTCCTATCAAAACCACAGACTAACTGCAGACTATGGACTCCCCTGGCCTATCAATATTCATACAAATACAAAACAGTGGATCTTCTTGTATCTTTTCCTGAGAAAAAGTTTCTAATTAATTATCAACTCTTATGTTTCTTTTATAGTATCTGTTTTTATTATCATAAAACGCCTCTTTATATTTTGTTTTCTTTCTATGTTTTCATACCACAGAGCCTTATGTAAATCAAGAACATGTAAACTAATGAAGGCAATAACTCCATCATTGCAATTTGGTAAGCTGCCTGTGTATTTATGATATGGATGTGAGTTAGCCACCTTCTGCTCTGTATTCTCACCTTAGCCTTTATCCTGCTTTTGAACTGTCTTGCCATTAGTAATGAGCGGACCTGAACCCTTGTCTGGGTCTGTGACAAACAAAGGGGGTTGGTATCCATCCATAAATTCTAGTTCGAGTTTGGCTTTGGGTTCACCCACCTTTTTCCTTCCTCCCCCCACATGGAGTGGGACGGTGTGGGGTGTACCTATCCCCACGCCTTACCACTTGTTGCAGCCAGCAAATTTTCATATGTAAAAAATTGCCAGCTTTATTTATTTCTGCGCAGGCCAGAGTCTCTTGATGTATCCATCTGCTCTTCATTTATCTGGATGGTTTGCCATTCAGTTTTTATTATAAAAATCCATAGCTCATATGTTTATGAAATCAATTTTAAGAAACATTCCTGAGGGAGTAAGGGAAAGATGAAGCAGAGGGATTTTGCAGAAGGAAAAAAAGGCCATTGGGACTTGGTAAGTTACTTGGTTACATACAGGCCAATATCTCTAAAAAATTCAGATACTAAAATTTACGCCAAATTGATAGCATCCCGCATGTCTCGCCTCAAGGGTCCTTTAGTCCACCCTGATCAGGTAGGGTTTATACCCTCTAGGGAAGCTATGGACAACACGCTTGAAACATTTTCCCTGATCCACCATGCTAAGCAATCCTCAGTGTCATTTCTTGTGCTATCACTTGACGCCGAAAAGGCATTTGATAGGGTGGATTGGGGATTCCTTGAGGCGCACTAGTGATAGAACAACTGCTCATAGCAATATGCAATAACCCAGATAACATAGGGCTAAGAGTTGGTGGAACTTCACACAAATGTTCTGCTTTTGCAGATGATGTTTTACTGTATCTCACTGATCCTATAACATCACTCCTGGCGGTAATAAAGATATTAGACACATTTGGCTTCTTTAGCAATCATAAGATAAACTTATCAAAGTGTGGTGCAATGGTGATTGGGCTTCATCCTGTGACCATTCAGTCTTTGAGTAGCCTATATCCATTTACGTCAAGGAGGGATGCAATACCATATCTTGGCATCTGAATCCCATCTGACCTTACCAGAACATACCAGCTTAATTATGGGCCATTCCTGGAGAAGCTCAAAACTGACCACCAAATCAATCTTAGGGGTGGGTAGAGTAGGCTGCATTAAAATTATAACAATTCCTAGGCTTCTCTACTTGTTTCAGACTATTCCACTAGCACTTCCTAAACTCTACTTTAGCACACTTACCAGTATTCTCAACCGATTCTTCTGGGCAGCTGCACACCACCGAATATCCAGATCCACCTTGATTCATAGAAAATTGCAGGGGGGGGGGGTAGGTTTGCCAGACTATAAAGGATACTACCTAGCTTCCTCCCTAGCTAGTGTTAGACTGGTTCCATAATAGGGAGCATAAGCTCTGGCTCAAACTAGAAGAACAGGTGTTGGTGTCACCCCTCACGACTCTCCCATGGTCTAGTAGGTATACTTCAGTTTTGCACTGCTTGAAAAACCTGCCTTTTGTAGCTACTCAAGTGATGAAAACATTACTCTTGCCGGATGGTCTTCTGACTCCATAGCTGCAAACCCAGAATTCCCACCGGGTATGTCGACAAACTTCCTAACCTCAATACGTGAACGAGACCCCGTACGGTTTCAGTCAGTCACTGAGAATAGTAGTATAAGAGCCTAAGGAGACGTGATGCCCAGTGATCTTCACTCCCCCTGGGCACAGTGGGACTATACCCAGTTAGCACACTTCTACCAAGCTATCAAATCTAAGTCAAACCTACATAGACAGGTCACACCTTTTGAATCCTTGTGAGTAGCGAAAAATGGGGTTCCACACACGATTTCCGTGATTTATGGGTTAATGTTGGATAATTGGAGCAAATCTGAAATCCCATTAGTCAGGGCCTGGGAAGGTGAAGTGGGCAAATCTTTTTCAGATGAAGATTGGGCAAAGGCATTTGAATTCTGTCACAAACTGTCTATTTCATGTAAGTCCCAAGAAACCAATTATAAAATTCTGTCACACCAGTATTTGGTACCCCCCAGATTGAGGTCTACATATCCAAACTGCAATTATCTGTGTAGGAGATGCCATCAGGCTCCCGGCACAATGTCACACATTTGGTGGGGGCGCTGCCTGCTTGGTGGGGGCGCTGCCTGCTCCTGCCTACTCCTATATATGTAATGGGTGAGGATTTATCTTTGGGGTTTTTGTCTCCAAATGAACATAGGACAGTGCAAAGTCACTTTGACATAGACTCTGCTTGCACCAAATTCATTATTTGCACAGACTAGTTTCCACAATATGACTGAATTCATGATTTGAAATTTAGGCATAAGTTTGCCACAAATTTACAGCAGTCCCTACCCTGGTCTAGGATTCAACTTTTGTTGGAGTTTTTTGCAACTTTTCACAGCAAAAACACTTATCAAGGGCCAATGCCAATTTAATCTGACTGCAGTAGAGGTCCAAAGACAGAAATCGAACTGTCACTCTAATGATGAATTCCCCCAAACATCTTTAACATTCAGAATTTGAAATATAGTGCTGGCATGAAAAAAATGTTTGTTTGAGAGACCATGAAAACAATACATACATATCATACCTCAATTTTAGTTGAATGTACCTTTAATAGGCAATAGATAATTTTAGAGTTTTACAAATATTTTGGACTGTACTATAAGCAAAGATGTTTTTCTGATTCAACGTCATCATTCATTGAGAGAGCTAAAAATAATAAATAAGGATGGCGCCTTTATTGGTGCAATTTGCATATCGCATTATAGGTGAAAACATTAATCATGTCATTGACTTTCTGGGATGTAAACCAAGGAAATATATTGATTTATGGCATAACTAAGGATTAAGTGTTTGAAAATATGCTCTTATGTAACATGCATAAACAGAGATAATACTTTCCAAGTTCTTAATGATGAAATTATTTTGCACTGTTTGAAAATGACCCATACGGCTGCAAGGATTAATGTTGCACTACTTATATTTTATGCTGGAGTATCAAAAAGCCTGGCCAGATGTTCTACTACAGCAATTCTTTAAATAAATATTAATTTGTAATGCAGACTGCCAAAACTTTTACTACTGCAGTTTAAGTGTGAAACAATATCTTATTAGTTATTGCCTGTTTCTTTTTTCTTTTCTGATAAAAAGTAAAGAGGTAGCCCCACGAGTTTGTAACTGCTAATGTATATGACATCCATTTTCCAACCATAGGTATAGGGGTTATATTTAAGGAACAGCCCCTTTACAGAGCTAAACACACATATTTACTGGGGGGTAATTTATCACTTGGTTTTTTTTTCTATGTTTGCCGTTGTTTTGGGGCAGTTGTGATACAAATATTGCTTTGCAACTTTCCATTCCTCCAATAGATAGGACCATGCAAGTCACTTTGACATAGACCCTGCTTGCACCAAATTCATTATTTGCATAGACTAGTTCTCACAATACGACTGAATTCATAATCTGAGATTTGGGGCAAATTTCCATTTAGGCATAAGTTTTGGTACAATTTGGTGCAAATTTACACTCCACACTGGTCTATGTTGTGACTTTTGATGGGTCTTTTGCCACTTTTCATGCGACTGTTGCAAAAATGGACAAGCTCAAAATAGTGCATATATACTATAGGTACGTAGCAATTATCCGGCTATGATGCTGGAATAGGAGCCTTGCACTAATTATCGAAAGAGAACTAAAAAACTTAAAATAGAGATGTCAACTTACTAGTTTGTAAATAGAGGGTGCAATAAAGGTGCTGTGGTACAAGCAATAGCACTATGGTCGCTGGCAGGAAACCCACTCTCTCTGGAAAGGAGCATTGTATGCTTTGCTTGTTCAGTGTTATTTAAACATCTTCTCTCCCCAGCTGAACTGCATTACATTGTAATGCTGCGTTCCATATAGAGTCCGTGAGATGTGATAATTGGGTCTAGGACAACTATCAAATTTATTCTCATCAAAGAAGAAACAGATCATCTGTCAACCAGAGAAATAACGGCACCCACACTGACTAGGTTCCAGTAAGGGCCACACCGTTAGTTATTAATATTTATTCTAAAATTGTAGGACCAGCTGAAATGACACTCTTACAGAAAGGCTTATTCTTCTGTCCTTCTTATAGATTTGATCCATTCAGCTTAGAGATGGACTTTCAGAGGTTTTATAGAAATTTACGATTAAAAAACACGTTTTGCTGATTCCGATTTCTCCACCTCACAACCAACATATCAATCTACCATTATTAGGTGTAAGAGATAAAGGTAATTTCATGCCATCAAAAAATTCATAGTTCATAATAGACAAGAATCTCCTGGATGAGACAATATGTGAACGACAGATTAGCTCATTCCAATCTATTATCATATAAAGATATCATTATAGAACCAGCTGATAAAGGCGGAGCCATGGTAACCCAAAACAAAGACAATTGCAAACATGAAATCCATTCACGACTTAATGACACTAACGTCTATCAGAGACTTGATAGCAATCCCGCTGCCCATATAGCTAACAACATTAAGGATACCCTTGAGATATATCTGACACTAAAGATCATTAACTCTTAAGCACATATTTTTTGACCTAACAAACTCTACAGACTCTGTCTTATCACCTTTATGCATTCTTTTAGTAAAGATACTTACCACTTTTGAAACAAACACACTTCTTGACCTTATTAAAGATATAGGCATGATAGATCCGAAAAGGCTGACTTTTACCTTAAATGTAGCCTCTATAACTTAATTGCCCACAACAAAGATCTTGCAGCAATAAAAAAATCTGCTACAACAAAAAGAATATTCGAGAGACACAAATTACTTTTGCCTGGAACTTTTAGAAATTGTATTGATTACAAACTATTTTATGTCTCAAGCTGAATTTTACATTCAAAGACAGGGTACATTGATGAGGTCCATTGTGGCCCTCCATAGCTAACAGTATATGGCTTGATTTCGACGAGACCCACAATCCAACACAACTCAGTATACATTTCCACTCATTGGTCATATTTGAAACGCTAATATTTCACATGGGGCAGATTTATCAGCTAGTCTGAAAGTCAGAAATTTCCAGTTGCCCATGCAGAACCATCACAGCTCCCCTTTAAAATATTCATGAGCACGTGTGAAATGAAAGGCTGAGTCAGTGATTGGTTGCCATGGGCAACGGAAATATTCTGACTTTCAGAACGGCTTGATAATCTGGCCCCAAGGTGTTCTGCATTTGAGGTGGTCCATTGGACTCCTACAAGAATTTCTAACTGTCAAACCTAAGTTCAATATGGACAGTAGTCACATGTTACACTACCTGTCAGTATATTCTTGATCTTAAGGGAATGGTTTGAACCGTTACATTACATCCACATCAAAGACAGGGTACATTGATGAGGTCCATTGTGGCACCCCCATATGCTTACAGGACATTCATCCTACTCAATTAATTTCAACTCATTGTCATATTTGAAATGCTATATTCACAATGTGTTCTGCATTTGAGGTGGTCCATTGGACTCCTTACAAGAATTCCTACTGTACCTAAATTCAATATGGACAGTATTACAGGTTACACTACCTGTCAGTAATATCTTGATCTTAAAGGAATGGTTTGACCGTTACATTACATCCACAGGCCATAATAACGTATCCTATTTCTCCATCTTGGTTGTATATAGAATTCACTTCCATCTTCAAAATATAAAAAACTTGATAGAATCATTAGTAAACAAGAATTTTGAGAGAGGTAGAATAAGAGAAGTAGAATACGTTTTCCCAAGGAGGATATCGCCTAGGTACTCTATTACAATACAAAAATCGCAAACAAAGATTAAACATGAATCCAAACAAGGTATGAACAAACAAAGGTATACTATTTATCCCTTTCTATTTAAAATCATTTGCCAACATTGGCCAATGCTAAAGAAGGGCCATCCAAATATTCCAGAATTTCACAAACCTTTCTTGCCTTCTTTCAAATGTCCCGACAACCTTAACAAATGTCAATTATCCTACAAGTATTTTCTTCTAATATGCATTCTCAGCTATACCAATGCTGCTATGTGCCTTTATTCTGCTTAATATGTACGATCCAACTAATATCTTCTCCTAACGCTCGCCTTACCAACGTTTTTATACTTTCCACTGAGCAAACCTGTTTCCCTCACACTGGTGTATTTCCGGGTTTAGACCCGAAGTTTGCATCTCATGCACTCCATACGGAATGCCGGCATCACAATGCAATGCAGTTCAGCTGGGGAGAAAAGGGGTTTAAATACCTCAGAAAAATCATAGCATACATTGCTCCCTTCCAGAAAGAGCTGGTGTTCTAGCCAGTGCTATTGCTTGCACTATGCACCTTTCTTGCATCCTCTATTTACATAATGAACCAAATTGCTAAACTGACATCTCTCTTTACTGTTTATTCATACTTTACTTACAGGAGGATCTTTTGAGAATTAGTGCAAGTCCCCTATTCTGGCTTCACATTAAGATAATTGACACTATGCCATAAACCCATATTTTTATATGCTTTGTATCTGTGTTTTGTATCTATTTTGAAATTGTGTCCATATTAGATACATAAGTATTTATTCATGAATATGCATTTATTATTATATGAACAAATTAACTCTCCTATATTGATTGATTCTTTAAACTGATAGTTTATACCTGCCACATATGTTACATTATGACATGATATTTTTTGTTGTTTTCATATGACACTTATATTAAAATTTGCTGCCGCAGTGTGTGATGAAAGTCAGGTTCTGACCAAAACATCACATGCGACTTTTGGAGAACAACAACAATGTGACTGGATTACATAAGCATTCCCCATGATTTTGTTGCCTACTGAATAAGAATAAGGGACCTTTTAAGGGACCTTTTAAAATACTTAGAAATCATTTGTAGGCGTTTTGGGTTAATTATTCTAATTTTCTAAGATAATGACTTTTGGTCTTTCCTTGGCTGTAAGCCTTAATCATCATCATGAACAGAAATGAACATTTGAAAAAGTCTGTTTGTAATGACTATATATTAAAGGAGTTTCACTTTTTTAATTAATTTACTGAAAAAATAACTTTTTGCTATTTTTCTAATTTATATTTTTAACTATACAAAAACTTGAAAGAAATATTGGAACTATATACAGTGACCAAGCCAGTTTTAAAAAAAAGAAATCATTTATCCATCCAATCTCTCTTTTAATGACTACATTTAAATTCTATTCTACATTTCTATTCTACGTGTTTTTTGTATGGCCTCACCTACTTAAAACATGTTTCCTCCTTCTAGGTGAAATATAAACTTCTAACATGGCTTCTGGTGGCAGATGGAATAACATTTCAAGTAGAGTCCAAGATGAATGGGAGATCTCCTTAAATATTGCCATGTATAGGTTAATGATTATTTTCTTGTCTGGAGGGTTGGGAAAGGTTTACCCTGGTCCGTCTACTTGTGGAGAAATTCAAATGTGAAAAATAGGGCCAACCTGTTGCCCCTCACCTGGTGTATTTCCGGGTTTAGACCGAAGTTTGCATCTCATGCACTCCATACGGAAGCCGGCATCACAATGCATGCAGTTTAGCTGGGGAGAAAAGGGTTTAAATACCCTCAAGAAATAATCATACCTACATGCGCTCCCTTCCAGAAAGAGCTGGTGTTCTGCCAGTGCTATTGCTTGCACTATGCACCTTTCTTTGCATCCTCTATTACATAATGAACCAATTGCTAAACGACATCTCTCTTTACTGTTTTCATTATCTTTACTTACAGGAGATCTTTTGAGAATTAGTGCAAGTCCCCTATTCTGGCTCTACCTTAAGATAATTGACACTATGCCATAAACCCTATTTTTATATGCTTTGTATCTGTGTTTTGTATCTATTTGAAATTGTGTCCATATTAGATACATAAGTATTTATTCATGAATATGCATTTATTATTATGACAAATTAACTCTCTATATTGATTGATTCTTTAAACTGATAGTTTATCACCTGCCACATATGTTACATTATGACATGATATTTTTTGGTTGTTTTCATAGGACACTTATTTAAAATTTGCTGCCGCATTGTGTTGATGAAAGTCAGTTCTGACCAAAACATCACATTCGACTTTTGGAGAACAACAACAATGTGACTGGATTACATAAGCATTCCCATGATTTTTTTGCCTACTGAATAATAATAGAGGACCTTTTGGCCTTTTAAAAACTTAGAAATCATTTGTAGGCGTTTTGGGTTAATTTTCCTAATTTTCTAGATAATGACTTTTGTCTTTCCTTGGCTGTAAGCCTTAATCATCATCATGAACAGAAATGAACATTTGAAAAGTCTGTTTGTAATGACTAATATTAAGGAGTTTCACTTTTTAATTAATTACTGAAAAATAACTTTTGCTATTTTTCTAATTTTATTTTTACTATACAAAAACTTGAAAGAATATTGACTATATACAGTGACCAGCCGTTTTAAAAAAAGAAATCATTTATCCATCCAATCTCTCTTTTAATGACTACATTTAAATTCTATCTACATTTCTATTCTATCGTGTTTTTTTGTATGGCCTCACCTACTTAAAAACATGTTTCCTCCTTCTAGGTGAAATATACACTTCTAACATGGCTTCTGGTGGCAGATGGAATAACATTTCAAGTAGAGTCCAAGATGAATGGAGATCTCCTTAAATATTGCCATGTATAGTTAATGATATTTTTGTGTCTGGAGGTTGGAAGATTTACCCGTGTCCGTCCTCTTGTGGAGAAATTCAAATGTGAAAAGAGAGTTTGCAACAGATTTTGAACAAGATGCAGATAAACAGTGGTTAGTAACACACTGTACTTTGTCAATCACATTGCATATGGTTCCCATGACTCCAAACCGCTGGTTAGAGAAGGAATTGGTCTAATTTATTTTACATTTTTATGCTTGTTTAGCTACACGTTTTGTGTATCTTTCATGCAGTCTTTGCTTACTCAGGTTGCTATACAAATAAATCGTAATAAAGAAATGTTTATATTCTACACATTTTGTGTATCTTGCATTCTTTGCTTGTTCACAGGTTGATATAAATATAAATCAGTATAAAAGAAATAGATTGACATTACGATGGCTTTTTGTACTGTAACCGTATAACTAGGTAGGAATTAATTATTGTTTGCACATTTTTCTATAAAATATCACCATTTGCACATATATTATTACAATTCTATAACCTATTCATCTTTGCCCCACATTTCTACATGGTATAATTCTATGTTTATAGTGATTGAATATTAATTTGTATTCATCTACAAAATGGAGAGAAAACATGCTGTATATGAAAGCCAAACACAACGAAGCAACGTAAATGCACAATGTATGCTCTTCAAATGGGAAGACTAAATGACTGATTTCCCCACTTTTAACGTGGCTAATATGTAGGCACAAACTTTCCAGCAAATGTTACCCTGTGAACCTGATTCTTAATCATCTCTGCCTCTTCCGATTTGATGCTATAATTCCACAAAGTGAGCTATTGCTAGAATGTGTTGATACTTCTTTGTACTGGATTAAGGACCTATCTGACTTTACAGAGGACATACACAATGGCTGTGATTTTCTTTTATAGGTGCAGATTACTGGAACAGTGCGGGCTGGGACTGTCAACCGAATGAATTCATAGCGCAGCCTGACCTCTCTTAAACACCACATTTCTGTACTGAGGGAGTGAGATTCTGGCCATTATCTGGATGTTTCATAAAAACATGATACCATCTGCTATTGCTAACCGATATCCATTACATCTAGGGAGGCAGCAGGGCTGGATTTATATCTTCAAGTTTTTGGAGTGAACATAAAACACCTGCAGTCCTACAGAGACAACAGTAACATAAGAAAAAGCTCTATTTACGGTATGCCCAACCTCTCCTTCTACATCTGACATAACATTTTTTTGGTACAGCATTGCTGTTATTAATTAGGCTTGCAGAACCGGGGCATGGATGCGGTAACTGCCCTCTACTCTGCATCTAAATGGCCTGTTTGTGCTCCCTCAACACCAGACATCTAGAATACTGTTTACTGAACGCTATAATTAGGCATTCAATCCACTCTGTTACATTTAATAAGTCAATAAATGTTATAAAGTTAATTTGTCGCAAATGCTGATAGAAACCGGATAGAGCGCTCATCTAAATGATTGGATAAATGCATAATACTTTCACAAACCACTACATCTTAGGCACTAATACGTCTGTTCTAGGTAGCAATGGTACAAACAAAAAAGCTACCCGTGCTGTAACCCAGTAACTAGTAAATACTTTTACCACCAAATATAAACAAGTACATAATTTAAATGAGAATAGAATGGCAAAAGGAGTGAAAGAGACCTGTTAACAGCTGTTTTTGTATCTCATATGAAACCAAGTGTTTCATCAATCCTAGTAAAAAACCTAGTAAATGCCTAAAGTAGGCCTCTCTGTGATTTTTTCTGCTCCTTTCTCCTGCACAATCATTGTTCCCAAAGGCATTCTGAAGTATTTCACAAGGTTTTTACATAAACACACCCTATATAACCAACCCATTTTGCAATCATCTGTGGTGCACCCCACAAACTATCAGAAACAGCTTTCAGGAAGATTGTTAACCATTGAGATCTTCACATAGTAATTTGAATCAAAATGGAGGGAAATTTTAAATGTCAAATTTTGTCGGTATATGTTTATTTATGCCCTAACATTTACACATTTCCAAAAGCTAAAAAAGAGAAACCTACCAACAATTTGTTAGTAATTTCTTCTCCCCGATTATGAGAGACCCCCCACATGTGACATGACTTGTTTTATACAAAATGAAAAAGAACACAAAAGGAAAAAATCCGCTCACTCACGATACTGCTGACAGCGTGGTTGGAGTTCACATTCCCCTTTGCAAGCCCCAGGTGCAGGGAATCAGTCAGTCTTTAGCTGGCCGACCGGAACATGTAGAAGGATAGGGAAATATTCCATCACTCAAAATCCTTATAAAATCTAGCCTTTTATTCTCATATTAAAAGCGTGCCGCCTATCTGGTGTGACCCACCGATACACATCTACGTGGTTTCAGACTAAATTTTTAAAGTCCTTAATAAAGCAATATAACTCCATAACTGCCAGTCTTTGAGATAAACTTAGCGCATGTGTCCATTACCTGTTGCTGTTTCAATCATCACCTGTCTAGGCTACTTTTTAAATGTATGTGTTGTATCAGAGATCTTTTGACCACCGATGACAGTTGGGATAGAGAACTCACTCCTGCCCTGTATCACAGGAGGAGGGTCCTTAGGGCATCATTGATACATGTAATCTGGTAGAGGTTTCTTTTAGTATTGTGGTTATGGCCAAGTCTGGGATGTAAAACCGTTGCTGGGTCCCTCAGGAATCTCATGATGTATGTGATGATGGTGTGAGATCCTGACTGCTCTGTTTAATTTACTATCAAGTGTGGGCCCGCAGATGGTTATCTATGAGGCAGCTGAGGCTGCTGCCCCTGCTCTACCTTTCCCATAGATAGTTCCTTTCAGACTGTGGGGATAAAGGTCATTTGCATGTAGAAGAGTGCAGATAGATCCCACAGGCTGAGAGTACGCACTAGGAAGCCTTGCTTGCAACTTGGACTGATGGGATCAGGAAGCAAATAGTGTCCTGCATAGAACTAAGTTACCACCATAATGGTTCATTTTCTGGAGGGAGGGAATCAAGTGTCAGGAGAAGGAATATGTTTGCATGATGTAGGTCACCCTGTATCTCGACAATACAGCCTGATTGTGCAATGATATATGTGTCTGCAATAACCTTACAAAAATAGTGAGTTACGAAAAACATGGAGAGAGCAGTTACACAGCAAGAGGGTACTTGAGACTGTGAGGTTTTGGTAAGTATAAGGATGTTCTGGACATTGCAGATCTCTTCACGTTAGACAAAGGCAATTCAGTACGAGGATAAAGGTACAAACTTCACTTAGAGGAGAGTAAAACTGAGATTTTTTTAAATATTCTGAATATCGGTCAAATTCCACACTCCTGAGGCCCGTTCCACACTTGTGAGTGTGTGCGATGACTCCATCACACTCTCAAACGCAATCACAACTCGCAACACTCAGCATGTCAGTTTCACTCCCGGTGTGCAGCGTATCGGGCCGTGCGCTCCCGGCAGCATATGTTGCGTGTGTGATTCGTTCATTGCATCCACTCGCAAGTGTAGACGGGCTTCTGAAGAGATAAACTGAACTGAAATGGACCTCCCACTTGGAGTTCAGTAGCAATGTAAACATGTTTGTTACTGATTAGAAAATCACACATAATCGAGGAACTGGATATGGGTGGACGTGTTTGGATCAGAGAACCAGTTGCTAGATGTCTCCTGGCCTGATGCGTCGTGATTTCTGTCGGCCTTTTTTTGATTTCATATGGAGTATGGGACTATGAGCTTGTTAAACCTCATGTGATCACGTAAAATAGAAGTATTATTAGAATTATTATAAAAGTTTTTTCTTTTCCCTATTTATGGAAGTAGTTTTTTTGTAAATTATTGGGACCTGAAATATTGGGACCGTGGTCATAAGTATTGTTAAAAGTAAGTATGAGGGCATTGCCATATGGTGGATCCCATAACCTTAGATATAGATCCTTTTGGTCTGTGTGGGTCTAACATGATTTTGAGGGCAAGTTTATAGGTCAAGGGAACATTTCAAACCATTCTACCAGTAAGAGGTATGAGAATTCTATGCCTCTTGGCCTGTCTATTCTAATCAACTGTGGCAATGAATGCTTTAGGGATTTTAAATGTATTGAAGTCGTTAATATGTATGTTTGCTGTTTTTGCTGTCTTTTTCACTTGGTCTTTGATTTTGAGTAAGGTAACTTAAAACAATAATTGGAGAGCCTGAAACAGTACAAACAAAGTCCAGTGGGGTCCAATGCAATGGTGGGGTTTCTCCAAGGGAGATTGATTAAAGCGATTAAAGCCTTCTCCTGAAGTCCAGATGGATGCTGACTCCTTGACTATTTCTTTAACTTTCTGGAGTTTTTGTCACCTGACCACCCGTACCCTTGCAGCCCCTCTTCTAAGCTCTCAACCTACTCCCCCCCCCCCACACTTCCACTTCTCTCGTTTGATAAATATATTTGATATATAATCCCCTTTCAAGATAGTGGAATGACTGTCCCTGTGTTGGCAAAAGAGGTCCATTCCAGGCCAGAGGTTTTGGCATCAATAATAAAATCCTTATGATGTTGAGGCCAACTAACGGGTGAATGATTTTTTGAGTGTCCTTGTCTGGTCCCTGCGGCGGGGGACCAGCCATGAAGTAGCTGTTTGGGTACAAAGCACACAACCACCCAACATAAGGATGGGGCAATCATGTTGCAAAATGAAGTAAAATGTGAAATCAAATCAATTAATATTGTAATTGTAATTATGTAATATGAACACAGTTATTTATTTTCATGTGCTTCCATTATTTGCTGAGTTTGAAAAGATTTTGAACAAGATGCAGATAACACAGTGTTGGAGTAACACACTGTACTTTGTCCAATCACATTGCATAGGTTCAATGACTCAACCTCTGGTTAGATAAGATTTGTCTAATTTATTTATACATTTTTATGCTTGTTATGCTACACGTTTTGGTGTATCTTTCATCCTTTGCTTACTCAGGTTGATATAAAATATAAATCAGTATAAAAGAAATGTTTATGCTACACATTTTGGTGTATCTTTCAGTCCTTTGCCTTTTCAGGTTGATATAAAATATAAATCAGTATAAAGAAATAAATTACATTACGATGGCTTTTTGTACTGTACCTTATAACTATGTGATGATTAATTATTGTTGACATTTTTCTATAAAATATCATCCATTTGCTTTACCCTGGTCCGTCTACTTGTGGAGAAATTCAAATGTGAAAAATAGAGTTTGCAAAAGATTTTGAACAAGAATGCAGATAACACAGTGTTGGAGTAACAAACTGTACTTTGTCCAATCACATTGCATAGGTTCAATGACTCAACCTCTGGTTAGATAAGGATTTGTCTAATTTATTTATCCATTTTTATGCTTGTTTATGCTACATGTTTTGGTGTATCTTTCAGTCCTTTGCTTACTCAGGTTGATATAAAATATAAATCAGTATAAAAGAAATGTTTATGCTACACATTTTGGTGTATCTTTCAGTCCTTTGCTTGTTCAGGTTGATATAAAATATAAATCAGTATAAAAGAAATAGATTGACATTACGATGGCTTTTTGTACTGTACCTTATAACTAGGTATGATTAATTATTGTTGACATTTTTCTATAAAATATCATCCATTTGCACATATATTCATTACAATTCTAAAATAACCTATTCATCTTGCCACACATTTCTACATGGTATAATTCTATGTTTTATAGTGATTGAATATTTAATATTGTTATTAATCTACAAAATGGTAGAGAATAACATGCTGTATATAGAAAGCCAAACACAACGAAGCAACGTAAAGCAAAATGTATGGCTCTTCAAATTGGGAATGACTAGAATGACTGATTCCCCACTTGTACGTGGCTAATATGTATGCACAAAACTTGTCAGCAAATGTTACCCTGTGAACCTGATTCTTAAATCCAGTCTCTGCCGATTTGATGCTATAAATTCACAAAGTGAGCTATTGCTAGAATGTGTTTATACATTCTTTGACTGGATTAAGGACTATCTGACTTTACAGAGGACATACACAATGGCTGTGATTTCTTTTATAGGTGACAGATTTACTGGAACATGCAGGCTGGGACTGTCCAACCGGATGATTCATAGCGCAGCATGACCTCTCTTAAACAGCCACATTTCTGTACTGAGGGAGTAGAGATTCTGGCCATTATCTGGGATGTTTCAGAAAAACATGATACCAGCTGCTATTGCTACCATATCATTACATATAGGGATGCAGCAGGGCTGGATTTATAGCTTCAATGTTTTTGGAGTGAACATAAAACACCTGCAGTCCTACAGGAGACAACAGATAACATAACAGGAAGAAAGCTCTATTACTGTATTGCCCAACCTCTTTTACATCTATATACATTTTTTTAGGTACAGCATTGCTGTTATTAGGCTTTCTTAGAACCAGGGCATGGATTCGGTAACTGCCCTCTACTCTGCATCTAAATGGCCTGTTTGTGCCTCCCTCAACACCAGACATCTAGGATACATGTTTAGCTGATCTATAATTATGCATTGTAGATCCACTCTGTACATTTAATAAGTCAATAAAAATGTTATAAAAGTATATTTGTATCAAATGCTGAGAGAAACAGTGATAGAGCGCTCAATCTAAATGAAGTTGGATAAATGGTATAATAAGTTCACACCACTACGTCTTAGGCACTAATACTTCTGTTCTAGGTTAGCAATGGGTACAAACAAAAGCTACCTGCTGTAACCCAGTAAACTAATAAATATCTTTTACAACACAAATATAAACAAGTACATAATTTAATGAGAATAGAATGGCAAAAGGAAGTGGAAAGAGACCTGTTAACAGGCTGTTTTTGTATCTCATATGAACCAATGTGTTTTCACAAATCCTAGTAAACCTAGTAAATGCCTAGTAAGGGCCTCTCTGTGAATTTTTTCTGCTCCTTCCTCCTGCACAGAGCATTGTTCCCAAAGCATTCTGAAGTATGTTCACAAAGGTTTTAGCATTAAAACCACCCTATATAACCAACCCATTTTCAAATCTGCACCCCACAAACTATCAGAAACAGCTTTCAGGAAGATTGTTAACCAGTTGAGATATTCATAGTAATTGAATCAAAATGGAGGTGAAATCTAGAATGGTCAAATTTTGTCGGATATATGTTTATTTAGCCCTAACATTTACACATTTCCAAAAGCTAAAAAGAGAAAACCTACCATACAATTTGTTATGCAATTTCTCCCGATTATAGAGACCCCCCACATGTGGACGTGACTTGTTTTATACAAAAATGGAAAAAAGAAAACAAAAGGAAAAAATCCGCTCACTCACGATACTGCTGACAGCGTGTTGGAGTTCACATTCTCCTTTGCAGCCCCAGGTGCAGGGAATCAGTCAGTCTTGCCGGCCGACCGGAACATGTAGAAGGATAGGGAAATATTCCAGCACTCAAAATCTTCTAAAATCTTAGCCTTTTATTCTTCATAATAAATGCGTGCAGCCATATCTGCTGTGACCACCGATACACGATCTACGCGTTTCGGACTAAATTGTAAAGTCCTTAGTCATGATCTACATGTGTCCACTAAACAAACATCTTAAAAAGAGCATAGACAGGTGAAACAGCAAACAGGTAATTGGCACATGCGCATAAGATTATCTCAAAGACGTGGCAGAACAGCATATAACTCCTGATATACAGGAGTTATATGTTTTTCTGTCTGTCTCAGTGGACATTTGTCTGTCTCAGTGGATATTAAATCCTCCCTTTATTTAATTCTGTTTTTATATCATTAGTGGTATATTTTGTACCCTGCTATATTACATATTCAGTGTCCAATAAGATGGGAGATATGATATGGTTAAATAAGGAATGACAGACATAAGGGACTTTGGGATAGAATACAGACTGGTCACAGGAAATTCTCATAGTACACAGGTTGAATACATTGCTCATTCTCTAACTGAAACTTTAGGTTGTCTTGTAGATTTCATCCTGAAGGATCTACTAGATCAGAGATCTTATTACCACCCTGACAACTGGGATAGAGAACCACTCCTGCCCTGTCATAGTAGGAGGAGCTGAGGGCTTCGCTGATACATGTAAGCTGGTAAGAGTCTTTAGTATTGTGGTTATGGCCAAGTCTGGGATGTAAAACCATGCTGGGTCCTCAGGAAATCTCATGATGGATGTTGATGAGTGTGTGAGATCCTGACACTGCCTCTGTATTATGTATTACCAAGGTGTGGGCACACATATGCTATCTGATGAGGCTGCTGCCCTGCTCTACCTTTCCCATAAGATATGTTCTCTTTCATGACTGTGGAGGATAAAGGTCCTGTAGTCGTGTTAGAAGAGTTGCAAGGATAGATCCCACAGGCTGAGAGGAAGCACTAGGAAGCCTTGATTGCAACTTGGACTGATGGGAGCAGGAAGCAAATAGTGTCTGCATAGAACTATGTTACCATAATGGTTCAGTTTCTGGATGGAGGAACAAGTGTCAGGAGAAGGAATATGTTTGCATGATGACAGGTCACCCTGGGATCTAACAATACAGCCGGATTTGTGCAATGATATATGTGTCTGCAATAACCTTACAAAAATATGTGAGTTACAGAAAGGCACATGGAGAGAGCAGATTACACAGCAAAGGGTAACTTGAGACTGTCGAGGGTTGGTAAGTATAAGGATGTTCTGGACTATGTGCAGATCTCTTCACGGTTAGACAGAAGGTAGATGTACCAGTAAGAGTGATAAAGGTACAAACTTCCCTTAGAGGTAATAACTGAGATGTTTTAAATATTCTGGAGTGCAGTGAAGATTTACACACTCCTTAGTCTGAAGAGCAGTGGGAAGGTGGAAAGACTGAATTAGACCGTCCATCTAGGAGTTCAGGAGGCAATGTAGAATGTTTGTTAACTGATTAGAAATCAACAATAATCAGGAAATGGATATGTGTGAAGTATTTGGATCAGGAGAGCCAGTTGCTAGATGTCTCCTGGCCTGATGTGTAGTGATTATCTGTCGGCCTTTTTAATTTCATATGGGAGTATTGGGACTATGAGCTTGTTAAACATCATGTGATCACAGTAAAATATAATTATTATTATAAGTTTTTCCTATTTATGGAAGTAGTTTTTTTGTTAAATTATTGGGACCTGGCATAGTATTGTTAAAAGTAGTATGGCATGTGCCAGATGGTGGATCCCATACATTATATATAGATCCTTTTGGTCTTTGTGGGTCTAACATGATGTTGAGCAAGTTTATAGGTCAAGGGAAGAATTTCAACCATCTAACTCAGTAGAGGATGAGAATTTCTATTGACTGGCCTGTCTATCTAATCAACTGGCATGGCTTTAGGGATTTTAAAATGTATTGATAGTAGTAATATGTATGTTTGCTGTTTTTGCTGTCTTTTAAGCTTGTGCTTTGATTTTGTATAAGGTAACTTAACCCTAGAATGCATACCTGAGGCCTCGCAGGCCCGCTCTGTTAATTGTTTTCTTTTTACTGCAAGATTACTTTAGTTAGAATTCTGAAACTCTAGGTCAGTGATGGCTAACCTATGGCACTGGTGCCAGACGTGGCACTCAAAGCCCTTCCTGTGGGCACTCAGGCTATCACCAGAGATGACTCCAGGTATCTTCCTGCAGTCCCAGACAGCCCAGGACTTGCTGTGCACAGAGCTATTTAGCTGTACTATATTCTGCTTTATTGGTGTCCTCAGAGAGCTGGTATCAATGAAAACTGTGACAGAGAAGGGAGTTTAAATCACAAATTAAATTTCTGTGTTGGCACTTTGCGATAAATAAGCGGGTCTATGTTGTAGTTTGGGCACTCGGTCTCTAAAAGGTTCGCCATCACTGCTCTAGGTATTCCTCAGTTATATAGTTGTTAGTCATTTCCAGTTGTTCATATATTTTTATGTTACAAGCATTTCGGTATAATAACTCTTTTTTGTGAGTATCCCATATTCACGTACCTGGGGCCTTTTAGGCCCGTACTAGGTTTACATGTGATCCTAAGTCTTTTTGTCTTTACTGTTGCTGGGGAAAACTTTGACTTAGTCTTTATGACTCTGCTGTTGAGGTGCAGAGGTTGGAAACAGATAAATTAGCCCCTATTAGCTACATCTGCAATCTTTTTATCAAGAACTGTACTAAGCATTACCATTCTAGTGAAAATGTGACAGTGGATGAGCAACTTCTTGCATTAAGGGGACATTGCAAATTCCTTCAGTATATGCCCAGCAAACCTTCTAAATATGGTATTCAAATTTTATGGATGTGTGATGCTGCAAGCTATTACGGAATGAATGGTCTGATTTACTGTGGCAAAGATGTTGATGCTCCAGTCCAGAAGGACCTATGTTCTGATGTAGTAAAACACTTGCTAAACCAAAATATAGCAATGGATATAAATAAAATATAACTAATCTAGAACTGACCAATTTTTTTGCAGAGAAATTCCTCCAATCATGAAGCATAATCAACATCGACAACTTTATGATAGTGTATTTGGCTTCTGCAATCAAGCAACAATGGTGTCTTATAAAGCTAAGAAAAATAAATCTGTGATATAACTGAGTACAATGCACCATGATTGAAGTATAGACACCAATAACAGGAAACGAAAACCCGAAATAATCTTGCATTATAATAAAAACAAGGAGGAGTTGACAAGATGGACGAAATGATTGGAGAGTATACGTGCAAGAGGCAGACAAAACGTTGGCCTATAGTTCTTTTTTATAATATGCTAGATGTGTCAGCCCTCAATACCTATATTGCTTATAGTGAGATTCATCCAGAATTCCATGCCAACAGAAAGGACAAGAGACGTCTATACCTGACGGAACTTTGCTATGAACTTTTAATGCCTACCATGATGGTGGGAAGCAGCACAAAATGCTTGCCAAGGCAAACAACAGAGGCTATGATCAGATGTGGTATACGTTTTCAGGAACATCCAGAGCCAAGAGATAAAAAAAGAAAGCAATGTTACATTTGTCCAGCATAGAAGGACAGGAAATCGGAGTGTGCCTGTACTACTTGTGGACAAAATGTCTGCAAGGATCATTCTTCCGAACAGATAAAGTGTGAAAGATGTTGCGGTCATTAGTAAATTCAAACTTTGAAAAGGGATATTATTGCAGCATGTTTACTGCAACTTTTATATAAAAAAAACTTTTAGACAAAAACGTTATTATAAAGAATTATATCGAATTATACGTTTTTTGCCCAAAATGGGGCAGATTTACTTACCTGGCCCATTCGCGATCCAGCGGCGCGTTCTCTGCGGTGGATTCGGGTCTTCCGGCGATTCACTAAGGCAGTTCCTCTGACGTCCACCAGGTGTCGCTGCTGCGCTGAAGTCCGCCGAGGTCCGCCGGAGTTCACTATCCATTGCTGGGTGCAGGTAAGCGCGTGTCCAGCGACACTTTTTTTTTAAAAATGCGGCGGTTTCTGCGAATTCTTCGGGTTTTCGTTCGGCCATGGCCCTCGATTTCCGTCACGTGCATGCTGGCGCCGATGCGCCACAATCCGATCGCATGCGGCAAAAACCCGGGGCAATTAAAGGAAAATCGGCACAAATCGGAAATATTAGATACCGTAAAAACGTGATTCAGGCCCTTAATAAATGACCCCCAATATTTTGAATTGTTCACATATGAGGATGCATTCTCACTAGCGCTGGTGTCTGCCAGGAGGTGATCCGTAATGGATGTGATCTCTTGGTAACTCCAGTTAAGGCTGCGGGAATTCCCAGATTCTACAAGCCTTAGCTAGGGACACCAGGAGGTCAGATCCACCACAGATCCCCTCCTGGCAGACACCAGCGCCAGTAGGAATGCATCCCTACTTTGAAAAGTATTTTTATTTGAGTTGTTCCATGTTATTTGCATATGGGCCTAAAAGGCCCCAGGTATGTAAAAAGTGTAGATTTCTATGGTCATGCATTCTAGGGTTAAAACAATAGCTGAAGATGCTGAAACAGTACAAGTCCAATGTGGTCCAAAGGGTCCAAAGGGAGATGATTAGAGCCTTCTGAAGTCAGATGATGTGACCCTTGAACTTCTGGAGTTTGGCACCGCATAAGAAGATCATGCTACTTCAATGCTATATTTGATAAATATATTTAATCCCTTTCATATAGTGAAATGACTGGTCTGCAAGAGTTCCAGAGTTGTAGTATTTCCTTATGAGGTTGAGGCCCAACTGGTGAATGATGTTTGAGTGTCCTGGTCTGGGGATCCAGCCAGAAGTAGCTGTTTGGGTACAACAACATAAGGAGGCAATAAATGTGTTCAAAAGGAGGAAATGTGAATGCAAATTATTATTTCCATGTGCTGGCTGTCTTAGATCATTGACCTCTGCCAAGAATAGACATTGTACAGCTCTTTGAATGACAGCTGTAGCTGGACTCTGCAAGACTTCCCCATCACTAAAGACTATCTTTATATTTAGTTGCACATTCTAGCTTTATCATCAGCATTAAGTAAAGGACATATACTGTATGGCTTCATGTGTTCTCTTATGTCATTAGTCACATGTGTATGTAGGTTGTGAGGGACAGTCCCAGGATTTCACTATAAATAATAAAGTTTATTTGAATGCTCTGGGTTGGGGGTGGGGTGAGATGGAGCACTAAGCAACATGTGTCACCTGTGTCTCTGTCTCTACCCCCACCATCTCCCCAGAGGGAGGGGGATGGTTCCATTCTCTCTGTATGTTGTCACACCCACACATAACTGGTGTTAGACATTGCAGCATCAATACCATAAATAATAAAGCCTCCCATTCATATTTTAGTATCATAGTTTATACGGTTTAAAAAAGACATATGTCCATCAAGTTCAGCCAAGGAAGGGAAGGGATTTAGGAGGAAGGGATTTAGGGGAAATAATTCTATATAACATAACTGTCGATGTTATTTAAGTGTACAAAGACATCTAGACCCTTTTTGCAGCTCTCTGGTGTCCCTACTGTAACCAGCACCTGAGGCAGGCTATTCCACATATTCACAGTTCTAATAGTAAAAAAGCCCTGTCGCCTCTGGTCTTTTGATTTGATTTAATCTGTAACAACTTTCCACCATACTATTTGTGTGGACCATTCATATATTTATATAAATTAATGTCCCCTCTTAGCTGTCTCTTTTCCAGACTTAAATAAACTTAGTTGTTTTAATCTTTCCTCATAACTGAAACCCTCAATACCTGAACATTTATCCACATTGAACCTCATTTGCCAAGTAGATGAACAAACCCTCAGTTTGTCCAAGTCACCCTGCAGCCTATGAACATCCTCCGTAGACTGTATTACACTACACAGCTTGGTGTGATCTGCAAAAATAGACACAGTGCTATTAATTCCTACATCTATATCATTAATAAATATATTAAATAGTAGTGGGCCAAGCACAGAACCCTGAGGTATACCACTATAACTGGTGACTATTCTGAGTAGGAATCATTGACCACAACTCATCCTTCAGACAGTTTTCAATCCAATTGCAAATAATTCCTTCCAGACCAATAGACCTTGTATTACCCATCAGTCGTATATATATTGAATGCCCTCTTTTTATCATTTATTGCCCTTTAACTGTAGTTGTAAGCCACGTGGGGTGTAATCTAGCCCGTCTATACTTGATACCTTTAGGTATAATGATCCAGTATAGATTTGAATGTCTCCCATTTAACATTAGTATCATCATGTGACAGTATCTGATACTAATCTATATCCTGTAGTGCAGCCCTGAATTTCTGGAAATTAGCCTTCTTAAAATTTAATATTTTAGATTTTCCCACATGTTTTTGCTTTTTACAGTTTACAAGGAAAATAATTATGTTATGATCGTTGTTCCTAAGGGTTTCCTGGTCAGTGACATTTTGGACAATCTCCACATTGTTATAAATTACAAGGTCCAACAAAGCATCACCTCTTGTGGGATCTTCTACAAGCTGTAGCATAAAATTATCCTACAGAAAGTTGACAAAATGTCTCCCCTTCACAGATGAAGAAGAGCCATGACCTAGATTTAAGTTTGGAAAGTTAAAGTCTCCGATGATCACTACTGTCCCCTCCTATGCAGTCCACTCCATCTGTTTATATAGTTGACCCTCTATTTCCTCAAAAATATTGGGGGCCTATAAATTACACCAAAAATAATTTTCTCAAGGCTCTCCTTGCTTTGAATTTCAACCCACAAAGTTTCAGCCTTTTCACACTCTTCTGAGACCACTGTCTCATTCACAACCGCTTTTAAGTCTCTTCTGACATACAGACATACACTCCCCTCCTATTTGCCCTGTCTTTCCGAAAGAGTGTAAAACCTGGAATATTAACACCCCAATCATGTGATGCACATAGCCATGTCTCCGCTACACCAACAACATCTAACTATTCCTCTAATACTAGAGCCTCAAACTCGCCCATTTTGCTTGCAATACTCCTGGCATTTGTGAACATATGCTTAAATTTTCCAGTTATTTATTTGATTTTATTGGCATATATATCCTCACTATTGTTTTGTAACTTGTGTATCTCCTTATTCACTTCCATACTCCCCTATTCACTGCTCACTTCACCACCCACTAACATAACCTGCCCCCTCTCTGATCCAGTAACCCCTTTAGCTTCTTCCTTTTCCTCCTCTCCAATGCTGGTAGAACTACTGCAAGCAGGAGTTTTGATTATATTTAATCTGTTTCATGAGAAACTGGAGCCCTTGGCCAATAACACAGTGGATACTACATGTCAACGTTAAAAATAGCAATACAATAAAACTTTGCATGCATTCTATAAAAAGACAACTTCAGGCATTTAAAGGAAATCTACCATTTGATTTACTGCATTATGAACCAAACTTCTTGAGAATGCAGTTTCTACATTGATGCAGGTACATATCTTGTTTAATTATATCATTTGCTTGAGCAGTGCATGTAAGAGGAGATGGGTAGAGCCGGTCACAGAAGAGACAGAGCTTCATTATCATAATTTTATAATTGTTTTTTACTAAAACCACTCAGCACAGGGAATAAACAAGATATGTATTTGCTTATGTGTAGCTACAGCATTCTCAAGGTATGTTTACTTCATAATGCATGAAATCAGATGGATGATTTCCTTTAAAAACTACACATCTTGAATCAAGATGACTGGAATATCCTACAACTCCAGGTGGTTATCAAATTAATTTCTACAAGAACTGGATGAGTAAAATTGCAAAATGGCACCTGTATTATGTGGTAAAAGCCTAGCATGCAATTAACTGTAAGTTAAGAACTATGTTAGTTTTTTTCCCTGTGGGATATAAATGTAGCATTTCAAGAATACTTCTTATTTTTCATAAACAGAACTGAGGCTGCTACATCCATCAAGTTAATCTTTTTCCAGGGAAATAGTTCTGTTGGTACTGAAACAGCAGCAGAAAGAGGGGTGGAGGGGAGAGGAAAAGCAAACAATTCTATTTCAATTTCTTAACAGCAACAATGAGGTTTTTTTGTGAAAACGATGCAGTGCGCACTCCGTACATGTAATATGCTATAGAGAGAAGAATGAAATAAGCAAAAAAGAAAAACAATCCAATTGATCAAAACTGACATTTCACACATATACCAAGGCAATAAAAATGACAATGAAACAGAGAACCAGAAATGTCATTAATTTAATTGGCGTTTAACATCTGCAAGTTGCAGAACACCAAAGATTCAGTAACAAGCAGAAAGTGTATTTGCATCAAAGTGAAATGAAAACTTCTAGGTAGCTCTTTTTTCCTGGCAGTTTATTAAATGAAAGAAGCTCTGAAATTTCAAGAAGGAATATTTCACTTCTCATTGTGAATGATTTACAGTTGCTCACTAGACATGAGCATCTTCTTAATGGTTTGATTCTTTGAGATTTTATTATATACATTTATGGCCAGGAAAAAGTTTAGTAGAAGGTACATGTACATAAATAATTAAAAGATGTATGGCCAACATGACAAATGGTTGTTAAAAATCAAGGGACTCTTGGATCTGTTTAGGAAAACATGGTATAATATAAATGATCATTCCTTAATAAAAGAAACCATACTAAATTGTAAGTCTTGGGCATACATGTAGTCGATCGAGAATCACTTCAGATTTTTCTTGGCAGTAAGGACACTTGGATTTCTTAGATGATAACAGATCATGATAAAATATTGTAACCCAGCAAAGTTATAGCTCACTGCAGTGAACTCTTTAAAATGTTAAACACATGTGCTGTTTAACTTAAAGGTAACTTGGACACCATAGATCTAGTTTCTGAGGCTATAATGTGATGTCAATATCAAGACAGGGAAGAAGTGCAAGCAGTGCCCTTCTCACAACCTTAGCCTGCTTGCCAGCCCTGCAATAAGTTGCAGCCAACAACTGGGCACCAGTACCTACGCTGGGTATGCTCCCAGAATAGTTAACCAAACACAAAGAAACACAAGACAGACAACTAGTGGAATTTAGATAAACCGGGTCAAAACCAAGAGGGCAGTAAGGTACAGAATCATGAGGCAGGAGAAGGGTCTGGGTAAAATAAAAAAGTTAGTTTAACAACAAAACACAGTAGAGTATAGAAGAATGTCAAAGAGCACACACAACTGTTTAAAAAGCACTGAGTAAAGTTACTAGTGGGTTTAAATTAAATGCTTGGACACTGCCCCACAATCTGTTTGGTCCATCTGTCCGTAACTACAACTGTACTTGTGACACACCCCAGTACACACCTGGGTGTGGTATACAGCCAGGAAAACTGCAAACTGAAGGAGTTCTGACAAAGTGTGTGTTTGAATTTAGAGAAAATGTGTGCTGTGCAGGTTTTCACTGATTAAGAAATATTGAGTCACTTTGGAAACCTTTTTTATAAAATACCAGCACATGCAATCAGCTTTACATTGAAGCTAAATAATAAAAATCGCATGCCTAAGCTGTCTAAAACTAGTTGGTGAAGGCACAGAAAGCTGGTGATCTCTTGTGGCAAGACTTTACCTACAAGAAAATACTTGCAAAACTAACTGCTCACTGGAAATACTCACACAGGCAAAGCAGAGAGGTGACTTGACTAAGGTTTTAGCAGGGGAACAAGGAGTTGAAGTTTATCAGAGTAGATTTCAGTGAAAAGTCAGGTTGCAGTCCTGCAGTAATACACAGTATAGACAGGGGATCAGATGATAATGTAAATGTAGGAAATATAGTGGAATTGGATAAGAGGATGGAGAAGAGAAATTATGGGAACAAAGGAAGGAGTTCAGTAAATAAATTAGAAGTGGATAGCAGTGAGTTGTCCCAGCTACCCGTCCTTCATCATAGAGTTGTTATTTTACTTTGACATTTGTGGTTGGGTGGAGGGTTAGGTGAGACAGAGTCCTTCCAGGTCTAGTGATTTATTTAAAGGAAAATAGATATCAAAGAATATAGAAGATTGGCTGTCCAGGTGATAAAATGGGAATGAGGAGTTACTAGTTAATGCCCTTTTGCAAAATAAGGTTCTCCAGGATTTTTATATTGATGACTGGCCATGAAGATAAATGACCAATACTAGATCAGTGGTGGTCCAACACATATAACCTCCACCAATCAGCTGTTTGTAGCTACTGCCCTGTTTCAGCTTCAGAGGTCACATATGTAAGATGCATAATATCCATGTAGATAAATCAAGAAAACAGAGACAGAATGGTCTAAAACAATCTTTACAACACAATATACCCACCACCACCATACCCGCATTTTGACTCCACCTAAGTAACAATAAATTGAATAATTTTGAGACAAACAAATATATAGAGATTCACCTGCACCAAAAAGAAATGAGCAGTGCAGGAGCAAAATATGGTATAAGATGCAAGACAGTGTAGAATAGGAATATACTAGCACTTAATAGTTCCAAATGCATCTTTGTATATTTCACATCTATGCTCCTGAATGTGTCCAGAACCCTTACAGTCCCTTTATTGAGCAGTATCCTGGTTTATACCTTAACATACCCAGCTGGTAAGAAGGTCAATCAGATATCTGGATGGCAAAGGCTGCACATATTCCATTCGGGTGAATATTCTGAGAGTTAGCTTTGCAATGTAAAGCATGGTGCTGCCAAGCAGCAATCATCTAAATAATACAGTATATTCAAACAGCTGATCAGTAGGGGAGTTCGATCTATTCTGACCTGAAGAATCATCCCTTCCAAAAAACTTCCAAGGTGATACTGAAAAAGTATACTCATCTGAGGCAATACATTGTCTTGTCTTTTACATAATATCATACCTGGAATGCTTCAATTTTAAGATTTATTTAGATCACCATCCCAAGTAAAGTATGATTCTGAAGATCTCCTTTAAAAGGAATCTAGCAGCTACCAGTATATTATAAACATGCACATAATTTAGTAATCCATCCTAGAGGAAAATGCTATTGGCAGGATTGTGCATTTCATTCAGAACCATGGACAGCTCTATACCAGCTGTTGTAAGGTTTGAGTGATGAAATGAACTTTAGTTGTGTTAGAAACTGAGAGGAGACTGATTTCATTTATGGGTTTACTCATTTCCAACATCCAGTGCAAAAATACAATTTTGACTTTGATTATGATTAATAATTTTAAGAGGGGCTTGTCCCTGTCATCTTAGAGTAAGTCTGAATATAAAGTACCCATTAGGAGAGACAAATCACTTTTGTTCTTGTAGAATAGGAAACATTGAGTGAAATGTAAAAAGCATTAGAATATGTAAAGCTGGGAATGTGAATGGCTGGTACAGCATTCACGCTATGAAAGCATTTGAATGAATAGCACTGAGCATAAATTATATCTGTACACAAATATATAAAGTGTACAGGAGCTGATTTACTAATCTGTTCATCATATACAATGTTTTAATGTAGGATATGTGCTACAAAGTTAGATTATTGAAATAATATGAGGTGCAAATGATCCATGACTCAGAATAAAGTACACCATGTATCTAACATCTACATATGACATAGTTAAGAGCCATGCTCTGATAAAGATAATATACAGCAATAGGCATTTTTGTTAAAAAGTAGAAACAAACCCACAAATGTCATTGAGAAGTGGATGTATTCAGTATACATGCAAAAGAGCAAAACCTTAAAATACAGCCATTGCAAGAAAAAAAAATTACCTAGCTTTAGCTTTAAGTTTGAAGTATATTTCCCATTTATAAATAGTAAATTACATGAATTTTATTAGTTTTCTACTTACCTGGACAGTGTCACCTTTCACTTTCTACTATAAACATTTATCTGCCGTTTCCTCTATAATGCATGGCTATAAGACAATCATAGGATTAGCTTCTGTACAGAGCTCTCTAAAACTAGAAATGTGCATTCACTGCACATTAAAACATTTTAAGCAAAATCCCCCTTTCATTTGCATGAAATGTGTAAAGTATTTGCTCAGGTTTCCCTCCAAACTCCCAGTAAAATATGCAGTAATGTTAGATATGTGTTTGGGGACAAAACCTTCCATAGCACTGTATAATTATAGAAGGCATGCAAGTGATTGTAATATTTCTCAATACAAGAATGTTTCACATCTTGGAAATCATTTGTTACAGATTTTAAAGCCGAACACAGGCTGTCAAATAGCTTTCTGTATATTCAAAGCTTCGAATAAATCCCATCTCTGATAACTTTTTTAAGTCACAAGTCATTCACTTGGAGTATGATTCTTCAAGCATTCAGAAGAATAACAGCTTCTTATATAGTACTTTTTATCTTTCTGCTATGAAATTCCTACCTCTTTATAATTATATAATAGAGTCCCAAATTTAAATGATAAAAGAAACAGGCATAGAAAGGAAATATTTCAGCATAGAAAGGATGAAGACTTGAAGCACAAGTAAAATGACAGATATGCACTCAGTGATGCTTTAGCAACGTGAATGCCTCGCTCATATAAAGGCATTTGGATTTTAGAATAACACCTGCAGAGTTTTCTCCTTGCTTTCCAGGTATATAAATGTTCCTGTATAGAACGTAAGTGCTTGTAAATAGATCTTCCCAGCTAAATATGTTGTAATATTTGTATAATATTGTGATATTTACATTGTTGTCATTCTTTCTGCACTGGAGCTAGATGTACATGATTTTAAGTCCCTGTTATAATGCCATATAGTAAAGGTTAATCCTATTTCTTTATGAGATCCTCTCTTCCTCATAGCAGGAATAATATATCCTAGAAAGCATCCAACTGAATCTGGCGTTCCAAATAGTGGTGGTGATGCTATGAAAGGGGGTACAGCACAGAAAAGGATCAAGCTGGAGGCTCTTTGGGTAAATGTAGGGGGAGGGTGGAGATGTCCCTGAATAAGTGTTGCTGTCTGTCAATCTAGAAAAGGATGAACTTTCATTTCCATAAAATGTATAGTCCCTTATTCTGCAATGAAAGAAGATTATTCACAAGTGGATCTTCCTGTGACTTATGGCTGTACAAATTTTCACCCAGATACCTCCAGGTTTTTCAGCACACTGTGTGCCTAAAATACCACAGTCACTTATAGCACAGTGCCTCCTGGATAATACTAAATAATACATACCCCATATCATGACCAATACATGACCCCACTGTGACCCTACATGTATCAGGAAAACAATTTCCCCCTCTATTGAAATTGTACATTGTGGCCCTTCCATACACTGTACTGTTTTGATTAAATGATATATACACCCCCCTAAGAGCTCAATAATATAATAATTAAATATGTAGATCCCTATTCACTGGGACCCTTACAGATAACTAGCCTTTATTGTAATAATAAATAAAATAATAGAGTAGCCAGCTATTCTTACCTCCCATGCCAAAAAAGTAAGGGTAAGCCTTTTTACCGGTGTAGACCAAAACTCAACCTTATTTTATAGTATGGAATAGAATAGATGTTACTAGAAAACACATACTTCTGTTATATCATAGTCCACTAACTTTTGTAAAATCATGCCTACTTTTCTTGGCAAGAATATGTTTTCCATGCAATGCTGTTCTCTGCAATTAAACAGTTTCTTTAACTCTGTCAATATGGAGATTTTACTGCGATCCAACAAAGCATGTTACATTTGGCAGAATGAATGCATGTCTAAATAAATGACACCATATTTCACTTTAGCCACATACGGTTGCTATTATGTTGTTCCTTACCTCCTTCGTATGTATGGTACATCTCATGGCTTTTAGCCTTTCATTTGTTGACTTAAAGGTACGATTATGTCATGTCATCTTTTTAAAATACAGGCAGTCCCCGGGTTACATACAAGATAGGGTCTGGAGGTTTGTTCTTAAGTTGAATTTGTATGTAAGTCGAAACTGTATATTTTATAATGGAAGTTCTAGACAATTTTTTTTCTTTTGCCCCAGTGACAATTGGAGTTTCAAAATTTTTAGTGTAATTGGACCAAGAATTATCAATAAAGCTTCATTACAGACATCTTACAGCTGATTATTGCAATCTGGGACTATATTAAAGCATCCAGAGAGCTTCACCAGAGGTCACAGTGGACAGAGGGGTCCGTCTGTAACTATGGGTTGTCTGTAAGTCGGGTGTCCTTAACTAGGGGACCGCCTGTACTCTGTATTCGCTTTAAGCATTCATGGAAACATACATTCTTCTCCATGTCAGGGCATAAATTATTAAATCCACAACAATGTTACCATATTTCATGGACAATTTCAAGAGGACAATTCACAGAAAATGAATACAAATATATATAGTTAATAATGTATAAGAATGACACAGTTCAATCAGGATCACATTCAGGCCATACAAGTGAAACACAGGGGGACAAAGTTCAAGAAATTATTTTAAAAAATGGCTCCTGAAAAATGTTTGATCATTTTGATCATCAATAATACATTTTAACAATTTTTTTATAATTATAATTTGTGTAAAATAAGATATCTATTGGATCAATTATACTTATTCTCATTTTAAAGGGTTTAGTCAGGATTGGCATCTGTAGGATAGGCCATCAATATGTGATTGGTGAGGGTATTAACACTTCCTTCACAGAAGGATTCAACTGGAATTTTTGTCCCCTGTCCTCATCATTGCAGCATCCTGTAGACAATCCGTAACAATTGCCACTGATCCCTTAAATAGGGAATATGTTTTTTCATGGGACGACCCATTCAACTAAGTTATCTAAGTTAAAGTCTGATTGTCTTTATGTTCAGAAATGTCAGAACCCAAGTTAATTATCCTACTTAGTGGCTAACTGAGGACATGCACAGTGTTCACAAAGCAGTCAATTCATTGGGTAAGTTTTCAATTCTTATGAACAACATAAAATAACATAACAGCTAATTCTATGTCCACAAACACACTTGAAAAGTTCTGAATTATTTCAATAATTATGAAAGTTTTATTGTTGAACAAGGCTTTGTCATAAAAGACATTTATCCCCTATAAACATCATAGGGCATAAATGTCTTATCAATGGGGGAGGATCAGACCTCTCATTGAATTGACTTGAATCGGAAGAAGTACTATTCATAATAGGGAAGTTAATGGGGATGTGCATTTTTCCCATCTGCCAAACATTATTCCCCTATTATGTGATAAATGACAAAATGCTCTAAAGCCCTTCAATGACAGGAATAAAAACTAGTTAACCTAATTTAAATATTTTACATGAATATTGTACTGTATAAATTTATAATAAACCATATTAACATAGGAATCTTCCAAAGCATGTGTGTCAAACACAAGTTGTGATCCGGCCCATCTCCCCACACCTATGCTGCGCTAGATGGGAGAGCAGCATAGCGGCTAGGGTACTCCGATATTCCCTTTACCAGCTCCCCTGAAGCTAAAGCAGTCTTCTTTTTTCTAGAAGCTGACAGATGTAATCACATCAAGTCTGCCGGCTTCAGAGCCGCATACAGGCATAGCACAAAGGAAACAATAAAAAGGTTATTATTGATTTCTTCTTTTTTTTTCTACATATGGACATACACAGGGTTTCTGTGTATGTCCATGCTGTGTATACTATTTGGCTGCTAGTATGGGGAAACACTGACTATTGGCTACTGTGTGGGGGAACTCTGACTATTGGGTACAGTCGGGGCACATACTGGCCATGCCAGTTTCTCAGGTTATTTGAAATACGTTAAACTTTGTGGTTGCCTACAAATGGCTGATTGTAATGGTAGTGCTGTATAAATGTAACAAATTGAGTAGATACACTTATACTTTCAATCACTTTAAAGAGAACCCATCGGGCAAAATAACCCTCCTAAACTAAATATATTTTCATAAACTGCCGTTAGAAAGCATTGCCTCGATCCTTTCATTTTCCATCTACATGCCTGTAAACCTAAGCAATGAGGTCCTAAAGCTGTATGCAAATGACCTGTGAAATGTCCAATGAGTCATTAGCATATTCAAGCTGTCCAGCTTATTCATGAGTGGGAGGCACAGCCACACCCCCAGTGCATGACTGACAGCCTGTATAATGATGTGAGGTATAATGGTGTAATATATCTTCCATGTGCTTCCTGGTGCTGGCTCCCCTTGCAGCCTGTGTGTGTATGAGATACTCCTATACACATGACAGCCTATATAATGGTGTGAGGTATAATGGTGTAATGGCTCCTCAATAGTCTTTATTAAAATACATATTAACTTATTAAAGTTAATAGTAAAAATATCTAAATTAAAAAAGCAGGGGTACAATTAGGAACATATTACTAAGTTATGTGTCACACAATGGGGCAGATTTACTTACCCGGTCCAGTCGCGATCCAGTGGTGCGTTCTCCGACGCTGAATCGGCTTCTGCCGGGATTCACTAATGCCGTGCACCCAATGTCCACTAGATGTCGCTGAATTCACCTTTTTCGTCTCGGTGTATGTGAGTGCTATTGTTACGACACAATTTTTTTTGAAATTCTACGTTTTTTTCTGAATCCATTGGGTTTTCCGATGGCCACGCCCCCCGATTTCTGTTGCGTGAAAGCCGGCGCCACAAACCGATCATGTGCGCCAAAATCCCGGGGCAATTCGGCGTAAATCGGAAAAATTCTGGAAACCTGGCAGAAAAACGTGATTCGGACCCTTAGTACAGTGATTTTCAACCAGTGTGCCGTGGCACACTAGTGTGCACGACACATGGTCGGGTGTGCCGCGGGGAAAGTTCCCCAAACTATGGTGCCCCCTGTGTTTTGTTTCCGGGCAATGCGCAGCGATGCACAGTCACGGCTTCTTACAATGTAGGAGACGTGTACAATAACACATGTGCAAGCTTTGAACTTTGCGTGACAAAATGATGTCACCGAGGCCGGCGCATCATCCTGAGAGCGGAGAGACTCTCGCTTTTAGTACTCCAGCAGTATACTGCATATAACAATGAGAAATGTAAAATGAGAAATACTATAGTCATGAGGCTGGAGTACTACAAGTACTCATATGCTGAGTATATGAGCTGGCACTTGTACTCTGGCCTCATGGCCATAGTACTTCTCATTGTACCCCTTTATTTTGCAGTATATGAGCCACATAATAATCAGCACCATATAGTAAAAACAGGGAGAAACTGAGAACTGTTGAGGAAGAGCTTCGTGTGTGTCTTTCCACCATTCCTGCCAGGATATCCCTTTTGTGTTTATCAAAACAGGCCCGGGTTTCACACTGAGTGAGTAAAATAAATTTAGAATCTATATTATTAACTATATGTATAATATGACTGTTTTAGTGTCATTTTGTGCTATTTTGGTTGGTGGTGTGGCCCAGGATTTTCTAAGTATAAAAAGTGTGCCGCGGGTCAAAAAAGGTTGAAAATCACTGCCTTAGTAAATGTGCCCCGATAATTCTGACTTAAAGTGAACCTGTCAGGCAAATTAACCTCCCCAAACTAAATAAACTTAAAGTGTTATTGTCCCGAAGTAATTCTTACCCCACACAAAGTTATATATGTCTTTCCATAAATAAACTTCTCTTTCCCATTTCCATTGATGTGAGCAAGGTAACATGATTAGGGATATGTTGCTTTTTGTTAACCAATTGTTTTATGTTTCTTTCAGGAAAGAAAAAAAGGGCAAAACCTTACTTTACTACCCCCCCCCCCACTCCAAATCTTGTTCCTTGTAGCTTTCAAGCAGGAAGTTAAAAAACTTTTAATACAATATGCTGTTAGTACATTATAATAGACTCTCTTTATTCCATATATTTGACAGAAAGTGGCACCAAGATTAATTTGACACAAACACACATATATATATATATGTACAGTATATGTATAGTACAGACCAAAAGTTTGGCACAGCTTCTCATTCAAAGAGTTTTCTGTATTTTCATGACTATGAAAATTGTAGATTCACACTGAAGGCATCAAAACTATGAATTAACACATGTGGAATTATATACTTAACAAAAAAGTGTGAAACAACTGAAAATATACATTCTAGGTTCTTCAACATAGCCACCTTTTGCTTTGATTACTATTTTGCACACTCTTGGCATTCTTTTGATGAGCTTCAAGAGGTAGTCACCCAAAAAGGTTTTTACATCATAGGTGTGCCCTGTTAGCTTTAATAAGTGGGATTTGTTGCCTTATAAATGGGGTTGGGACCATCAGTGTTGTTGTGCAGAAATCAGGTGGATACACAGCTGATATTCGTACTAAATAGACTGTTAGAATTTGTATTATAGCTAAAAAAAAGCAACTAAGTAAAGAAAAACTAATGGCCATCATTACTTTAAGGTCAGTCAGTCTGAAAAATTGGGAAAACTTTGAAAGTGTTCCCAGGTGCAGTTTCAAAAAACATCAAGTGCTACAAAGAAAATGGCTCACATGAGGACCGTTCCAGGAAAGGAAGACCAAGAGTCACCTCTGCGGCGGAGGGTAAGTTCATCCGAGTCACCAGCCTCAGAAATTGCAGGTTTATAGCAGCTCAGATAAGAGACCAGGTCAATGCTACACAGAGTTCTAGCAGCAGACATAACTCTACAATACCTGTTAGGAAGAGACTGAGTGTAGCAGCATTCATGGTAACATAGCTGCTGGGAAACCACTGCTAAGGACAGGCAACAAGCAGAAGAGACGTTTTTGGTCTAAAGAACACAAGGAATGGACATTAGAGCAATGGAATTTTTTCCTTCTAGCTTATGTGTACAAATTTGAGACCTTTGGTTCCAAACACCATGTCTTTGTGTGACGCAGAAAAGGTTCACAAATGGACTCTACATGCCTGGTTCCCACTGTGAAGCATGGAGGAGGAGGTGTGATTGTGTGGGGGTGCTTTTACTGGTGACACTGTTGGGGATTTATTTAAAATTGAAGGTATACTGAACCAGCATGGTTACCACAGCATCTTGCAGCCGCATGCTATTCCATCCGGTTTGCATTTAGTTGGACCATTATTTATTTTTCAACAGGACAAGGCCCCTTAAACACACCTCCAGGCTGTGAAAGGGCTATTTGACCAAGAAGGAGAGTGATGGGGTGCTTATGCCAGATGACCTGGCCTCCACAGTCACCAGACCTGAACCCAATCGAGATGGTTTAGGGTGAGCTGGACAGCAGAGTGAAGGGCCGACAAGTGCTAAGCATCTCTGGGAACTCCTTCAAGACAGTTGGAAAACCATTTCTGGTGACTTCCTCTTGAACCTCATCAAGAGAATGCCAAGAGTGTACAATGCAGTAATCAAAGCACAACGTGGCTACTTTGAAGAACCTACAACATAAGACATATTTTCAGTTGTTTCACACAAGTATACAATTCCACATGTGTTAATTCATAGTTTTGATGCCTTCAGTGTGAATCTGCAATTTTAAAATCATGAAAATACAGAAAACTCTTTGAATGAGAAGTTGTGTTCAAACTTTTGGTCTGTACTGTATATATATATAAAAAATATATATATATATATATATATATATATATATATATATATATATATATACAGTATGTTTGCATCAAATAAATCTTGGTGCCACTTTCTGTCAAATATATGAAATAAAGATAGTCTATTATAATGAATTAACAAACTATAGAACATATATATATATATATATATATATATATATATATATATATATGTGTGTAATTTTTAGGTTTTTTTATTGCAGCACAACAAAATCAAGTCGAGAGATTTCTATTTCAAAAGTATCTGTAAGTCTAATTGCTGTTTTGAGCATCTGGATGTCACAAATGAGTGAGATATTTTTGAGAGCATGTTTTTGTCGCTGAACTTGCTGACCTTCTGCATTTCAGAGCTACTTATTATCTCTCCTCTCCTGTATGAGTTCATATAATTGGATCTATTAAAATCCCCATGGCCCTACCTTTACTCTGCAAATGAAAGAGGTCTGAAGATGCATTTGTCAACAGAAGGCTATGGAAAATCTAATATGAGTTTGAAGTCACCTTTATCAAAAGTGCAAACTGGGTCATATTTTACTGTTTGATAAAAGCAAACAGGTAAATCCTTGCACATTGTCCAGTATGTGAACGCTTGGTGTTTACTGACATTTGAATTAATTCAGGTGGTTTAATGCACTTCAACTTCTCATTTCGCTCTCACATTATGATATTGGAGTGAGGATGTTTATTTATTTTATGCTCTGACCTTTCTGTATTTAAATGGACGTGTTTTGGTGTCATAATATCAGCATTTGTGGGTTTGAAACCATCCAGCTGCTGGGGATAGCTATTGAATTACATTAACATTTCTGACATCAGTCTAAAAGAAGGCAAGTAACTCCGGGTAAGTCACTGCTGAATGATAAGAAAGAATAACTACATAAATAGGCTAAAAGGTTAGAGGAGCAGCTATGTAAAAACACTCATGCATAATACAATTCCCAGAAGCTTTCCTAACCTTAGAATAGAATTGACTAATATATTGTTTATCCTTCATTACAGACACTTTTTTCATGTTTAATGTCTATTTATTTATTTATATAATTCCTTACCATTTTAAAATAAGGCCATATGACATTATGTTAATTCGTTTAGCCCAGGATATGATATTTTCAAGTTTTTACAAATAGTTTTATCTTTTTTATAGGGCTTTCTATGAATACTGTATTTATTATATACAAATAGACATATCCACAAAATTAGAAAGTGTTAGGAGCGTTTTCTCAAGTCCGACTTTGACTTCTCTTTCCACAGAAAAATGTTCATTGCATCTTTTGACTTAAAGGGGTATTTCGGGAATATGAATGTCTGACACAAAATCCCATGATGATATAAATAAATGAATACAACAATACTCAATGTCATTAGTCATAAAACGGAGCTTAAATAGTTTGATTTTATGATTCACAACATTTTATGTCCTCTCTAAAGTAGGTGGAGTTATCAACAAGATGGCCGCCACTGGAAAATACAAGTCCCATGATCCTTTAGTTCTCAGTAACTCCTCCTCCCTCTCAGGCTCTGCTCCCAGTGATGATGCAACAGTTTTCTTGCTCTGTTACAATAGTAATGATGTGTAACTGCCATCACCAAAACACCGGCCATACTGGATGCACTGCAAGCAACCGACTACAGCCAAACGTAGTGGTGATCACATGACCTGCCCAGGCAGGCGGCCATCTTCTGTTCTGTGACGGACCGCGCAGAGGAAATTAACGGACTGATTAAAGGGCCAGAAGCATTTTAATTCTTCATTACAGTCTATGTCCACAGCATTTTCTGCTAAGGGAAGCAAAATTTTAAATAACAACTAATTACACATTAGCTTATATTTTGAGTATTTGCATATGAATTATGCTGATTCCTGGAATACCCCTTTAAGGCATTTGCAATCAACGCCTCACCTTCCAAAAGTATTAACTTTTGTATTTTTACACTAATGCTACATTCACATGAACGTATGGGGGATGTATATACGGTGGATATATATATACGGCGTAAATCTGTCCCCCATACATGACAATGGGAGCATAGCACCCTACGAGAGCAGTACTTTGCCCCACGCTTGCTACGGTACGGCGGGCACACGTCAATGTGAATTTAACCTTACAGAGATGAATGAGAGCTTGTTTTCTGCCAGAAAAAAATTTAATTCTCAGCACCGATCACAGATTTTAACAGTGGTTATTTGCTGTATAACACTGAAGGCACTTGCCCTGTATGGAGATGGCTCAGCCCGTGAGTTGTCTTTGTCATGTTAGTGATGGCAGGTCACACATATTTAATGGCATTACAATGTTAATCGTTTAGTTGAGGTGTTTCATTCAGTCCAGGTGCTAAAAGTGTATAAAATGCTGACACTTAGGGGTTCATACGTATTTTTTTCTCTCTATGAGATTTTTTAAATGTCAGGTTTTTAAATGGATTTGCTGTAAAAAATGTTATAGCCTGTCCTATTTTTTTCAGATTTGTGGATCAAGAACAACAATAGAAGTCTATGGCTCTGTAAAACACAAATGTGCAATATTTTCTTTTCACTATTGATGCTGAGGAACAGGTGCTATGAAATCTAACTAAATTAAATAAAACACACTAAACAGAAGCTATACAGACTTGAAAAAAAAATGCAGAAACAAACTGATCTGTTTTTAATGGAAAAGCAACATACATGCCCATGTGAATAAGGCCTAAAAATGAGGCCTGTTTTAGAGACATTTAATAAGGGGTTATTAAAAAAAGTTCATCTCATTACAGCTGGGTATTGTAGTAGATGCTAACATTACAACAAGTCAGTTTGGGATATTTTTTCTGATTGAAAAGCATAAGCATTTAAGAACTAAAGAAATCCATTTATGAAGTAAAGACACACTACCACACATTCTCTGATACTGCAGTTCACTATATCTATTTCTTCATCTACATCATGCTGACTTTCTTTGGTTCAAAAAGTAAATTCTTGGTAAAGGAATTATACTATCTTCTGCACTTGTGGATGATATGAGACAGCTTTCCCCCACAGGATAATGCCAAAGCAAAGTGCTCAAAAGGTGTTAGCTGTTTAGTCAAGTGTTCCTGGTATGAGGACAGGTGCCCACTGTTGGTTACTGTTAAAATGTAGCTATTGTGGTTTAACCCCTTCTAGGGTATTACGATGAAGTGTTTGTTGAACAACAGACTTAGTACCACTCATTGAGACTACTAGTTAAAAAGCACTTAGGATGGCAAGCACTAACCAAGTGTCCTCTGAACTTCCCTGACTGGATGGGTTGTCGATTGCCATGTTTGTGGCTTTCTGATATTTTGAAGAAAGGATTCCTGCGGGTTAACTAATGTACCTCATCATGTGTAGGTTTTCATCTTATTAATCCTACTTTCACAATTAAACGTGTTCCCTTAATCTGAAAGTACCCCAGAAGTTTACTTGGAAGCTTCAAACTTGGATCCAAATGCAAATCTGTAACAGGGTCCCTCAACTGCCATGTGTCATTTTTTATATCAGTGTCTTCTGATCTGTAATATATTTCAGAGGTCCAAATAGCTACATTAATATAGCAGGTCTATGAGATTTTCCTGTGCCAATTTAGAGGCTACTTCTGCTGCCGTACCTCTGGATTTTGTACCCTTGAATTGTGCTGTAAGTTGAAATCTACTGTATTTAATTAGTATTTTATTTAAAGATAGATGCAACAGCAGGTAAGTATATATTTATATATACTAACCCATCATGGACCCATCATGCTACTAAACCAGTTTTGTTTGGACCACGACTGAAGATATTCTCATATTTGAACTCTGTTTTTCATCTTTCTACCCATAGAAAGGGATCTGGTCTTCATTTCACAGAGATGGCAGGCCCACTACCTTTTCTTGTGGTCCAACAAAGCCATTGGCACTGTTGACCAGGAGACATTTTTTGTGTGACACAGAAAGGAACAGAAAAAAAGATTGTAAAATACAGTTTGAGTTAAGAGCAGCCAGAAAGTAGCAGATCTGGGGGCAATCAGAGGGTAAAGACAATCAGCACTGAATATTGGGTCAGGAACAAACCTACACTGAACAAAATTAGGCAAACAGACCAAGTGTCAAACATGTCTAACCAACAGAAGAAGATAAACCATTCAGCAAGTATAGACTAGCTAGAAATCAGGCACTGTGGAAAAGGCTATGCAAGTGGGACTGATATGCTTGGGACACATAACATGGTGCAGATGCTGGCTCCTTAAGATGCAGTAACCGGTTCCTAAAGTAGTTGGAGGAGAAGAAGTAGGGACTGAGTTGCAGATACAGATGAGGACAGAAGAATACAGGAGATGCTTGAGAGATGCTGTAAGGGAAGGCAGTGTTAAAGGACCCGGCATCAGGGTACACATAAGAGAGAAAAAGGATATCAGCATAACTAATAATAATATGAAGAAGTTCTATATAATATAACTAGTAAAAAGCTACATATAGATAAAATATGCAATAAAGTGCAATGGAATAAAAGGCAGTGACTAAAAGAAAATTATAGTTGTTATTTTTTTGAAAAGTCCAGGAGTTAAAATAATAATAACATTCTAAATAAGGCAGGCTCTGAAAGACATAGAGGTATAAAAATACATATTTAGCAGTTCTATTTTCCAATATATTTCCACCTAATGAGCAATAGAGTATGCTTCAACTGTGAAAGCTTTCCAATGGATTACCATAGCTTGCAGTTTGAAATGCATCTCTAAACACTTCAGAAAGTTCAGTAAATAAACAATATCTAAGAAAATTATATTTATTGTCATAGTAGTTCCAAAAGTACATTTAAAAATAAACACCAACTTATATTTATATGCACAAACCATAATCGAATGAAATTTATTAAGACTGACACTAGCCTAAAAATTGTTGGCTTGTGCCTGCAACAGTGAGATAAATGTAACACAAGGAACCATGTGAAAAAATTACCACAATATATTCCATCTGTACATAGTACTTTATATGTCTGTAGTTGAATATTAGCAGACAGTCGCTAAGTACAAGGAGGCAGAGTAAGTACAATTTGAAGAGGTGCTGAGCTGTCATTCAGTATAATAGCTCGTGGTTCACTGCAAGCCTGAGAGAGGAGAAGAGTCAGAAATACCAGACATGAGTCACAAAAGCTAATTTGCATATCAGAAAAACGTCTGTAGTTAAGGTACAGAGCCCCACTGGCAGATAATTTTAGTTGATATATAGAGGACTTGTAACCCTATATCAGCAGGCATTGTTAATCAGGGTGGTCAAAATCTGGTGACAGGTCCTCTTTAACCCTTGCTGGTCCAGAGCAAAGATTGTACATTTCCAGCAGTCCAGAAATAGAGCATTGCTGAGACTGCCAACTGAAAAGCCCCAAATAGATTTCAGTGCCTTCTCAGCCGAACCACAGAAGGCTGAGACATGAATTTAACAATTCTTTCAACTTCCATAGTTACCGTTAAGAAATCACCTTCTGCGGGCCCAGATGAAGGCTTTACAGCTGAAATGTGCATCGGGATTGGTGTCTGGCTCCTTTTCCATTATGATGTGATATAAGCCGCAGTGCCTGTAGGATGAGTTAGTATAATACACTTCTTTCATTCTTGATCACTTGCATCCTATGCATGTTTGGTATCCTCCTTACTGCCCATGGTTATATTACACTATTATATCTTTATTGTTGAGAATACATTGTTTTAGCATAATTTTGTAATTATATGACATGCAATTAGCCCACATTGTTTTGTGCCAGGTTAAGAAATATTGTATTTTAAGATAGTTTTATTCCTGCATACTATATTTTTCCTTAATGGATGCTATAATAAGTGAAGCCCCATCTTTTTATTTGATCTAATGTGCTTGGGGGTTAAACTATAGTCTGTGGTGAATGCTGATTCTCAGAATTTGTGTTAAAATAAGTGACTTTATTGCAAATATGAGCCGCAATGACCTAACTGTATTCTGGAAAGCGATCTGAGAGAGTGCTGCTTTCTTAGCCACATAGACGTTTTTTTGCTTTGCTGCAATCAGATAAAGTACCATCATATCTCTATGCTGTGATTAGACATGACGAGCAAAGCTCAAAAGGAAACGGAAAGTTATTGCTTTACAATGGAAAAATAGTATTGACACTACAATATCTGCTGTCCTTTCAAATTGATTCAAATATGCACTGCCTTTAATCCTTTGTTGTTATCTTAGCCCTAGTAGCAAAGAGCTGTTATCATGAATTTGAATGTCCTATTAATTAAAGTCTGCCAGACGAAATCTGGTCTCCCGACCTTCTCCACAATTGAATTTCCAGTTCTTTTCCTCCATCCATAATACCAATAATTATTTCTGTGACACTGTCCTAAATTGAGAGCAGACATTACAATGTATAATTCTAGTCTGATATGCAAACAGAATAAGGGCTTACTCACACAGGTGCTTTAACTGCAGCGTGACTGAGAATTATTTGCGCTGTAATGAGTAGATTTATAGAGTAATGCTGAATAAATAGATAGAGGTTTTGAATATTGTTTCCATTTATGTGGAACACCAGGCAAATTTTCAAAGCAAAAATTGAAGTTTAGTATATAATGTAACACACTAAGGCCCTTAATTATTCCATCCTCAAGTTATTTCAATTGGCAAAATTTTCTCTATTCTATACTTTAGATGGATGTTAGGGGTTAAGTAATAGTACAGCGTGCGTCAGGTCCCGGTGCATGGAGAGCGCTCACGGGCTGAGCTCTCTCCATAGCCAGTAAATCTTTGCTGCACATTGCAGCAAAGACTTACCGGTGACAACAGCGATCGCGGTGCGACAATCTGTTGCCATGACAGCTTTGGGTCTTCCGAAGACCTGTGGCTGACTCGTATTAACCCTATCATTACAATGTGCTACCAGCACATTGTAATGTATAGGGAGGAAAATCCTCATATACTGCCATACTGTAGCATCGATTGATCAGACAACCTAGGGTTAAAGTATGCTAGGGAGTCAAAAAAATAGTAAAAATAAAAAAAAGTTATATATATATATATATTAAAAAACCCATAAAAATTCAAATCACCCCCCTTTCCCTTGAACTGATATAAATAGTAATAAACAGTTAAAAATCATAAACACATTAGGTATCATCACGTCAGAAAATTCTTGATCTATCAAAATATAATAACAGTTTTTCACTGCGTACAACCCTGTAACGGAAAATAGCGCCCAAAGTCAAAAATGGCACTTTTGTGCCATTTTGAAAAATATGAAAAAAATCAATAAAAAGTGATAAAAAGGTACATAAAGAACAAAGAAAAAGAGGATGCGTACAAGTAATCAAGTACTTTTATTGAGCAACAAAAAATAGAATATTAAAAACAATTAAAAACACAAATCGTGGTAAAAATATCCACTGTGCATGGATGAGTGTACATGATAGAAAAAGCCAATATAAAATGTGTGCTCCATGTACAAAAGCAAGGTAACAGTTATAAAAATTGAAATTGTGTGAGGGGAAAGACCTTGTAAGTGAATAAATGGTAAGTATTATATAGGGATAAATGCCAAACAGTACATTAGAGGTGACCCCACACAATTTCAGTAACACACTTATGGATGGAAACAACACATAGGCAATAAAACGTAGGCTTCATCAGGGGGTATCCAACAGAGTAAATGTGCTCACCTTAAATGCGTGCGGCGGCCATGATGTGGAGCCCTGGGCCAATCAAGAAACAGCTGTGTATGTCATGTGATGATCCGGCGACCCGGAAGTGAAATCTGAAATGGGGAGGTGTATCCGGCCCACAGCATACCAGGTGATGGTTATGCAGGAAGTTATACGTGTCACCTAGTAGTAAGCGCCGCATCTCATGATGACGTGTTGATAAAGCTTGCGTTCCAAATGACACTAAGTGGCACCGACTGATGGTGCAAGTAAGTGGAAGGTCATAATAGTGTAATTGAAATAGCATAAAATAGAGAATTACAATCAATCATATGTGCTTTCAAAAATTAAAAAAAAATTCCCTTAAAATTGTTTTTTTCTCTTTCTCTTCCTTTTTTTTCTTTTTGCCAATATTCTTGTGCAAATTAGCAAAACAATACAAGTATGGTCGACGACATTGATGTTGGCACAGCGAATGCTGCCACATAAATTACGGCGACTAAACCATATATATAGTGAAAAAGTACTAGGGTGCTGAAAAGACAGGTAAGTATCCTGTATATATGAGTAATATCATGGAACCTAATTATCCACTGGTGAGTCACGGGGTTAAACAGGAAATATATACTAGTAAGTAATAGTAGAATAATCGGCGACTAATCGAGTAAAATAATAAAATTATCAATGAAGTGCATAAAATATGCATCCAGAAGAGAATGCAATCATGAAGTGTTAGGGTCACACCCAACCAACATGAAATGTCACGCAAATAAATATGTAAAGTGCAAAGGTGCATGGAGTGAATGACGCTGCTCCAATAAAAACACATTATACAAGATAATAGAGACAACAAATGGTGTCCCCACAAAATCCTAGATTGGGAGCGAATGCCACCAAAGTTCCCCACGCTCATGTATAAATGGTGGACTTACAAAAGGAAAAAAGAAACTTCATGCCAGTGGATAGGGTATGTATATAAAGGGTATACGTTTTGAGGTCCATGGAGCCACACCATGGCCGACAGCGCACGCAAAAGAAGGTAATGTATATTATGAATATAATAAGTGTGCTGCTGATATAGCATGCAAAGGTTCTGCTCATTGTATTGGTCAAAAATAATGAAACTTCAATTTTTAAAAAGTTATAATTGATCCTTTCAAGCATAATAACTCACAGTATGGTTTGCAAAACTGCTGAGGAGACAGCAGTGGAGGAAGCTTTGTGGACTTAGAGATACAATTAGGAATGAAAAATACATAAAGATGCGTATATAGAGCATCTTGGGAATAAAGGCAGAAGACAAACATTCAACCTTCAAGAGGGTAGATCAGCCAATATGGATTCAGAAGAGATCAGTATAAAACACTGGAAACCGATGACCGAGGAAACTTGGAGCTGCGGAGCCAACGAGAATCATCAGGACTGCAGAGGGTATGATGAGTTAATGTACTGTACATAGGGAAGAACACGTTGAAGGGTCTCATTCTTTTTGTAGGAGCACAGTCCTAAAAATGATAGCAATGCAAACGTCATCAAAAGTCGCAAAAAATGACACCCCCCATAGCTCCATACACCAAGTTATAAAAAAAGTTATAAGCACCAGAACATGGCAAAATTAAAAAATTATACAGGAAGTTTTAATTTTCGCAAATGTATGAAAACATTATAAAACCTTTACAAGTTTAGTAACCCCATGATCGCACCTACCCAAAGAGTAAAGTAGATATTTCATTTTGGGCCCACAATGAAAGCTGTAAGATACAAGTCCACAAGAATATGGCGCAAATACGTTTTTTCACCATTTTCACTGTATTTGGAATTTTTCTCCCGCTTCCCAGTAGACGACATGGAAAATTAATTACTATCACTATGAAGTGCAGAACACAAGCCATCACATAGCTCTTTGGTGGAAAAATAAAAAAGTTATAGATTTTGAAGGTAGGGAGTGAAAAATGGAAGTGAAAAAAATAAAAAACCAAGTCGTTAAGGGGTTAAACTCAGGCAAAAAACTCTAAAGAAGAAAAAGAATGAAAAATTCTCCCCAGCCAGTCCCCTTTGATTTGAGGGACTGCTTCTTCCGTTCTCTGTTTAAAGTACAACTATAAAGTATAAGAATGTTTGCCTAACTCTACACTCTGTTTACCTCACTCTGGTAAGGTTTAAGAGGGAATTTAAAGTTGTAAGTTTGATGTGTCTATGCGAAACCTGGTTAAAAGAGGAGATCCCAGATGCTTGCGTCTCTCTTCCAGGTTTTGAGTTAGTAAGGGCGGTTGGGAACCGCAGAAATCTGGCAAAAGAAAGAGGGGGGGAGTGATGGTTTTTGTTAATCAAGGTTGGTGTCATCCAAGACACTCCACATATTGAACTTATAATTCTGAGTTTGTGTCCATATTACATACCCCGAGACAATTACCATAAAAAGAAAAAGCTTTTCCAATATCTAGGGTAGGCAGTGAACAGAGATAAAAGTATATCATATAAGGTACATTTTTGGGTAATAGCTACATAACAGTAATTATCTTATACTATAAGATCCAGTAACAAGTAGTCACACTTTTATTTTTTTGGTGGCCTTTAGAGCAGCATGGCAAACATTATTAAAAGTTGTTTTTGTGACCCTAGTAGTGATAATTCTTCCATTATAAAAATTTCCCTCAAATTCACTCAAACATTCAGTCTTATTAATAGATCATTGTAGTCACAGTTTATTCATTTAATAATGATGAACATTTATTACTTGCTGTATCTTTATTTGCCTAGTCAAGTCAAACATGCTAGGGTGATGGGAGAATCATTGGAAGGAGGCTTCCTGAAATTATAATCCCCTGGTTGAAATATGTATGGGGAAGGAATAAACATAGCAAACTCTACGAGAGATAAGTCTTCTCATTTAATTCACTACATGTCTACTATTTTTCTGTCCATGCATGTGTATAGGGGAGTCAGCCAAGAGACCATCAGCTATATGAAGTAAAATTTGCACTTTAGATCTCAGTCCCTGTTGACATCAGCTGTGTAAAGCAACAATTCCTTAAATTGTATGAGTTTCCTCCATTAGTGCAAGACGGTTAACAGGGTGAGCTGGTGCCGGAGCTTATTTTTGTTAGTGTTTTAAACCGCTGTATCGCGGTTTAAAACACTTTTTAAACTTTATGGCCGAAGCTGCTTCGGCGCACCAAGCACGCGACTGTGCGCGCGGCTACATAGGAAGTAAAGTGGTGGTCTCCTGTGAGCCATGGTTTCTACTGTGTTCAGTTCATTGCTGGTTCCAAGTCACCTCTCTTTACCCCACAATATTCTCTGAGGTTGGTCATAGGATATTTTCTTTTTTTAGAATTCTGCATTTAATTTCCCCAGTGTCTACTTGAATGTCTCACATCCCTGACATAGATATATTGTCCTTTTTTTAAGTAACACATTTACTTTACGATTTCACTTACCAAGCTAGTAAATAAGTACAGTACAAAGTGTTACAAGAAAACAAGATGGACTAGTTGTCATTAACTTTGGGAAATGTTCCCAGTTGTACTAATTTACAAAAAGTTTTTTTTAGATTGAAAAATGTACCAAAAGCTTACGTGTTGAAGTCGATGCCAAAAGCAATCAGATCAGTCCGTTTTTCTTTTTCTATAAATGTGTCCCTCAAATTTCCCTCAAAGACCCTTCCTGCCAGTTTCCACAATTAGCAAATTTGCAACATTTTACCACAATTTCATATCATTTACTATTTTTTCATTTTTTGTACGAACAACTTATGTCTTAATAGTTGTAAGATCCTGAATAAAATCACTTTTTAAATTTTTAGCTATTGTCCCTTATAGTAAGTCAATAAGTGACAGAGATTTATCTTTGACATAGATGTTACAGGACAGAACAGCAAATACAATATATACACCATAGACTTAAGAGAACCAATGTGAAGCATGGGTTCTGTGAAGGGCAATACATGCCAACACACTGTCCTTTTCCATTACAGTAGTTTGACAAACAGTGCGCCAGAGAAATTATTAAAATCTTCAGAATCATCACAAAGTGGCAGTTTTCTCAGCATATGAAAGGAAAGAATGTCTACGAGGCACTTGAAATAATGGGGGCTATTTTCCCAAAGCTGCTAGGAGTAAGGTCTGCAATCTAAGTTCATTAGTTCTGCAGTATAAGCAATATCTTGACATTTTCTACCCACTATCAACATTAACAAGTGCAGAAACTGTACATATTTCATATTCAAGAGGGAAATTACTGCTGGCTTAGCTGTTTGTGGCCACCTGTGCAGTTGTTATATGTCATAATGTAGCCTACAAAATGAAAAACTTTTTGTTAACTATCTCCAAGAATTTTTTTTAGCTTGCACCAAGAACCAGTTTCCAAAAATCACTTTGCCTGTCGAACATCGGTGGCTACTATTATGTAAAATAAGAAAAATTTACTGAAAATATATGAATGCCAAGGCTATCTATAACCCCTTATTTATAATGATAAAAAAACATGCAAGCTATTGGGCACAGGATTAAGACAAGAGGCCAATTTTTATCTCCAACAAAGGAGGAAAGCAAAGGAAAAAGAAGACGATGGTGCTGGGAAAAGCTGTAGATTAGAGATGCGACAGAGTGGCACTCATTGGGTGAAGCAAATGCCCAACAGACACCACTCACACATAAGACAGATGATGCATATACTCACATTCTCAACACATATTACAAGCACATCACTCACACATTAGACAGATGATACATAAGCTCAGCTCAAGTACTAGACACCTATATCACATGATATACACAAATGTATGATATATGAAATGATATATACACTTTTTCTTTAGACAACAGAGTCCAATTATATTGAAGACTCGTAATAAGGACATGTTACCAAATACTGCTATGCGCCTCATTTCATTTATTTATGTCCACCTGTCCAAAGGATATGGCAGACCAGAGGTTTATACGTGAACTAGCTCATATTAGCCTAGGGGGCATAAACCATTTATTTTCTCTAGACCTCTGGCCTCATATACTATATAAAATGGAAAACTTACCATCCACTTGACTAGTATGAGGTCCTCTTTAAAGGTATTCTATCATCTATCATACAAATCTGCAGAAAGTGTTAGGTGTGGCCCTGTACATCTCTGTACTCATACCTCTGTGCATGTGGTTAGAAGCAGCAGGACTAGGAAAAATGCACTTATATTTCAGGAGTGCATTATTTCTGGTGTGTGAGAGCTCTACACGGAACACAGTATAGTTCCTTTGCTATGAGGTACTGCTGCAGCAGCCTTCTGTTTGAATACTTCAGCAATTACTTAGATGTTCTGTGTCCCTACAACAATTAGCTGTATTAAATAGTCAAAAGTAAAGATTTGTTCCTTTTATTGCAACCATTAAAATGATGCTGCTTACACAAAAATCAATATTGAACATGTCACAAAACTTAAATGGTTGGTACAGCAACATGAAAAATAACTTTGATGTTTTTGTAAAATGAAAATAACAAAGCTTTCTTATATTCTTTAGCAATATGGCTCCACTGGTCTGAATTTCCACATCCTAATTTGCAAGGTAGAAGGGCCAATTAGGATGTGAAAGGGCAGTGTATGATTTACCCGTGATCACAATCTTCTTTTACTGTATTTAGTTTACCTTTTCTGGCATCTCATGTTGTGGTGAAATTATTTCATATTGCAAAAGTCAAAGAATTTTTTTTAAATGACATAAATTAGGTGTTTTTTACAGATTATTCCTGGCCCAATGAATAAAGTTATTATAAGTAATTAAAGTTATTATATAATTACGGTATTTATACTGTGAAAAACATACATTTTAATTTTATTAAAAGTTTTTCACTAAAAACAATCTACCAGCTGGCACTAAATTTCAATGCAACTTCCCAAAAGACATGTCCTTATATGGCTAGGACGATGGAAAATGTAAAAAGGCAAGGATGGGTAAAAAACAAAACAAATGCTAGTACATTCAGGGCCAAAACAGTTTGATCCCTAATGGGTTAATTTTAGACCCCATAATGATAGATTGATTTCAGCTTACTTCCTAAAATAGCTTCCTCTCTGTAGTGGCAATATACTAAAATGCTATGTTTTGCTCAGATTATTATAAAAAAAAAAAAACAGCCTCTCTAATATAAGGACATTAAAGTGTAACTGTAAAGTTACTGACAAGAATAGGTTTAGCAAAGCTAGAGAAAGCATTTGACAACTATTTCAACGATACCTGCTGCTGATATCATGCTGCTGACTTCTTCCTATCCTGAGATATAAGGGTTTATAGATACATGAGGCTATCTGTAGAATCCACTCAGCTTAAACTAAAGTGGGGTACTTTGAAGGCATTCATAAGTAACGGGATAGCATGTTTGTAATTGGACTACCTGAAGCATGTGATGAGTCACATTCTTGTGACATCATTCAAGGTCTTTGCCAGTACACCAAGCTTTTCAAATAAATCTGGAGAGTATGTAATGAAGCATGTAATGTGCCACATGCTTGGGACATCACTTAAGGTCCTACAGCCCCTCCTAACAAGCCTCCTGTCATCTCTAGCTGTTTTATATGGTTTCCCATGGTTACCAGGAAGCATAGCAAATGAAGAGTAGCCTTGGGAGGAAAACCAGATGCAGATAGCTAATTAGAGTTATTTACAGAATTTCCTATTTTTGCTTAGTGCAGAGTTAAGCAAAAGTTTTTTTTTATAATTTACAGTTGTACTTTAAGGGGGTTGACATGTGAGCTAGCTCTCTTCATTACACTACTTATATAGATAACAGAACTAGATAACTCATAATGTGTCTGGTTGGAGAGTCCCTGCCCACACAGTTGGATTTTACACTGACCATCACTCAGTTATAGGAGCTAAAACAGCAATAAAACTGAGTAAAATTGTAAAGTAAGGGGTTAGAATGATCTTTATTGTGTAAACATCACTAGGGGATTGAGATCTGAGGATTTTCTTATGCGGGAAAACCCATTTAATTGTCTGTGAACCCTGGCAGCCTAGTTTTCCAGTTTTCACTGATGTTGCAAAAATAGTGTGCCATTCCAAAGTGACCAAATCCCACTAGCTGTAGGTTACCCAGATGAAGGTAAAGAGGCCACCCTATCAGTCATGGCAAGAGAACTGGGTCATTCCAAGTATGTTTTTCTTTACCACATCACAAATTCTTTCAAGTCCCCATAGTAGTCCTCAAAATGCAAAGAGAGGACAGGATATTGAGGATAATCTCCATAGGTAATTATTTTAACACTGGAATTGCTCACCAGTTTAGCACTGAACATGGTAAGGATCTGTCTTGTCATACAGTATCTCTACATTTAAGAGCATTAGGAGTGACATCCTACTCTGCAGTGACCAAACTCTCATTAGCAGAATGAATAAAAAGGCTAGACTCGGCTTTACTGAGGAGCATGTTGTGTGGGCGGAGGAGAAATGTTCATCAGATTTGATGGGAAATTTTGGTTGTCAACAAACTGGGTAAAGACTGAACCCAAAGTGTATAAAAAAGTTATTAAAAGGTAGAAGAGAGTTATAGCCAAGAATTCCATAACAGTCACAGAACTGTGTAAGAAACTGGAAGATGAGTGGGACAAAATCCAATCAGTATGACAGACTACTGATGTCCTGTGGCCTCTACACTTTCTACTGATTGTTGACTTTTGTAACCTTCAGAAAACGTAGTTATAACTTTCTCTTTGCTACAATCATTGCTGTTCTTTAACTATGATCGTTTGTTGCAATTACTTTGGGAATGTTGTAAAACACTGTTCCAGTGGTATGGTGTATCCCTTAAAAAAATACATGTACAAATGTTTATCAATGCAGATTACTTTATTTCTTTAAAAATAATCAAGTGATCGTACATTGTTATCTAAGTTTTATCTCCAGCTTATATTTATTAATTTGCAAAATGTTTAATTCACCAGACACCCTTTGTAATGTTACTTTCTTGGCAGCACATAGTTTAGTTAAACTCTGACCTTTGTCTTCAGCCTCTTGCTGCCTGAGGTGAAAAGTCAAATGACTCCCCCCTCCCCCAAGCAGTCTACCACTGATCTCCTGCTACATTCAGTCACCAAAATTACAAGAGAAATCTAGAAAATGTATCTTCAACTCATTCAAAAAATGCTGACAACATCATTAACAATTGAGAAAATCCTCACAAAGTGCCACCAGATCACAGACACCCTGTGACTGACACTAAACATGCTAACTCTGTCTCACACACTAGTAGGTCAGTTAGTGGCACAGACATTAGTGGCATTTAGACATTTAGTGGCTCTGTCAGGACTTCATTATGATTTCTCCTGGCTGCGACTTATCAATTTTGAATTTACCAATTACTCCATACAGCTAATCTCCCAGACTGTGCACCTAAAAATACCACTGTCACTAACAGTATAATGTCACCTGGTTGACAATCCTAAAATAATTCAGATCCCCATATACAACTGACAACACAAAACTTTCTATATACAGTATATAATTTCCGGAATTAAGTAAAAATTTGTACAGCACCCATAAATTATTATTATTTATCCAGAGCTGCCTCCCTAGGTAGAATATACATCCAGAGTCACCTCCCTAGGTAGAATAAACATCCAGAGCCCTCTCCATAGGTAGAATATACATCTAGAGCCCTCTCCATAGGTAGAATATACATCCAGAGCTCCTTCTATAGGTAGAATATATATTCAAGGCACCCCCGCACCCCATGTACAATATACATCCAGAGCTCCCTTTATAGGTATAATATACATCCAGAATCCCCTCCCTAGGTAGAATATACATCCATAGCCCCTGCTAGGAAGAATATACATCCATAGCCCCCTCCCCTGTATGTAGCATACAATACAAAACAATATAAACACAAGAATCACCTTTACTGATTCCTGCTGCCTCCATCTCTCCTCCTCTTCTCCGGCTCCTCCCTCAGCAGCCTCATCTCTGTTCAGTGACACAGGTCAGTGCGTGTGATAAGGTCACACCGGCCTCTGTCAGTGCAGGCATGCTAAACCCATCAATTAGATTGGGAATGACGTCAATATAATTGATTTTACAATAGTATGGATCATCCAGTGTTTATCAAGTCCGTACTACTGGCTATCTACTGCCACCCATCTGGGGTCCATGATCTGCTGCCTGAGGCGAGAACTTCATCCCGCCTCATGGCAGATGGGGACCTGCTCTTTGGTTTTTTTGAGAAATCATTGGAGCAGATGCATCATCATTTGTATGCCAAGGTACGCAAAAAAGTGGATGCAACAGGATGGGGAAAAAAGCTTTGGGAGTTCAGATTTACAATAAACTGTGCCAGAGAACTGTTGCAAGTTATAGATGGAATTTATGCCAGCCCAAGACTTGCATATATTTCAATTCTGCACAGCACAGTAGTCATAATACATTATCCCCATTAAGTTTTGGTACATCAGATGAGCTGCCCAGAAGACTGAGGTAGACACATGCATTTAATAGGAGTCAATTTATTAGAAAATTGCGGACTACACATTTCAGGAGCAGACTGTACACACACATCACATATACTTTACTCACTTAAGCCTCATATACATTCATTTACACGCACTATATATACTTTACATATTTTACTTTATGGGTAAGTCCACTATCTAAGCATCTCTTTCTATTGGATATTACAATTACATATAGATATTTTAATATGTTTTTATATTTTAATATTCATACTATTTAATATAAAGTTTGATTTTTTTTTATTTGGGATATTTAGTATTATATGTTTTTTCTTATTTATAGAGTATACAACATATAATGGGGCAGATTTATCAAGTGTCTGAAAGTCAGAATATTTCCAATTGCCCATTGCAACCAATCACAGCTCCCCTTTAAAATATTCATGAGCACTGGTGAAATGAAAGCTGAGCTGTGATTGGTTGCCATGGGCAACTGGAAATATTCTGACTTTCAGACTGCTTGATAAATTTGCCCCTATATGTTTTACTATTCATACATTAACTATATGTTTGTCAACTATATGTTTGTCAATGTGGCAGTGCATATATATAGTATTCACCATTTTATATATATATTTTACCTGGAATGCAGTTCTTTAAGAATGTGTATTTTATTCTTTAAATTATTATGTCTATATACCAATTGGTTGTTTTTCAGGATGTCTTTTAGTGTATACTTTGGACCTGATGAAAGCGACAGTTTGTTACAACATTTTGCTATTTCTCTGCACATGTGATCTAAAGAGAAGGATAGACAGTTGAAAACCTGCTGGCATGAAAGTTACCCAATATGTGCCATTAAAAGTTGGGGGTAAGAAAAGAATTATGGGAGTCAGAAGGCTCAATACACATTAAGCTAGGTTCACATCAAATTTATATCCTCCCCAGAGGGGAAACAGCAAAGGTCGGAGATGGATCAGTGAAAATCTTCAAACTATTGCCACATGTGGTCTGTGCGGGTACAGCAATGAATGCTGACTTTATAATAATATACAATACATATATAGAACAAAAGCTGTAATTAGAAAGCATAAACATAAAGAGTAATGGCAGTTCTTTACAACATTTTTGCAAATATTTGAACATAGAAAACAGCATAAGCTATTCAGTATGATCTTACTGACTATAGGAACCAATGTATATTTTTTAAGGTAGCATGGACCCCCTTTTTACAGGACCAGTTTGCAGCTACTTAGGTTTTCACAGTTAAATGTGTGTCATTAAAACATGTTAAAAATCCATAAAAATAGAGAGATTATGATGAATATTTTTTATGTATCTATTTGATGCATGTTTGATACATGAGATTGTTTTGGTTCCGCACCCACTCTCCCATTCTATAGTCTATATAAAGTAAAAGAAAATACCATATTTCCTATTGAGAGAAGCACAGAATATTTTAGAAATACCGCTAAAGGAAAATTGTGTAGTAGGAAGACCTACTTAATATGACCTATGTGACTTCTCTAGTGTTACAAATCTCTCAGTGCTCCACTGCAAAAAGTCTGACACAGAGGCACCTGTTAAACAACTTAATGCTAACCTTGGACTCTGTCATTTACAATGGTTCTATCAATGTAGATGAGACAAAAAACATTCCATATGCCACTTAAAATTAATGTGCCGTTCAGCCGACTGAACAAAATACATTGTATTAATATACACAGAGTGCTATCGTTTTCAATAAATCATGATGAACATTGTAATGTATCTTGCATGAAATATTCAGTTAATGTGCTTTGCTTAAAGAGCCACTTGGGTTTTAATACAAATCATCCTTCTAGCAGTCTGTCCTAGGTCAAGCATTGCAACAGGTCCCACCTTAACTGTACTTTTAGGAAAATGTCTATGTTTAATGAGATACACCACGTAGAAAAAATCCTTTTACAACACATTTTGTATAGCTTCATCAGTGGTTAAATGAAAGCAGTATCTACCAACACTTTCCCTTGTTAATGTGGGCACTTAGGTTACTTTCTAGAGGTAAAAAGAAATTTGTTCATATATATGACATGGGGTAAAATCTATATCCGCTTACTTAGAAAATCATCCATTGCTTGGGAGTGATTTTTAGTTGCAGAATTTTCTGCAATAAATTCTGTGAAGGTACCCCTTAGGTAAATTTGAGGAAATAAGTTGCAGCATGCACTTGGATGAGAATGCATCAGGACTAGTAATTCATACTGCAATTATATGCCCTGAAGTGAAATGTGCATAACTTGTATGGGGCACATGTCTCTTATAGAAAATCTATCATTTGGTTTTATGCATTATAAACCAAACATACCTCAAGAATGCTGTAGCTACACTGATGTAGAAGCATATCTTTTTTAATCTCTGAGCTGAGTGGTTATGCTGAAAAAACAATTATAAAATTCAGGACCTTCGGAAAGCTGGATGCCTACATAAACACATTATACACGGAGCTTCGTGAACTGTGCAGACAGAACTAATCAACCTGGGCTGGATCACCCATACACAGCAACTGGAGGACAATGCAGCGATTGATTACATCTGCATGTCAGGGATAACAAAATACATAACATAGTGCATAACTAATGTTAGAGGAAAAGCACCAAGCCAGGCAAAGGAGTTACAGAGATTCATTACCATAATTTGATAATTGTTTTTTCAGCAAAACCACTCAGCACGGGGATTAAACAAGATATGTGCCTGCAACTACAGCAGTGCCTACATCTGTAACTACAGGTATGTTTGGTTCCTAAAAGTTTGGATTTTAAAAGCCTGTTCTAATCTGGGTTCGGGTACCAAAAATGGACCCCAACCAGCAACACCTGCGAATGGTGCTGGCATCGATCATGGGTGATAACTGTTTAAATATTGCTGGTACCTTACCTTTACTTACCTGTGTGATGATTCTCTCCAGATAGTATTTATTGAAGAGCATAGCACACACCAATGAGTGCCTTTTCTTTTTCTTACATAGATATGGAAAGCTCATAGCCTTCCCTGCTATGTATGTACAAACAGTATGACATACTAACCACATAAAATTTGCACGACGTTTCGGTCATCACAACCTTTGTCAAGTTAGACTTCCATAACGGAGTTGGGAATGGTAAGGTAAGGGCTTGTCTTACTTGTCAGACAGGATATGGCTATAAATCCTTCACAACATTTGATCAAAGAATTTAACCCCTACTTATATACATGTTTTGCCTTTAGCTCTTTGCACTTTGCAGTTTTGGAGTGAGGAGTTTCTGGCCTTTTTTGCACAATTTATTCGAAACATTTTCCAGTTTCTGCAAATAAATGTTAATGTTTTTATAATGAAATGTTGCATAATTTTCCAATATATTTTCTTTATCACTTTATGGAAAATTTATGGTTTTCTGCTTGCTGACATTCAAAGGGAAGCTTAATTTTTTTTACTTTCTGTGTATAAAATTCAGTCCATAGTCATGTGGTAGCTGTGTGTGTGGCTTCACATGATCGTGAACTTTTTTTTTTATACACTAGAATTAAAGGAATTTTTCCATAGAAGTATAGATTCAAAAAACTGTGAGGTATTTATGAAGGATATACATTGGAAAATGTATATAAGTAACAGTAACATTTATTTATGGAAATTGGAAAAATCCTTTAAGTCATTTGAATCTATCAGCTTTCTTTAGGTTAGGCACTGACACAATAGAAAATAAAAACATAGCCGCCTTTTTCACAAATTCTTTTTTACAAAAAAATTAAAATCAACTTTTCTAATTAATTATTCAATCCCTCAACTTGCTGTATTACTCCTGTAGGTGATGAGGTGTCGAGTCATATATATTTACAATGCATCGTTTGACAAGCCTGTCATTGAAATATGCTCATCCTTTTTTTATCTTCTAGTGAAATACGTGAAAATCCACTAATGAGACAAATGGAAAAATAGCAATTCCTTGTTTGACTTTTATAAATTGAATAAGTCCTTATTTCTAATCCATATGAAGGAGGCAAAATAAGGTAAAACAAGGCAAAGATAATAATATTTAGCTTTTTTATTTATTGTGAGGAACTTTGCTTTTATTATTGTTTTAACCATTTTAGCACTTGTGTTTCCACAATGCTTGGCGATGCTTCCATATTGCTGTTTTAAGTTAATCTTATGTGATTTAATTTTGCTATGTCCTTTCAGGAGTCCTTCCATAAGACCCAGTGCGGAAATACCTTTTCACTTGAGGTCTTAAGCCGTGTAAATGACATCATTGTGTAAGGCCAGAATTGCAGAGCTGGTCGGAATGGTTTCCAGCTGTCAATCTAATCCTTATCATTTCACCCAAATCTCTGAATCTGTGTATGTCTATAGCTGACAGAGCAGTTGACATTGTAATGTGTGAATGAACGTGCTTGAGTCCCAAATGAGGTGGCCCTATTGAGTGTAATCTATAGGCCAAAATCATCACAGGCAACTGAGCACATCTGATTAGGATCAGTGACTGATAATCACAGACACCTCTCGGGAAATAATGGAGGTAGTCAAAGAATTCCTGTGACCTTCAGTCATCTGATGTTCCCTTAATGTCTATTACTTCTATTGGATGTAAGATGCGAGCCAAAATTAAGACTATTCTCCACATTACCATGCTAGACAATCTTAAAACTTTGAACGAATATGCGGACATGTATTTTTATTTCTGCTAGTTTAATTGTCTCACTTTTGTTGTTTTTGTGACTTTTCACTGCGACTTTTGCTGTCATGTTTCAAGTATGCCTTGGTCTGCTCCTTGTGCAATGCTTTATGTATCTTTATTATCTGGATGTTCTGTGCTAATTCTTACTTATATATCAATTTTTTTAAATTATTTTTTGACGCAAATGTGCACCTGGTCCAAGGCAGGTGCAAAGGAAGAATTTTTTTTTACATGGACCCTGTTTTTACATATAAATTGGAATTATTTCACATGCTGTAAATGTTTTAAGTTTTGCACATAAACCAGCTGGTCATTGAAAGTTTAGGCTGCTGTGATGCATTTGAAAATGTATACGTTAACGCCACGCCTTGTGTGACCGTAGCCTTGTGTGACTCATTTGTCACATGCACAAAACTGGTGGGTAATGTGACATTAAAAGTCAAGCCCCTGGGAGCTCCATCATCTGGCAAAGACAAACTTTACTGGTTGACACAACTGCTCTGATAGAAAGTGCTGAGACCAGTCTTAACATAACTCCACCAAACTGGAATAAAGGTAAAAGCTTACCCCAACATAACCCCCAATTTAATAATTTTGCATCTGTATGGGGAGCCTACCAGTGGATTTTTGATATTTTGTATATTTATGGGATATCTGGTTAATATTATGTGAATATAAATTCTAAAAGTAAAAAATTTAAAAAAAAATTCTGTAAATGTATAGTTTCAGTGCAAAATACTTGTTATATAGATAAAGATATAAAACAACATCTTGACTAAACTCTGAAACTTTAGCTATTGTTTTAATATTTTAATTCAGTTTTTTATTTACTCCCTCAACTTTTATAGAGATTACAAGATTTTACATTGTTAAATTGTTACTTTTGCTGAGGATAGGGGAATATCAATCCAAATATTGATTTTTGACTCAAGCAGAGACTAAATAAGATCTAAAATTTCCAGGATAATATGTGTTACACAATATCCGCGAATAACCTCATCATCAGGTTACTATCCACTGTGCCAAACAAGCAGAGTTTAGATCTATAAATTATTACTATGCTTCTGCCATTTGGTCCACTGCTCTAGAAAACATTGTACACCAGAAAAGTCTCAGTAATGGTGAAGCTTCAAAACTGATAGGGTTTATGATTAACCTTCAATAGCCTATATGCTGAGTCAGCACATTTCTAAAACGTAGGCACAAAATAGGAAATAATTTGTAGAACTAACTCATAATGTAAAGTACTCTGCCCATTTAACTGCAAATGACAGGCTTGCTATGAGTTCTAGAGGTATGCCATGGTGTACAATTTCTTCTACAGGCAGTCCCCGGGTTACGTACAAGATAGGGACTGGAGGGTTGTACTTAAGTTGAATTTGTATGTAAGTCGGGTTGCTGGTAACTAAGGATGCATTAGCTGGTGCGATCTCACGCTTCCTTAGTTACCTGGAATCTCCGGCTTCTAGTGCACTGGCTGGTAACTAAGGAAGCGTGAAAGCGCACCAGCTAATGCATCCTTAGTTACCTGAACCCCCGATACTGCCGGCAATTACTTACTTTATACATCGGCAACGGATTGTGCTCCCCGTCACCTCCATGGCCCGCTCCAGCCTCTCGCTCCGCCCAACGATCCCCGTCACCTCCACGGCCCGCTCCAGCCTCTCTCTCCGCCCAACGATCCCCGTCACCTCCACGGCCCGCCCAATGAGGAGGCGCAGCGCTATTGTAACCTGGAAGTGGACTGCGCATGCGCGGGGTGCCGAGTGCCCCGTTCGTATCTACGGGTTGTCCGTAACTCGAAACGCTGTAAGTCGGGGACTGCCTGTACTTACAAATGGAAGGGATACAATGGGATGCCAAACATGGTGAAAAAGAAAGATAAAAACACAGCAATCAAATTTTGGAAATAGTGAATAGTCCCATACATGAAGTTAATTTTGAACACATTTATCTGTTATATATTGAGCCATGCCCTCATTTTTTAACTAACATTAACTTCCTAGAGTTTTTCTGGAACTACCATTGATTCTCAGGACTATAACATCGCATTTGTTACCTATTCGCAGCTTAGTACCATTCAAGTAAATGAAGCTGAGCTGTAATACTATACACAACTGCAATATAATGTGCATCGTACCTGAAAAGCAGAAAAAAGAGCACAGACCTTGTTGGAATGTTGCAGTCTCTTCATTCACTGGGGGAATTTATCATGCGCTAACATATATCGTGCCCCTCCCGTTTCATAAGATAAGATATCAAGATGCTCCGACCTCTTGATTTATCCGGCGGGGGGTTTCATTGTCTTATAATTTTAAGTCTGGTCCTTCGTGGCTTAAAATTGCACTATAACCTACACCAGAATGGGTCCACTCCATCTCCTGCTACAGCACTTGGAGTGGAGGTGGAGTAAGGAGGGAAAATAATTGCATGCCTTGATAAATCTCCCCTCTATTTAGACTATTCTAATCTTGATGTTTTTCTTTAGGATACAGTAGATCATCAAAGTTTTAATCCCAGAAAAAAACCTTTTTTTTGAATAGAAAAATGGCTTTCAGAGTAAAACACACTTCCAGGTATTCTAGGTAGCTCCAGCACCAGCATAGACACGGCAGGCAATCTCCACTTACTCTCTTAGGCATAGCAGAAACCTCTTCATCTGCAGCCTGTGGTGGACTATAGAACGGAGTCTCGCTTCATGCCATCCAGTAGTAATATATGAGGTTATTTTTATAGTAAGTTGGTTCTCCATGCTGTGTCTCAGACCCATCCTTACATCGGGCGTTAAGATGCACTGTTTTTAACAGTCAGCTCCTGCTCTGTAGTAGGTGACTATGCCCCTGATAATGTCCCTCAATTTTGATGCAGGTGATTCTGCCTAAGGCAAGAACCTCAATTCGTCTCAAGGCCAGTGCACCCCTGTTTCCTGTTCTATTAAAGATTTAGTTAAAGGATTCTTTAAAGTTGTCTGTCAACCTTTTCCTTACCATGGTCAGCAGTACTTAACTCCACTTTTTCCAAGTCTCATAAAATGTATAATGGACAACTTAAAGCAAACTTGCTTAATTCTTCTCTACTTGTAACCTAAGCAACTTGTGCCTGGGTGTTTTTAACTAGTAATAATAGCTGTAATGATTACAGGGTCACTACCACCCTACATAGAATAATTTCCCATTAACCACACCCTGGATAGAAGGCACAGGACAGGCTCCTGAGCAGAACATTACATCATAGACTAAATAAATCATAGATGATCCATATTTCTCAAATCCGAAAGACTTCTTCATTGGTTAAATCCAAATATGTGACATGGAAAACATCAAGGCATCATTTCCAATGCATATAGTACTATAACTCATGACTCGGCCGTGAGTAAAGGTTCTATATGCACCAGAAAAGTGTTGATACTATTGTCTTGATGTATCCCATGTAAAATGTATGGATTTAACCAATAAAGAAGTCTTCCTAATTTGGTAAAGTTGGATTGCCATGTTTTTATGTTTACCAACCTACAATCACAGGACTCCTAAAGATCAAAGGAATGATCTTTAGTTGCCATCAGCCAATTAGATTGTCTTCAGGTTTATACCTGGAGTATACTTATGTGTCAATTGGTGGTACATTGCCACCTTAGGAAACAATCAGAATTCCATATGTATATTGTATATAGTTGTATAGTTCTGCAGTTTATTTGTTTTTTTTCTTTTTGCGAATCACATCATATGAATGAGCCATTTACCCTGCAGAGTCACAAAAAATTACTGATTCATTCTCTGAAATCTTCTATTGTGTAAGAGTTTTTTTATGCATTTTTCACAAATCCCCAGCAAAATCTAAGATATGTGAAAATTGTGGTAAAAATTTACAAAGAATATGCTATGATTATAACTTATAATAAGTTAAATAAAACCAAGTGTCAGCTGATGGATATAAATGTACCCTTAGAAACTGATAACATTACATTGCAAATGTTTTTTTTATTTCTGGTTTAGAGAAAGCTTCAGCTTTCTGTAATTATTTCACTTATTAATTATCGGGCATGGTGATTAAAATCATCTGGAAGCAGATGACAAGGAATATAAAGGCTGATGCAGGGAAATCCTCAAAATATATTCGTGAGAACTGCTAATGTTAATCTAAAAATTAAACATGCTAACTAAACACTCTGTAAAGCTACATTACATTGCCATCATTTGTTGATTTTAGAAGGAAGGAGGCCATGGATAACAAATATAAGAAAATGACCACAGCCGCAGTGCCTGGATCTATGAGTAAGTGTCCCTGGTTTATCATGCCTGATTTTAATGATATATTTCATTTAAGGCAACCTGTCATTTAAGGCAACCTGTAACCAGATTATATGCAACTAAACTACCAGACCCTAAAATAAGGAAAATTAGAGTGAGAGTCTGGAAATGTGTCAATTAAAATGTCCTTATTGGGCTCTATATTAGCTACTTCCATGGTTTATTGTATTAAAAATGAGAATTTCATCAGGCCTGTTGTTCTTTTTCACAAAACCAGAGGTACAGGAAGTTAGAGACATAGTTGGAAATATGATCTTCATCTAGAGCTCACATTCACAACTATATTTCTGGTTCTGCAGATCACAAAACTATAAACTTAAGTGAATTGAAAGATGAGATTCTCTTTTTAAATATGATACAGGCTCCATGGTATTAGCTGCAGTTGAGCTCAAGAGAAGAGTGTATGAATTTACCATGAAAGTGGAAATCCTAGAAACAACATTTTATCCCCTTCCTGAGAGTGCTAATAGTTTAGAGGGGTAAAAGCTGGTGTTCCCTAGCCAAAAAAGATTTATCTGATTTGGGAAAAAACTCAACTCTTCCCATAGATATTTCTCTGCTTGATATGTTTAAAATCCACAGATGATTACCGGACAGCAGCTTAAAAATACAAAGGATCCAGCACAATTTTCTTAGTTTAAAGTGCATTAGTTTAAAGGGAACCTGTTATCAGAAATTGGCCTAATAAACCACTAGCAGTAAGTTGTTAAGCAGCTGAGCAGCATCTAGACGGTGTTTCTTTCATAGGCTGGCATCATCCAGAAAATCAACTTTGTGAGTGAGATGTAAATTTGTTTTATGAAGTCAAGGAGGCGGTTTAACACTGAAGTTAAGCTTTCCCTGCCTTAGAATGCTCCATTCGCTTTAATTGATGGTCTTCCATCATTCATCAGGTCTCCTGAAGTCCGACACACATGGGAGGAGGTATTCAGAGGTGAGGAGAGCTTGACTTCACTACATTTAAAGGTGAGGGTCTAAAGTAAAATCACATTATTCGTTGATTTTGGACATAACCACTTTTAACAATGGACTTTGCTCGAATATTATACAATATTATCTTGCTGTATACTTTGCACAAGTGCCTTGTACTGGTGTGAATGTGTGATAAATATCTACTCAGTCCGCTATTTGAACCGCTCAGGCGCTGTATTCTCTTATGAATCTCTAAACTAGAAGTGACACTTTTCGTCACTTCCAGTAGATGACATGCATCAAGACTGAGTGTAACGCATCTTCTGGTGTTTGGTACTAATGGGGACTATTGCCCCCAGTACCCTGAATTGACACTACGATTATACAGGTAACTAGGTAACACTGGCTGCATTATGTCCTATATATTGGTTTGATGTATACCACACTAGTGGAAAAGCTTTACTATTGGAAAAGCTGTACTGCTTTATCATACTGCTTTATTGATTGCACATTGCCTGGTTACATCTATGTTGCTGTATACATTGGGGTACTGGGGTTATTAGTATGTGTTCACACGTTTTTGTGTGCTTTCTTAAGTGATTTTAATATTTTGGATGAATTAATAAAGATGTAATATGAATTTGGACTTCTTGGGGACATCCACTTTTCTTTGGTTTACATTTGAGAGCTTGACTTCAGTGTTAAACTAAAAGGTCAAAGTTCATTTTCTGGATGATGCCAACAAGCCAGTTCAGGAAAAAACATGATCTGACAGCTTCTCTTTAATTTATAAACCATGGTAGCTTGAAATGAGTAGCTATACTGTACTTTTCATCCACCTTTTGGTTTTGCTCTTAAAATATTTATATGCATGTATGGGTTTTGAAGGGAACAAATCACCAGAAATTGATCTAATAAACCACAACCACTAGGTTCTCAAGGAGCTGAACAGCTTCTAGATCATGATTATTTATTGGCCCAATGACATCATCCACAAAATCAACTTTGAAGTGAGATGGTATTTATTGGTTGTATAAAGTCATGGGGGCAGAGATTTTAACACTGAAGTTCAGCTCTCCCCAACTCTGAAAGATGATGTTACCATACTGGGTATACACATGTACAAGAAGCCAGATCTCAAATGTTCATCAGCTTGACAACATGACGGTAGTGGTTTATTAGGTCAATTTCTGCTGACAGGTTCCCCTTTAAAGCGAACCTGTCAACACACAGTCTGCTCTACTCACTCCATCTGGTGTCCCAAACCTGTCTCCAAAATTGTGATGTCATCCTCTGGAGATCTAGGTGGGAGACTGGGACACCAGATGGAGTGGGCAGAGAATATTGATTGCAGGAGGCAGGGTTAACTGACTTCATCCTAAAAAGAAAAAAATCATAAAAGAATAAAAGATGATTTTCATTTATGCTGCAACCTAAAAATATGGTTAAAACACCTCCAAGGGACCAAGATATTACATAAGAAGGTACTGTTTGAAGGCTAGGAGGGTTTAGCGTGGTAACAGGTTTGCTTTAAGTATTTATGAATTAAACTTTTGGATTTGACATCAAGAAAAGGATGTTGCATCCCTCCCTGTTTTCTCTTTACAGGTTCCATAGCAAATGATTCCATTCTAGAATTTTCAAATATGATACATACAAAGGCAGGAAGGCCAAAGGCTGCACTAGACCACAGGGGGTAAAGACAAGAACATTAATTTAATGCCGCTTCAAATGGTATGACATTTATATATTTTTGCCAACCCATAACAAAAAAAAATAAACATGCAGTGTTTAAGGTGGTCTCTTTACATAAATCGAGTGAGACACAGTCCACGGCAAGAGTACAGCTATTCGTGGAAAAGTTGCAATACTTTATACAAATCCTTTAATAAAGCGCTTACATCCCACAAGTATTATGCAGACTGATAATGTGAATAAAGCCTAGATGAGGATCATAAATCACTTACTTCTCCGTAAATTATGTGATTAACTTTTAAAAGGAATTAAATACATTTCCCTCCAATTGCTGTGCATTGGACAATATCTCTATTAATCTTAGTAGCCCAAAGCTTTCTTATACAAGGTTTGGTACAAGACAGATAGAGCTGTAAGATGTAAACAAATGATTTAATTTATGAACCTTTGTGGGGAGGTTATTGATTAATAGTACATATCACAGAGAGCAATGGCCTGGGGGGTCATGAATTCAGGAACTAGGTTAACACTTCTGTGAACTATTCTGTCACAACGGATTGATTGTCCCTTAGGAAAGTCAAACATTTTAATTGTTCATCCTATGTAGATAAGAAATAAAGACATTTACAGAAAATGTTTTATATTAAAAAATTATTTGTATTCCCATCATTTCATGTCTATTGAATGCATCCAGATGATGTTGCAAAGATATATTAAATAACGCAATGGGGTTTTTTTTCATCTTAAATAGGGTTCTCCAGCGACCAATTCTCCAGTTTTTCTCTATCCACAGGAAATGAGCTAACTTTCTGATTGGTCAGAGAATCACGGGGTCACAAGAATCACAAGAATGGAGGTCCGCTTTACATCCTTTGTAGCTTGAAATTAATAGACCTATCCCTGGTGCACTTGGACTATATTTGCATAAAAAAGATGATTATTTCTGTAGTGTTTCATCAGTTTGTGGCAGCAAAAGGGATTTGGGATGATTATTTTTAACATAAGAATTAAGGGGCACATTTACTTACCAGGTCCAGTCGCGATCCAGTGGCGCGTTCTCCGACGAAGATTCAGGTTCTGCGCCCGATGTCCACTAGGTGTCGCTGCTGTGCCAAGGTCCACCGGAGTTCACCCTCTTCTCTTCGGTGCATGTAAGTGCTTGTCATGCGACACAAATTCTTTTTTAAATACCGCATTTTTACGAATCCGTCAGTTTTTCCGATGGCCACGCCCCCCATTTCCGTTGTGTGCAAGCCGGCGTCGATGTGACACAATCTGATCACGTGTGCTAAAAACCTGGCCCAATTCAGGAAAAAATGGCGCAAATCTGTAATATTCGGGAAACCCGGTGATTCGGCCCCTTAGTAAATGAGCCCCAATATGTTCAATTGACAGTAAAAAGTAGAATATCGAAAACACATAGCATTGAAATAACACATGGTCAGTTTAACATAGTCATAAGTAAATTTTGTAATCTCTTAATCTAAAAAAACAAAAGTTTTTTTTTTTTTACAAACAGCGTTCATTGGTGCTTCCTTCTCATAGAACCCTTTTCAAACTAGAACCTTCTTTTGAGTTGGAGAAACAGGTAATGCATATGCTCTATCTTCTGGAAATCTTGATAGAAGAGATACCTCCATTCTCAAATCTGTAATTATAAGCTCATGAGTCTCATAGAGACAACTTTTCATGTAAAGTAAGAAATGTCCGCTGTCGTTTGATTTATAGGCTTTAAGCAAATAAACTTCTACTCGGTGAACATGGTCTGACTAAAGAAATTGTCTCTTTATATGAGGGATGTAACATATGCTATTTTATGCTTGGAAAGATCAACTATGTAATTAAAATCTCAATCTAATTATTGGCCACTTGTGGTTTATAAACATTGATCTTGATCAGAGAGAGTGTAAAGCGCAAAGCAAAATGTCAAAACTATTTCTTCTTTAAATAGTGGAAACAATATAGCGGTGTGACTTTGGTGTGAGCTGCTCAGAAGCCACATCTACTTTGTACAAAGTTGTAAACTTGTCTACTAGAGAAAATCTTAACCAAAGGTTATGGTACAGCCATGACATGACAACATCAAATTTCAGAAAATAACTTTTAAATATTGTTGCCTAAGCTTTTCCCAAACTAAAGACAAGTAAAAATGCAATAATCATTATTATTGTTCATATATGTCTAAGCTCCTTACAATATTTAACAGCTCTTTACAAATCAATGGATTCAAATGACATGCAAAAGCATCCAATCCCAATGCTCCTGCCATCTTTTATTACAAATACACTACAAATCAAGATCATTAGCCAGTCACTATCTAGTGATGTGCAAGTATGAAGTACATTTAAGTGTATGGAGTGCAGGTTAACTGTTAGATGGAAGGGTCAGGATCTAAGTAATAATGTAGACAGGAAGGGGTTAAAAGGGCAGCATTAGGGTGAGGACATATAGAAGAGTTGGATTCGATAATGTGATGGTTTAGGTAATGACAAAGGTTGTGCCTCTGGGGCATGTTTGAAACTGTCATGTTGATTATTAATCTACTTATTAAAGGCATAACATTCTAGAGGATTAGTATAGCTAGAGCAAAGGCTTGGAGGTGGGAGCGGGAGATTCAGATAATGTTTGAAACAGCTTTGTCTGCATCATCCTCTGTTTGTGGTGCTGATTGTACCTTTGTGCTTTTTTGAATTACTGTAATCTGAACACGGGTTTAGCTGGCTACCATGTTTGGATTTTTTAACACCACACCCACCTCTTTCCTGCAGCAATAGCTCTGGTTCCTAACTAGTCTGGATCCCTGAGTTCTGGCCCAAGCACTCCTTGCCGTGCTCATTCCTCTGACCATTCCCTGATCATTGGCTCTTGCTCTCTCTGTTGTAATCCGACTCTTACAACGATTATTGGTTAGCATTACATGCTTGCAGCTCTGGGGACCTGGGTTCAAGTCCCAAGTTCAACATCTGCAAAGAGTTTTTATGTTCTCACCGTGTTTGCGTGGGTTTCCTCCGGTTTCCTCCCACACTCCAAAACATACTGGTAGGTTGATTAGATTGTGAGCCCCATTGGGGACTGGGACTGATTTGGCAAGCTCTGTACTGCGCTGCATAATCTGTGTGCGCTATATAAATAAAGGAATTATTATTATTATCTGTTCATTCTGTTTTGTATTCGTCTATGTTTTTTGAACTTGGTTGTAGGGAGGGATCAGTCGACCAGTTACTGGCTAATTTCAAGTAAGCAGGTAGGACAATATTGATGGGTTTAGAATTAGGGCTCATTGTCTTGTTTGTTTTACTCTATCAAGTCCCCTGATTTAAATTGCCCTTTTCACACTACCTTTTTTTGTTTTAGTTGTATGCTACATGTACCGTACCGTTTAAGTATGGGTAGCACAAAGCCACATGCATTTCAATTGGCAATACTTCCATCCATTTGAATGGGCGTATTGCTTGTATGCTCACCTGGGCTACAGTCCAGACGGGCATGCCATCGTGGGTAAGAGGTCTTAGGTCATTGGAAGAGCATAGGGTGTGAATAGAATGGTAGAATGACATAGAGAAATAGAGAGGAAGCTTATTTTCATACAGATAAAAACAACATTTTTACTAAAATGATAGATTACTGAGAAGAAGGGAATGTATCTTCCTTTTAAAAATGTATTGGAACAAAAAGAAATTTTAGTAAAATTCTCCACTGAGAGGCAAGTTTCTTCCGCAGTAATAGGATCAGTGGTAAATTCATGCACATAAAAAAGACTGTGACATAAAACCAGCATATCTTGCAGAATTACAGGAAAAGATTCAGGAAAAAATGAATTTTTTGAAAAACTAAACACATAAGTAAGTGGTCACTATCCCACATCAGTTAAGGGGAAGAATTAGAATGTAATAAATAATCTAAAAGAAACCTTCAACATTAAATTCTCCAAATAGAACAGAAATAGGGAATGTCTATACAGTACAGTGTATTCTATCTGAAGATAATAAGAATTTTTAAACATCATTTTAACAATATTTTAATCAAAGGCATCTTTCCTTGCGTATGGCAGAGATGAAAATGGAGGAAACAAACTGCACATAATCTACATACTCTACACTACATGCTGAGAACCTCCATAAGAGCAGCCCACACTTGATTCCACCATTAGCGCTGATTCGAGTTGTGCTTATCTTACAGCTCAATAAGGTGACGAGCCTCTCATCACTGTGCTAATGTCACTATTATTCAACGTATTCACACATTTGGCACTCCTGCCACCCCTTTCTTTTATTTTTACATATCCGAAGATGAAAAAAAGGACATATAAGGGCAGACAAGATGAGCCATGTAGTCTAATACCTTCTATACTTCTAGCATTGCAGAATTCAAAAGCATTGAAAGAAGTAGAAGTCTACAAATGGTTGTTATTATTATTGTTTATGTGGAATTATGGGCCAATCTAAATGCTTTTTTATGTTATGAATATACCATGTATAAAAATGTATATACATATGTTGAAAATATTGAAGCTAACTGTTTAAGTGCAGTTTAAACACATTGGAGCACATTGTTTTGTTAGACCAATAAAAGTGTATTTTATAGTATTTTGGTTTTAAAGTTGGCTACCTACAGCATTAAAGAGTTTTATGAAATTAATTAAAGCATACCAAGATATTCTACTTCTCTCAGTCACTGTTGTCCCAAGATATTTCATGCTTTTTTTTCTTTTTAAAATTTCAAATAGTGGATTCTCAATTTAATTTTAGATTAACACTGCCCTCTGGTGTTAACAATCCGGCAGTGTTTAACAAGAGATTTTAAAATTAAATGTCAGTCACTGTTACAAAAAAACCTTAATGTATATTTTACTGCTATTTGATTTCTGTGTCAGTGGACATTGAAAAAACACATTGCTTTTTGGAAAAGCAGAACCACCCCTGTTCATGTAATGTTCTGTCTGGTCATAAAGTTCTTTTATATTGAAGTAAACTGAGGTGCAATACCAACCCATAAACTATGGATAAATGTAGTGCAGTGACTGGAACAAAACAGCCATGTTTTCACAAACAACACAATTTAAAATACTAATTATTACACTCATTTTAATTATTAAATTCATATTAAAATTCATTTTAAATTCATCCCTGTGCTGCTTTCCTATTCTATGGTCTTTTTAGCATCTACTCTTTCTGTACACATATAAAAAGCCTCTTAGGTTCCTTTACCCTTCCCCCGACAGGATGCAAATGGTATTTCCTCATCCTTATCTACATTTTGATAGAGTGCAGGATGGTTGACTTACCCATGTTTTCCTCCCTCTCCATATCCTACTCAATTATTATAGTTTATCACAAAACGAGCATAAATAGTTTCGTTCTGATATTTATGGTTTTTCTAAAATAGGCAGAGTTTTTTTTCCAAGATGGCGCACAGAATATTTAACTGGATTACAAGGATGTACAAAGAAGTATGACTGAAGTCTATATTTAAACCCTAGTCCACGGGGATGATATCATTAACTCCTTCTACTACACGTCACCACTAGAGATGATACAATTTTTCCAATCATTATTTTCCTTTTTTGAATAGAAAGTTGCAAGTATTTGGATAAAAAGATCAACACACTGGTCTGTTATTAAGGTGCAATCCTACCAACCAGAATAAAGGATTGTAAACCAAGCTTACTTACATGCTGGATGTTGCCACCTTGTCAGGACCGCTTGTTTTTAAGCATCAGGGGAAAAAGGCTTTAAAAATGATACAAATGAATTTGCGATAAAACTATGCAATTAACAACTAATTTATTGCATAATTTTAAAATGCTTAAAAAAAAGCATAAGAAGCTAAAGAAGAGCAGATCCTGCCAGAGGAACACAAACAGCATGTCAGCGTGCTTGTTTACAATCCCTCATCCTGGTGCTGGATGTCCACTTACAGACAAGTCATTTTCAGTGTACCCTATCATTATTATAACCACTATTAGATCTAAGTTCACCTACATTAAAGCTGCGTTGCTGTGTTTTGTTTTCACTTTTTGAAATAGAAATTGATTCTTCCTCCCTCTCCTTTTATATTCGTAAGGAATATAATCCTGGATTATCTTTTTTAATTTTTTTAAGAGTACAGTTATAAATAAAAGAAAATCCCCATAAAGTAATTGTTTATGCATTCACATAAGAATAAGACTTGATGAGTCAAAAATGTAATTGATTTACAACTTCAAACAGATAAGGTTGTTTTATAAAAAGAATCAAAAAATCCAAATGCTTTGACGTTATGGTCTTGGTCTGTTTATTGAAATTCTTGGCTTTGCTTCTCCAGTTGTAAAGTAGAGTTAATCTGTTATCAAAAGAAGATTCTACTAAACAAACTTATTTCTTTGGGTTTCACTCTGTGATATATGTATTTAGTTAGGCCAAACAGATGGTGACTCGAATGATTGACTGCAACTGTGGGCACAGTGGTGATACAGAACTTAGATTCTACTCTGTAAAGTCTGATGCTGTATACAGTCAATTTGTTCTTTGTCTCGTTCTAACTATACTGCCAATCAAAGTGATATATAATAGGATTGAGGCCTAGTTGGAGTCTGGATGAAGGTTATAGCTTTTTGTAAACTTTCAAGTAAGTTAATGTATTGCTGACAATATACTAAGTCAAGGCTGAAAAAGAAAATATAAATGAGTTGTGAGGATAGGAAAAGAAAAAAGGAGTAACTGCTCCTATATACTGATAAGCCTTAACATTAAAACCACCTACCTACTAATTGAGTAGACCCTTCTTATAGTTTATATAGTGGGACCTCAATGGATCGGACAGTGTTTTGCAGATCATACAGTAACAGAGATGCTCAATCAGATTAAAACTGGATGGAGAGTCAACACTACCTCCAGGATGAATTATTTGTATGTGGCAAGAGCCAATATCCTGCTAAATGGTCACTGCCATTGGCTAAACCATACCAATACTAGAGTATTTGCCTGAACTACATCATTTGGAGGTGGTATTTGTTACATCTATAAAAATTACTTGGAGCCAAGGTTTCTGAGGACATTAACTCATTGCATACACAGCCTCCATTGGCTTGCCTGCTTTCCATAGTTTGTGCTGGTACATCAAGACCCAGGGTCTAAGGCTGTCCATAAAGAATAAGTGTTGTACCTGATAATAGAATAGAATAAAGGAATTTCCTTAATAATCTCATTCTCGGCTACGGATAGATGCAGGGATTGTGGCAATAGTATCAAAGACTGGTAGCAAGGTAATAGACCAGACCCAGCAAGACAAGACCGACCATATGCTGTAGTCCTGTTTTCAGCCAACAAAGGCTACCATACTGTTGAGAGGATGATGGCCTGGATTATGTGGAAGGGGGATACAAAAAAAAGCCAGATTGCATGGCCCCATTTTGGAAAGCTCCCTCTAGAATATGGCATAATGCAGTGGACTTCATGGACTGTGACTTTTTACTAGTTGTAAACATTTTCCATAGGGTCTTCGTAGTGGTAGAGTGCAAACTAAAACCTATAGACAAACAGCTGAAGTAACATCTTGCCAACTAAATGCCATTGAAACCCAGCAATAGAGGGATATAGTACATATTGCTTTTGTTAGTTTTTGCAAAACAGAAATTTTCACAAATTTACATCAATGGACTGATCATGAAAGCCCCTTGGCTGGAGAGCTAAAATAGCTAGAACAATGGTTCTGAACCTGGCTTCTCCTTACAGCAATTCCACTGCAGTGGGAAAATATTTGCTCTGATGAATATAAATGGGGCTTCAGGACAAAGCTTAGCATTATATCTGCATTATATCTTAGCTTGCCAAATTTTCAGACATTACTTTTTTGGCCTCTCCTTTGCAAAGGCCATTAACATCTGATCAATAGGCAGCCAACTCCTGTCCTGATAACAAGTAGTTATCGAACGGTACTACACGGGCATGGAGCCAAAAGCAGGTGACTCTGGCTTTTTGTAGTGACCAAAGCCTTGAAGGGAATCTTTCAGCAGTTTTGACCATACAAAGTTGCAGTCAATGTTACATATGCCCGAGATCTGTGTGACTGTACCTCATGTGTGCTGTGTTTGTGCAGGACTGTGAAAAATGCATTTATTCCAGGATTGTAGCTGAATCTGGAACACTGGTGCTCTCCTTTATGACATTACACTACAGACCCCACCTCTTCTGTAGTATTTTGTTTGAATCCTACATCAGTTATTAAGGGGAGGGGGGCTTTGCAGCAAATGATCTAATTCACCAGGGCAACAGAGGGCTCCGATGCATCTGCAATTCTGAAAATATATATATACAATTTACACAAGCCCTGCTTGCTACTCGAGCAACTCACGCATGGTATGGAACACATGCTCTCAGGACCACTACCTAAGGCGCATGCACACGAACGTAATGCCTGCCAGGCGTAGGTGGGCGAGCATACATCCGTTGCCATGGAGAGGAGGAGGGTGACCCATCCCCTCTGGATTGAGATCTACGGCGTAGGGCCGTAAGAAGGGCAAAGATAGTTCCTATCTTTTTCCGTTGTACGAGCAGTACGGTGCCGCAAGCTATTGTTCATGTGCATGGACAACTAACACTGTCTTCAGCTTTGTACACATACTGTCTGATTCTTTTTAACTGCAACCACATTGTCATTGAACTGAAATATTGTAGTAAGGTCATCCATACATAAGAAGATCCAGTCATTCTAAGTATGGAAAGTATAGCAGAACATTTTTGATCTGACTCATTAAAGCTAATAACAGAATATAAAGCTTTTTTTCTAATGTTCATTAGCTTATTGTCATTTTCTGGTTGTACCGTAGCTTTTTCTCCCCATTTCCGTATATGATCATGGAGGCTGCCATTTTGCCTGAGTTCTGGTGACATTACAGCATCCTCATACGTCACTGTCGAAATGGGATAGAGCGATCCTTTAGGTCTATGGGGTTTTGCTAGACATGCTTTCTGCAGAGAGGAGGTGTAAAATAAACTGTGACATCACCTTTGTAAGTGGGCGAATTATTGTGTTTTCTTTCATCTATTGTAAAATGCATTGAAATTCAAAACTTGCTTAAAAGATAAGTAGGTGAGTTTAGAACCAAAATATGCCCATCACTTTAGTGGTAGGAGAGTTGCCCTTTCACGAAGTTCACCACTGGGATTTGGGCTTTGGCTTTGCTGGCTGCATTTAATCGGTTAAACCCATTTCGTTGCCACCACCGATCACAAAGTCATTACAGATTTTCAATTTCGGGTTCAGCCGTCATCACTACATATAATGCAAATGGTTTATGCCTTTGTCTCACAATATGTTCATGGAACAAGCTTTTACCCATAAGCTCTAAAGCTCTAAAGAAGACATTTCCAACCTTTCCTTTTGTTCTATAATTAGATTAATACTACTAATGAATGTCTGTTTTTCTGTAATCCGACCCTATACATCAGCATATTTGATCGGTGAGAAACTGTTTTGTAAGAGATTAGTTCTGAGCAAGCAATTTAGTAATATTTACACGGAGTCTGCAATCATTCACCTTCATGTCATGACATCTAACTGGATCATATTTCATAATATGCCTCCTACTGGTATCAAACTGATCCTTCCCCCTAAAAAAACTGCCAGCATAGAGGTTTTCTCTCTCCGCTCTAATGCTACTTTAAACTGTATTTTCTCAATTTGTTTGCTTCCTGGCCGAGCGCTAGATGGAAGCAGGTTGTGAGGATCTATGGTGTTAACCCTTGTGCCAGGCGAGCGCAGCGAGCGGACATAAATAAATTGCATTTGGTAAGCTATTAGAACAATATCTCTCTTTGGGCTTCTTTCCCTCCTGCTTTGTTACTGTATACTGTATTTTAATAATGAAATCCAGGCTGTCAGTTTTACTGATGAAGGGAAGCATTGGTGAACCTGAGTATGGGCTCTTACCTTGAGCCATACATGGGATGAAGATTGGTTATTATCATGTTTAATATGGCAGGAGGAATGAGAATAACTTCCTAGCAGAAAATACAATTATTAAAGTAAATTAAAAAACATATTGATAGGCAAATGTAACTCATCTGAAACCTGGCGGCTGCTGGAGGAGAAGTGTTAGCCGCCATTTCACGAATACATTAACCACAAACTATAACTGTCATTTTTTATGGATAAAACAAATCTCTGTTTATGAGCAGGAAAACTTACTAGAGCCGATTTGTAAAATAAACTTATTGTGATGTTAACAATGTAAGTAGATCTGTTCATCTACAGTGTAACATTTAAGGGATGTCAGTTAGTGCATATGAGCTCATATGAATAGAATCCTATGAATGCATCAGACGTCTGCAAAGAAATGACATGTCATAGTATGTGAATAAACCTGTGTAGTCCGTGGATGGTATCCATCCTTAAAGAGAGAGACTGCTTATAAGGAGCCATTTTAGGCCCCCTGTACATGACAGTTCATTTTTTACGTGGAAAATAACAGCCTTATGTTTTGCATCCCAGAAGTTATTGGCAGGTAAGTGTCTGTAAACCCACCAATGACATTGAAAAAGATTGCCCAGCCACAAATCTCGATAGGATCGTCTTCACAGACAGTTTATAAACAGAGCCATACATCATCAAGCCCTTACATGAGCCCACCGAAGCCATGGGGAAACCAATGCTAGGGACATCATATAACTGTATATATATTTTATAGGTTTACAGATTTCAATGCTGCAACATGTACCAATCGTGATGTTACCCCGTTGAGCTAAAATATAACTCACCGGCCACTTATTAGTACATCATGCTAGTAACGGTTGGACCCCATTTTGCTTCAGAACTGCCTCAATTTTCAAGGCATAGATTCAACAAGTGCTGGAAGCAAGTCCTCAAGATTTTGTTCCATATTGACATGATGGCAGTCACACAGTTGCCGCAGATTTGTCGCTGGACATCCATGATGCAAATCTCCCGCTTCCACACATCCCAAAGATGCTCCATTTGGATTGAGATCTGGTGACTGTGGAGGCCATTGAGTACAGTGAACTCATTGTCATGTTCAGAAGAACCAGTCTGAATCATCCAGCTTTATGACATGGCGCATATTCCTGCTGAAAGTAGCCATCAGAGGTTGGATACATTGTGGTCATAAGGGATGACATGGTCAGCAACAATACTCCGGTAGGCTGTGGCGTTGCAACAATGCTCAATGGTACCAAGGGGCCCAAAGAGTGCCCAGAAAATTTCCCCACACATGCCCACCACCACACCAGCCTGAACCGTTGATACAAGGCAGGATGGATCCATGCTTTCAGTTGTTGAGGCCAAATTCTGACCCTACCATCCGAATGTCGCAGCACGAAATCGAGACTCATCAGACCAGACAACATTTTTCCAATCTTCTACTGTCCAATTTCGTGAGCTTGTGCAAATTGTAGCCTCAGTTTCTGTTCTTAGCTGAAAGGAGTGGCACCCGTGTGGTCTTCTGCTTGCTGTAGCCCATCTGCCTCAAAGTTCGACGTACTGTGCGTTCAGAGATGCTCTTCTGCCTACCTTGGTTGTAACAGGTGGGATTTGAGTCACTGTTGCCTTTCTATCGATTGAACAGTCTGCCCATTTCCTCTGACTCTGGCATCAACAAGGCATTTCCACCCACAGAAAATGCCGCTCACGGATGTTTTTTTTTTTCGGACCATTCTCTGTAAACCCTAGAGATGGTTGTGGTGAAAATCCCAGTAGATAGCAGTTTCTGAATACTCAGACCAGCCCTTCTGGACCAACAACCAGTGCCACGTCAAGTCATCTCAATCAGCTTCTTCCCTTACTGATGCTCGGTTTGAACTGCAGGAGATTGTCTTGACCATGTCTACATGCCTATGCACTGAGTTACCGCCATATGATTTGCTGATTAAAAATTAGTGGTAACGAGCAGTTGGACAGGTGTACCTAATAAAGTGGCCGGTGAGTGTATGTACTGCTGCACATTGATCTATAGTATTGAAACAGAAGCTACACACAAGAAAAGAGCTGTGCTATGTAAAAACAGGGATACGTATGCGCCAGGAACCTAGCTTTCGATTCCAGCTACAATCTCTAATATAAATGCATGTCTCACTGCTACTAACAACTCACACAAAAGTATGGCTCCACAGGTCTGCTACCCAATATTGTCTGCAACTATGTATTGTCAAAACTTCTGATTGACTCCATTTAAGTACAGGCAGTCCGCAACTTATATGGAACCTGACATCATGAGCTCTTTTTCTGGCTTAAATCCTGTGCTCAGTCCGACGGCACTCCCCCAATCTGTGTTGCATGGAATCCAGGGCAGCTGCTCCAAAATCCGATCGCGAGAGACATAATACCAGTTAGACACTGTTAAATACCATGCACGCGTGTAATCCCGCAAAAGGTGAACAGTCGAAAGTGCGATCGCGACTAGTGTTGCACTGTTGCATTTTGGTGCACTTGTGCTAGCACATGTGTGTGAGTTTTCTTTTATAAATACATTCACTATTGCTCACAACAAGTAGTGGCACCCAATATGGAATACAGTTATTTGATGAACATATATAAAATAAAATATAAAATATAAATGCTCTCTGTGTTCCACATTTTCATCCTCTCAATGTTAGGCTACATTCACACAACCATTATTGTGGTTGTGATCTGGCCACACTAGATCACAGTACAATAGAGATCTATGGGACCAATTCACAGTGAGCCACACTTCATCTCAGCGTACCATGACCCGGCCAGATGGCTGCGTCGCAAAAGATAGGGCATGTCCCATCTTTTCCCAAATTGTGGCCACTCAGATTTCTATGGATTGTATTCTCAGGGGTGAGGAGCACTCCCCTCTTCTGCACATGGCCACATGCTCGACCAGGCGAGAACGCGGTTCTGTGCATGTAGCCTTAGAAGGTAGAGAGGAACTTACACAGCAAGTGCGTGCGCCAAAAACCCGGGGCAATTCATGTACAAGCGGCGCAAATCGGAAATATTCGGGTAACACGTCGGGAAAACGCGAATCGGGCCGTTAGTAAATGACCCCCAATGTGTCCCAATCAGTCCTTCCATTTTGAGTGTCAACCGCAATACCTGCTTTGACAGTATTTCAACATAAAGTAGAGTTATTTTAGTACTACAGTCAGTCCCCAGGTTATGGACAAGCTAGGTTCTTTAGGTTTGTACTTGTTGTTGAAGTAAAGTAAAGCATCCAGAGAGCTTCACCTGAGGTCACAGTAGGAAAAGGGATCAGTCTGTAACTAGGGGTCATCTGTAAGTTGGGTGTCTTAAGTAAGGGAATCAGGAGACCTTTTTCTGGCTCCCCATGTCCGCATAAAGATTAGTGTCTTCATTGCCATAGTGTTTTTATAGTAAAAAGGGCTTTTTCTGAAAAAAGTTAGATGAAAGTTTACCTTTCGGTTTGCAGAGCTGTGTCCGAAGTTTTGACAATACATAGTTGCAGACAATATTGGGTAGCCGACCTGGAGACCTGTGGAGCCATACTTTTGTGTGAGTTGTTAGTAGCAGTGAGACATTGCATTTATATTATAGGATTGTAGCTGGAATCGGAAAGCTATGGTTCACTGGCGCATATGATCCCTTTATTTTACATAGCACAGCTCTTTTACTTGTGTGTAGCTTCTGTTTCAATACTATAGGATTCAATGTGCAGCAGTACATACACTCACCGGCCACCTTATTAGGTACACCTGTCCAACTGCTCGTTAACACTTAATTTCTAATCAGTCAATCACATGGCGGCAACTCAGTGCATTTAGGCATGTAGACGTGGTCAGGACAATCTCCTGCAGTTCAAACCGAGCATCAGTATGGGGAAGAAAGGTGATTTGAGTGCCTTTGAACGTGGCATGGTTGTTGGTGCCAGAAGGGCTGGTCTGAGCATTTCAGAAACTGCTGATCTACTGGGATTTTCACGCACAACCATCTCTAGGGTTTACAGAGAATGGTCCAAAAAGAATAAAAACATCCAGTGAGCGGCAGTCTGTGGGCGGAAACGCCTTGTTGATGCCAGAGGTCAGAGGAGAATGGGCAGACTGGTTCGAGCTGATAGAAAGGCAACAGTGACTCAAATCGCCACCTGTTACAACCAAGGTAGACAGAAGAGCATCTCTGAACGCACAGTACGTCGAACTTTGAGGCAGATGGGCTACAGCAGCAGAAGACCACACCGGGTGCCACTCCTTTCAGCTAAGAACAGGAAACTGAGGCTACAATTTGCACAAGCTCATCGAAATTGGACAGTAGAAGATTGGAAAAAACGTTGCCTGGTCTGATGAGTCTCGATTTCTGCTGCGATATTCGGATGGTAGGGTCAGAATTTGGTGTCAAAAACATGAAAGCATGGATCCATCCTGCCTTGTATCAACGGTTCAGGCTGGTGGTGGTGGTGTCATGGTGTGGGGAATATTTTCTTGGCACTCTTTGGGCCCCTTGGTACCAATTGAGCATCGTTGCAACGCCACAGCCTACCTGAGTATTGTTGCTGACCATGTCCATCCCTTTATGACCACAATGTATCCAACATCTGATGGCTACTTTCAGCAGGATAATGCGCCATGTCATAAAGCTGGAATCATCTCAGACTGGTTTCTTGAACATGACAATGAGTTCACTGTACTCAAATGGCCTCCACAGTCACCAGATCTCAATCCAATAGAGCATCTTTGGGATGTGGTGGAACGGGAGATTCGCATCATGGATGTGCAGCCGACAAATCTGCGGCAACTGTGTGATGCCATCATGTCAATATGGACCAAAATCTCTGAGGAATGCTTCCAGCACCTTGTTGAATCTATGCCATGAAGAATTGAGGCAGTTCTGAAGGCAAAAGGGGGTCCAACCTGTTACTAGCATGGTGTGCCTAATAAAGTGGCCGGTGAGTGTACATTTGACTTAGAAAGGTTGACGTATCCAAGAATTTAATTTAGTCTTCTCACAATTTTCCCGGGGCATTTCTATATTTATACACAGGTTTATTGAGTCCAGGGTAAAAAGATCTTTATGGGACCAGGAGGTGAGGTTTATCTTTTTTTTGTTACAGCCAGGTGCATAACTCCAGATCTAGTATTGATTTAGCATTAGCCAATGGGAAAGGTTGTTTGTTAGTTAAGCATATGAAATATGGTGTAAGAACAATTTCTGACCATTCCCTGGTCTCAGTGAAATTATGGGTAGTGGGCAAAGGCAATAGGATAACTTATGCCAGTGGAATTTTGATCCACATCGGTTTAATTTATTGGGGGGATTTGGATCAAGTTAATAAAGATCTTAAACAATTTGTTGATTTTAATCTGGGATCTGCACCAGTGTCTAATGTATAAGGAAATGACACTATGTAAATAGGTAGTGGAGTTGGAAGAAAGAAATTTTAAGGGATAAATCGGGAGAGGTACACAGGGAGTTAAGTAAGGTACAACAAGAATATAGGGGGAGATTTATCATTAGTCATATGTAGCTTCTTGGCGTATAATTGTTGCGAATTTTTGCGCAAACATCATTTTTGCGGGTTTTTTTAGTGAGAAAAAAATGCAACTCTAAAGTCACGCAATGGTGGAAAAAAAACACCACAGAGTGTGCAACGCTGTGCAACACCACATTTATCAACTGAGAACTTTCAAAAGAATGCAAATTTAATTGCAAAACGACACCACATAGGAGGTGGTTTAGGTGGATCAATTGATACTACAGGGGGAGATTTATCTCAAACTTGCTCAATTTTGACGTTTTTCTCAATTTTATGTTTGAGGTATCTGAGAATTTCCTGTGCAAAAACATTGCAAAAAGGCAGAAATTGAGCAGCTGTCAAACATAGGTTCTACTGGTGCAGTCTATTCGTATAGAGCATACACATCAGAAGGCATTTAACACTGCACATACACCGGACTATAAATCCGACTGGTGGAAACCTGCCAGTCTAACACATAGATATCTGCGCAAATGATAAATCTCCCCCATAACGCTACAAGAACCTTGCACAGCCCAATGCAATGTAGCAAGTGCCGACATTGGAATATTTAAAATCTTGCCGACCTCTTGTAATGCACATGTAGATTGGTTATACTTACTTCTTGACATCTTCTGAACAAGTCACAGCACACAGTCATGCACTTATATTTGACATTGGCATTGGTATTATCTCTTGTGAGAGGGGGGTGTTGTTGGTTTATACCTACCAGTATAACCAACATTGTGTTTCATACATGTACTTGTTACATTTTTAAATGATTTTATTATTGAGTTTTCCTTGTATGTTATATATGTGACCCAATAAAGATTTTTCTATTTTGTGATACATTTTTGCCTTATGATACACTCTCTCTCTTTTTGGTACTTTCCAAAATACAAAATATGTGACATTCTTACCGTGTTGCATAGGTAAATTGCCTGAATATTCCTGGTTCTTCTTACGCTGCCACTGGTATTTCATGGGCTGTGAACCAACTGCTGACTTACAGTGCAGTGTGACATTTCTCCCCAATATCTGTTCTCCTTCTATCCAACAACCAGGCTCTGAAGGCATCACTGCAAGAAAAGTAAGCGAAATATATCTGCAAATGAAAGACCTGTATCATATATAACATGGGAAGAACAGCAGCATAACCATATGTTTAATAATATATGGGGAGAAGTGTTGTGAACATATATGTAATGTACTTTGTTAAGAAATTCAGCTAAGTTTGTTATTCCAGCCTTTATAGTGTGAGCTTTTGGAGTTGGACTACTGACTTAGATCTGTGTTTGTTAGTACATCTCTTAGCAGTGAGGATTAACCCTTTATGCGCTCTTGCTGGTTATGTTATGCTATTACCATTAGTTTCTAACAAAGTTGTTATCAGTCCCTGCTCAGCCAGTATTTCCTTTTCAAGCTGAAAGTGAAAGGCAGAGACAAGGAAATAAACAATTCTGTTGTTTAGAATAATTCTCATGAAAAACTCAAGCAAGGCAGAGAGCAGGAATAAACCCATGGTCTGACTGGAATAGAAATCTTCATGGTCAACAGAGAGATAAATCTGTTATTAAGGGGCACTTTGCAGCCAGTTTCCTTACACATTAAGTACAGTTTATTAATGCAAAATTTTAGGAAAAAGGTTCATAACACTCCTCTGACACAATATCAAAAAGATCTCAAAGAACAGTTATTCTTTAAGGCAGAAAAGTGTTTGAAGGGTAGTGTAAGTATTACTCACTCTTCAGCACTGCATGAGATGACACAAGGGCTGTTTCAGTTTCTTTGGTAAGAGAAATCCCCAACAACTATGTCTCATTAATTGTTATCTGCGCATGTGGGGTACAGTTGACAGTGACCAAGTTCGTAGTTTACAGGTTTAAAAATCTAATTTGGCCTTTATTTGTTCCAAGAAAAACACCAGCTTAATCGTTGAAGGGGTTTATAAAAATGTAGCAGACAATCTGGGGAGGGCTTTTTAAAAAAATAAAGTTTTACTCACCTCCGTAGCTCCTGGTGTATCAGGCCACCCAGGAGTTGTTGGAGCAGACTGACAACGGTAGCGACGGAGGAGGTGAGTAAAGCTTTATTATTATCAATAATTATGGTAATCTTATATCCGTATGTATTTTTTTAATGTCTGTATGGCATTCATTCATCAGTTTTTCATGAAGTCCACAAAACAAAGATGGTTTACATTATTGAGAGGACAAATTATCTGGTTCTCCTGCATTAGCAGTGAAAAATAGAATAGGCTCTTTTTTCAGGGACCACCGTTGTGAAAAAGTAAATTGAAAAAAGAGTGTCTGTATGCTATCCTTGATGTCTGAATAAGCCCTCAGTAACGTGTAAACGTCAGATCCCACTACAAGCAGTATTTAGCAGAATAATACACACTGCCCAGCATAATGGAATTATTCAATAATCTAATATTGGGGGCTAAGCTCAGACCATCATTTGGTATTAAAAATATAGTTTGGTATTCTTGGTATGGCATAAAAGAATTGCATACAAGTATACATTGAGGATCAGATAGCTATCACATGTGCTGCAGGATGCCATGAGCTGTCATGCCTTTAACTTTCATGGTTACAATTTAACACACTTTATCCCATTTACTTACCTGATACTTTTAAGAAGACATAACTCATATCATAATCGCCATCATTTTTCACTTTGCAGGTGTACATTCCAGCATCACTAGGTTCCAAAGATCTTATAAACATGGCAGCGTCTCCAGCTAAGAAGTCTGAAATAAAGCTGTATCGGCCTTTGAGTTCATTATATTCATAGATTCGACCTCCACTGTAGCTGAGTATCTGGAAGATCAATGTAAAAATAACGTTATTTCTAAATCATGAAGAATCTTACAGAATACTGTTCTTAAAGCTACCATATTGGCAGATTACTCTTTATTGGGCTGGCGGGTCATATTAATAGACCTTTCGCTGTCTTTGTTAGGAGTAATGCAATGTTTTTCTACACCCCTGTAATTGGTATATGGGATATATTCTTACCACTTTCTGTCTGTGATCGGAATCATTTAACAGCCACTCAATGTCCAGGTTGTTTCCCAGAGCCAGCCTGTGCTGGCAGGGCAGTGTCACATTGTCCTCTGCTATACTTTTGATCACCGTCAGAGCAAACGTTCCAACTAGACAACAGAGACCTGAACAAAAAAAAGCAAAATATGATGACATTTCTGGAAGCCATTTATAACCATGTACATACATCAGTGCTTCGAAAATACATTATTATAAAAGGATTTTCTGAGCTACACCCTGGGAGGCCGGGACAGGAAGCCCACCGTGCAGACCCATTTCTTTAGAATCTTGGTCAGACATAATTAGTGAGGCTCCTGTCATGTAACAGGAACCCAAATACTTTCAATATGGTAAAGTAATAAAATGGGATGCCAGTTATTTTTTTGTACCCGTGCTCCAGTCTTCCAGGGGTTTTCTGAGAAAAAAAACTTTTAAATACACACACACGCACACATACTATAGATAAGTTTAATTTCCCAAGGACATCTGCATGCCCATCACTTTAAGTGACGTCCTTCTCAATTTATTTATCTACAAAGTTCACACACAAAACAGTAGATATGAGAGTGTGTATATATGGTGCAGCCTTACATGGCCGCTTGCATCCAATGTCATTAATTCATTTGAAAATTATTATTTAGTGATTTGGTTAATAGAACATGACACAGTCACTAAATATTTTTTTTATGAATTATAAGCACTATGCTAATATTTTCCTATTATTCATAAATGGGGAAAAAAGAGAAAAAAAATGAAAATGTGTATGAATAAAGTTAGGGGTAATATCAATGCTCAGCCACAAGAGAGCAGTAATGAGCTACTCAGCGTGCCTAGCTGCCAGTATATACATCTGCATTCTTCAAATGGTTTCTTTTTTCCATTACCAGTCTAGAGTTGTGTTATAGAATGAGGCTGGACTCACACAGCTGACATGCTATGTTCAGTTTCTGGAAACTGACAGAGTTTCAAGTCCCAAAGATGGCCAAGTATAACCAGACTGATTGGGGGGAGGGGTAGAGAAAAACTGTGTCCACTGCAGAATGTCTGGATTGCAAAAAATTAAATTTGCATGGAAAATCTACAACAATAATTTACACGCTACAGATCCAAAACCCACAGTGTAACACATTTTATGCTATGGGTTTTTACTCGGTATGTAGATGGTATTTGAATAAATCTCATTCACTTTGCTGTGAATGTTTACTACTGTAGATTAACTATCAGCTATTTTACTGCAGCTAACCCACAGCAATTACACCCTATGTGGATACCTGGCAGCATTTGTGGTGTCTCCTCTTGCAATAGCTTATCTAACAGCTCCCTAACACTTCCTTTTATTCCTGATGATTGAGGTGTTAGTTATAAAAATGGAGGCATGCAATGAGGGGCACTTATTGCTGAAGAAGCTGTAACTTTGGCTACATTCATATTGATGTGTGCCGCCATACCGTAGCACAGCAGAAATACGTTCGCCCCTCTCCATAGAGGAACATTGCGCACGGCGCTGTATGTCCTATCATTTTGTTGGGTACGGAAAGACACCGTACTGCTCCCGTAGAGCACCCTGCGTTCATTGCCGTCTATGGGGACGTATATCCGTATCCATACGGCTGAGTGAATGTAGCCTTATTCTTGGATTATTGTGGTTATTATAACTAGGGCAGGTTCACACTGCAGTTGTCGGTCTGAGTCCTGTGTCCTGGACTAAGAAAACACTGCTGGTGCTGGTATTCCTTACATCATAGCAATTCATGATGCCAGCAGTTGCTGCTTCTTCTCTAAAATACTGAAAACACGATTATATGATTATAACGATCTACGATGTAAGGAGTAAAAGCCAGTGATCTGCACATTTAAAAATAAAGCACATGCCCCAATTTTAGTCCAGAAAACCACAGGTCAGTGAAAAAAAAGATGCGCAAATAGCCACATAGATAATAAATCCCGGATAGCATACTGATGTGAAAAATGGATGTGTGAATGAGCGCAAACTTCCTGCAATGCTCCACTGAAACCAGATGTTGGCTTGTTTCAGATGAGCATATTGTACGACGTCTGTAATATGGATGTATAAGTATTTCATTAGTGTTTCATCTATTTTTTTCAATTGCTGTTATTTGTTTGTACTATGCAACATTGATCCATTTTGCCTAATAGATATAATATTTTTGAATGTAAATTTTAATGGATGAAAGAATCTCATGTGTGTCCCTAACTGAAATCTATATGTATGTATATATATATAAATTATATTCTTGGATAACGTCCCTATCTTTATTATGTTCCAAACTATATTTTCTAATTTTACAATCATTACATTAACATTCAATAATTATTGACTAGAGGTTGCACTGTTATAATGTGTATGTATAGGCCTTTAAAGAAAAAGCATGAAAGCATCAAGGGCGAGCACTATCAATATGAGAAGGGGTTGCTTAGTTACTGAACCCTAATGACATCACCACTGAAGACTATTCCTTTGTTTAGTGATAATTGAAATATTGGTGAGAGAATGTATCTTTAAGAAGAAATGTCAGCTTCTTCTGTTGTATCTTGTACATACAGTATAGCAAATCATATATACACACAGCCACTAAATGGACCTACTGATTTACTGGGCTGGAAGGTGGCAGGGCTATTGACTGACCCTGTCACATCCAGTAGGGGATTATAATACAGGCGGTTTGGGTGGCAGCCAGGGGCCAAGCCTTGACCAAATGTTTAAAGAGAGGGCCTTTACCCATGAAATCCTTATACATCTATTCCTGTTCTCAATACACATATACACAAGAGTCTTCCCCCCCATCCTCCATTCCCCCCATTGATTCTAACACCATATGTAGTAAGTGAATTACAGACTTGTAGGGACTACAATATTCATAAAGACCAGGGCCCATGGTGGTATTAATCCGCCCCTGGTCACATCATATACCAAACATATATTGACATATTCCTCATGTCACCTAGAGCATATACACTCAACTGCCACTTTATTAGGTACACCTGTCCAACTGCTCGTTAACACTTAATTTCTAATCAGCCAATCACATGGGGGAAACTCAGTGCATTTAGGCATGTAGACATGGTCAAGACAGTCTCCTGCAGTTCAAACCGAGCATCAGTATGGGGAAGAAAGGTGATTTGAGTGCCTTTGAACGTGGCATGGTTGTTGGTGCCAGAAGGGCTGGTCTGAGTATTTCAGAAACTGCTGATCTACTGGGATTTTCACGCACAACCATCTGGTTCGTGCTGATAGAAAGGCAACAATGACTCAAATCGCCACCCGTTACAACCAAGGTAGGCAGAAGAGCATCTCTGAACGCACAGTACGTCGAACTTTGAGGCAGATGGGCTACAGCAGCAGAAGACCACAGCGGGTGCCACTCCTTTCAGCTAAGAACAGGAAACTGAGGCTACAATTTGCACAAGCTCATCGAAATTGGACAGTAGAAGATTGGAAAAACGTTGCCTGGTCTGATGAGTCTCGATTTCTGCTGCGACATTCGGATAGTAGGGTCAGAATTTGGCGTCAACAACATGAAAGCATGGATCCATCCTGCCTTATATCAACGGTTCAGGCTGGTGGTGGTGGTGTCATGGTGTGGGGAATATTTTCTTGGCACTCTTTGGGCCCCTTGGTACCAATTGAGCATCGTTGCAACGCCACAGCCTACCTGAGTATTGTTGCTGACCATGTCCATCCCTTTATGACCACAATGTACCCAACATCTGATGGCTACTTTCAGCAGGATAATGCGCCATGTCATAAAGCTGGAATCATCTCAGACTGGTTTCTTGAACATGACAATGAGTTCACTGTACTCAAATGGCCTCCACAGTCACCAGATCTCAATCCAATAGAGCATCTTTGGGATGTGGTGGAACGGGAGATTCGCATCATGGATGTGCAGCCGACAAATCTGCGGCAACTGTGTGATGCCATCATGTCAATATGGACCAAAATCTCTGAGGAATGCTTCCAGCACCTTGTTGAATCTATGCCACGAAGAATTGAGGTTCTGAAGGTAAAAGGGGGTCCAACCCGTTACTAGCATGGTGTACCTAATAAAGTGGCCGGTGAGTGTATTTTCAAATTCATTGAACACAGCAGGATCAGGAGAAGGAAACAAGAACTAGCAAGATTATGTAATGGAAGGCCAACACCTACAGCTACGGTGATATACCTTACCAAATATTATACTTTTTTTGTCCCACGGAACATTAAACTTTGAAAGGGCAAACATATAGAGAACACAATTTAAGGGGAGATTCACATTTCCACACCTAGTGATGCCTTTTGCAACATTTTTAATTTATCTCTTAACAGAATCTGCACAGATAGTGGAATGGTTGCAGGATTTACCCCAGCATTAATCCCACAGTCACTCCACAAGCATCAGAAACTGCATTCTGCGGCAGCTTTGAGACTGTGCTCAACTTTTGGATTGCGAAGAAGAGTCGTATAAAGTATTTGCTGCGGATTAAAAATCTGCAGCTGACAGTTATTTTTGCTACAAAATTTTTCTCACAATGGCCAACATTTATTAAAGTCCCTGCACCAGTTTTCTGTCTGTCTTTGCACATTTTTTTCAGTGCAAGCTGCTTACACGTGTTTGCATACCAAATTTCAGCACTGAAAGGGGTGTTCTGGTGCACAGTTGGACCACATTTATCACACAGAGCACGCCAGAATTGTGTTGAAAGCCCTATGTTAAAGGTACACCAAGAAAAAAGTTGGTACACTCTTTTGGAGGAGCGCAGAGTGCTCCAGTTTCATGAAGAACAAAGTGCCACAATTCATGGATCTGAAGCAACCTGCACATGTCACAGGAGAACTGCACCTAGTACAGTTTGCACTGTTTTTGAAAAATGTGGGCCAATGTGTGTGTGGGATACACTGCCGCTATATTTCACTGCAAATTTCTAGTGCCACATGTGATAAGTTATGTGTGTGGATACCCTAATCTTATATTACTGACATGCGCTTTCACTGCTGTCTACTTGACGCCCAATATTGCAATAATATTTCCTAGTATTCTCAAATATCCAAGCCTACGTTCTGGAAGACTTGCTCTGGTACAGGAAGGTCAAGGAGCCATTTCATTGTAAAAGACTGTATGATTTAGATGGTTGACAACCTAACAGTAAGAACATTCCGGATATGATTAAATGGCAAACAATCTGCTCGATGTTTCTAATCATTGACATATGTGTGTGTCACTAGAGGAACCTGCTGCACAGCTCAACTCCAACACAGAGCAAAAAAACATTCCCCCTCATAACAGCAGAATTAATGTAGCAAAATACAGCATCTGTTAAATAATATATTCTGCTAAAACAGCATCTTACAACCAGTGTTATAGTCTAATGAATTTTAGATCACCAATTAGTTTCCTACAATCCTACAATGGGCAGGATTTTTTTTAATTGAAATACATTATTGCAGCATCAATTAAAATTCCTGTATAATTATTTACCTATTAAGTGTTAAGATAACATTTTTATTACAGTTACACATGACCCGGATTGTTTGCAATAAAAGCTGTGACCAAATTTGCGACTATAGTTTATACAAGTGTTACAGATTTTGCTGCAGATTTTGGAATTTAAAAAAAAAGAACTTGGAATGGATACAGTGCAAGAAACTGATCCTGCTGCAGAGGTCAAATTTTGTGCAGAAAAAACCTGCGAAATTCATGTAAAATCATAAAAACCATAGGGGCTCTCTGGCATGGCAATGTCCGACAGCAAAATTAGGTTCACTATATATAGGTCAGGACTAGGAATCTCTCATCTCCAATTCCTGCCATGTATTTCCCCATATTGTCTGCAGCTACTGGGATGTATATATATATCAGTGCATTAAATTGTGTATATAAATGTGTGAGTGTACAAATATGTATATTTTCTGAGGGGGTATTGGGTCCCCATTAAGAAGTCTGCTATATGGGGCCCTACCTCTCAAAGTTAAAGGGGTTGTCCACTTTCAGTAAATGATTAATATTATTTTTGTAATGAAAAGTTACAATAATTTTATAATATAATTTTTCAATATACTTATCTGTATCAATTACTCATGGTTTTCTAGATCTCTGCTTGCTGTACTTCTTTTGAAAGCTTCTCTATTTGCTTCCAGTGGTAAGAATCTGTCCATCACATCACCATGGACAGATAATATCCACTGGAAGTAAACTTTTAAGCTCTCTATAGCATGACAGCAAGCAGAGATCTAGAAAACGGCGAGGAAATGATACAGAAAGTATATTGAAAAATTTTATAACTTTTCCTTACACAAACAATGTCAATTATTTGCTGAAGGTGGACAACCCCTTTAAGCATATGCATCTGGATAAAGCTTAACCTGGGAATGCCATAGCTTTCCCTTCCCGGATATTTCTCTAATATTAATATAGATTTTCTGGACAATATATTTTCATTGCCTACCATTCATGTGAATTGATCTGGTCCATCTTAATGGTCTACAGTAATTGCTATTGGTTTTCTAGATGAACATAAGCTATAAATGTCATGAAAATAATAAACATTTCACACACTAAATATGGAAACAAAGGTGACTACAGCAGAGCAATGAGATGTGAGAAATAAGGTTATGATATTTGTGTGGTATCTACGGTATGTAGCTGGAAGGTGATAGCTTCAGGCTAGGGCTATTGATAGCAGCAAGAAAATGAACACATAATTGGGGAAGTCTTGAAATAGAGGTAGCTAAGAAGATGTTAAGAACAAGCATTAACGCTTAACAGACATAATGGGGGGTATTTACCAGGGTTTCTGGGCCACACAAGTGGCATACAAGCCCTGAAATAATCACAAATGGGCATGGCTGGCAGGAAGTGGGCCGGAGCAGAGCGTTCCTATCCCACAACGGCACACTCGCTGCAGCTGGCGACTTTTCATGCGTGAAAGTTCGATGGCTGCATTTTATTTCTACATCACGTGGGGCCTGGCATAGAAATACTGCACAGGCGCCACCAGATACCTGAATAGTGCCGAAATATTTAACCCCCACCATGTCTGGACTATACAGATTCGATTACACCTGAAAATCCCTCCTCCTGGCACAAAGCCCTGAATTTACAGCAACGTAAATCCCTATGCAGCCTGTTTGGGTCATTGGACTATAATACGCAGAACTGCTTAATGAATGTTAGTATATATGCTATCTTTACCCAAAACTCATCCTACAAATAAAAAACAAAGCCCTTCACACAGCAATGCTGAGAAAAGAACAAGAGAATGTTGTGTCTCTTGGACGCAAAGATAATAAAACTGATATCCCATAAATTATTTATAATTTTTGCTTTTACATCGGATTATCTGCAAATTGGTGATTATCAACGTAACATTTTTCCTTATGAAAAGAATATTCAAGTCTTAACAATAGTCTTAACAAAGGGCTATTCCATTTGATAAGTCAGCTCCCAACAGACGGACTTCTTCAATATTGATAGGTGAAATACGTGTACATGCGTATTTACTATTCCAGCAATATGCCAACTTTGTTTTACTGTTCCTCCGCCAGCTCAATCACTTGTGTAAAATTTTGCTGCCAAGTTTATAAATGGAAACCCACAAACATCTAGGTGGGTGGCACTGAGCTGTTTTCTTGTTTACTCTATGTGAGCTAATGGATCTGCCCCAGCTGCAAAATTACATTGGATGAGATAGAAACAATCACATTACCTCCTTCATTACATTTTCCACTGAAAAATTTTACTAGTACTGAAATTCTGTGAATTTTATTGTCTACTTGCCTGTTCTAGATCATCAGTCTAAATGGTCTGTGTATGGGTGCATTAATAAAGCAATATTTTGGTCACTGTGACAATACTATATACAGGCACGGCGCCAACACCCGGCTTACCCGGGCAAGTGCCAGGGCCCCAGTGTGCTGGAGGGCCCCCCCGGATCAATTGTACCAGTGTTGCTTTAAGCCACTGGTACAAATGATCACCTTTTGGCTCGTGGCACCTTTTTTGGCACCTTTTTGGCACCTTTTGCCTCTATGCTGCGAATCCAAAACTCACCTCTCCTTGTTCCCCCGGAGCGGGGGCTCCTCACTGTACACGACAGCTCTGAAGCCGGCACACATCATGATGTCATCAGATCATGTGTGCCGGATTCAGAGCCGGCGCGTACAGCAGGGGCATGAGAAGAAAGAAGGCGGCTGCAGGCGCTGCTATGGGGGAACGAGCAAAGGTGAGGGTTTTTTTTTGTTCCCCAGAATTGGGGTGAAGTTATGGGAGGGGGGTTTAAGGGTGCTGTCTTATGAGCAAGGGGGGACAGTGTGCCTCATGGGGGGGACAGTGTTCCTTATGGGGGGGGGACAGTGTGTCTTACTGGGGACAGTGTGCCTTATGGAGGGGGGAGTGTGCCTTATGGGGTGGATGGATTGTGCCTTATGGGGGGGGACAGTATGTCTTATCGGGCGGACAGTGTGGCTACTGCGTGGTGGGGTAGGGACAGTGAGGCTACTGCGTGGCGGAGGAAGGGACAGTGTGGCTACTGCGTGGCGGAGGAAGGGACAGTGTGGCTATTGCGTGGCAGGGGGAGGGACAGTGTGGCTACTGGGGGGGAGCCAGCGTGGTCCTGGGACATGAATTTTCTGAAAAGGGGCCCACTAAAGCTCTGTCGCCCAGGGGCCTACTTAAATCTGGAGCCGGCCATGAGTATATATGTAGCTAAGAATAGGAAAGGATTCCTTCAAAGATAAGTATGTAATTAAAAATATATCTACAGGTCCAAAGCTGTTCCCTTGCCATGTTGCAGGCGAGCATGAAGGGTTTTGTATTGTCATGTGGCTTATTATTTTTATCTGGTGCTTGACGTGGGTAATGTGCTTGTTATGGGGACACTTTGACTGCGGTTATGGAGGTGTGGTCATAATGCTTAGGAATGGCTCTTCTACAAATTAACACTCTTTTGCATACTACACTAACTGTATATTTAACTAGCACAATTGCTCCTATAACAGAATATATGCTTAATTAAAGATAACTTTTTAGAAGCAATGACACTGCCAAATTCTGCAGTTTAGTATGGCTTGTGCACATGTAACACATCACTTCTTAGTCTGTCGTTACAACCTGATAAGGAGCTCTCTTTTGTATATGAATATCTCTCACCCATTTGCCTAACACCACATCAGTGAATTCTTCATCTAGTCTCCACCAGATATGAATGAAAGAAATAGTATGAATAAATAACAGGAACGAGACATATTGGGTTCATGGCCACTGAACTCTATAAATCTCTGCTCCGCTCTTCACATCCCACTGTCTTAAAGCCCGTGCTCCCAGGTGGCATTCAGCCTTTATTGCACCTCCATAAATTGCAGGTTACTGTAATGCTCTATTTCCAGCCTGTACAAATGGAAGGTTTGTGAGCATCCACCGCAAGTGACTGGCAGAGCTCCAGCTCAGCATATTGTGAGGAGAATCCTTTCTTATCTGTGTCTTCTGAAAATAGGAAATTATTTTTCCTTAATATAGCAAAGCACAGCGGGTGTCCATATAATATATTGCAGAACTGTGGCTCAGCTAGGATATTCTGTATCATTTGAAGCTTTAATGTAATTGGAACATTTCCATACAGCTACATAACAATCATGAAATAATAGATCTAATTTGTTTATTACTGATTTTGCCACAATGTATATTTGCATATGGATCAGTCATAAGAAATCAGTTTGTAACTTCAAAATGAAAATACAATCTCATTTAAGTTTATTTTTTAAGCTTGATCTAAATGGAAATTCATTATCCCTGATCATCTGTTAGCAACAGTTCAGCAGTTGAGACTGTTTAAAAGGAATGCCCTAAATGTGGGGGACACATTTGTCACGGGTGCTCCCGCAATCAATATCTTGGGTCGAGGGCTCACACCTCTGGGTTTGCAGGCGCCCGTGCACCACTTACCTGACCCTGTTCTAGCTGCGGCGGCTGCATGCGTACTGGCTTCAGAAGATTTAAAAGGCCCAGTGCATCGTAAATTGGGGCTGGCCAATTCTCAGAATTCCTTATAACCAGCCTCTCCCTGCACACCCTGCCGGATCTTTGCGCCTTGTGTCTTAGAGAAAGCTTTGTTCCTATGCCCTGTGCTGTTATTGTGATATCCTGTTGTGACCCAGTTCTGTTGTTGACTTCGATCCCGTTCTGCCTGTCCTAACTTTCTGCTATGCCCCCGACTCCGATCCTGTGTTGCCAGTCCTGACCTCCTGATTGTCCCTGACCCCTATCCTGCTCAACGTCTGTGTACCTCGTCTTGGCTACCACTGCGGACAAAGTCGCACCTCTGGAACGACCTGGTGAAAACCAACCTCTGGTGAAAACCGAGTGCCACTTAGATTCCGGTCAAAGGTGTCGGCTTACGACATCGTCCGCCGTGATCCAGTGGGTTTACTATCCCTGGAGCCTGACAACATTTTTTTTTCTTTTTTTTACAATAATACATTAACAACGAGGGTACAAAATATTATCAAACATTATATCAACGTTTATCAATAACATGGAAAAAAAAGGAAGCTTGTAACCCAGGTGAACACCATAATAACCCCAACAACCACCCTCCCACCCCTCCCACCCAACCCTTCTGTCGTGAGGAGAGAAAAGAGTTAAACAAACTAGAATTTAACGCTCATAAAGCGATTTTGCTATAAATGATGCACAGAATTTTGTTAACTTTCTACCCTTCACACTCTTCCTCATCACTTATTCTCCGTCTCTATACACCAAATCTTTTTCCACTTATCCAGATATCCTCCCTTAACCGCCATCAATCTTTCATATTTTTTACACTTCTCCACTTCTCCCAGGAATTCTTCCGGGGATGGGGCGGTCGGACTCCCCCACTTTCGTGCGATAACCAGTCTTGCCAACAAGAGAACCTTGTTGACCGCCGACATTTTTCCCCTTTCCCTATTACTAAATTGATAAAGACTGAGCAATGGGAACTGAATAGAGCGGGGCATCTTTACTTCAAACGTTTCTTCCAAATACAGGAAGACCCTCGACCAGTAAGAATTGACTTTATTACAGACAAATGATACATGAACGAAATCCGCATTCTCCAGGCTGCACCGCAGACAACTGGAGTTGTCTTTAAGTTTCATTCTAAATAAACTGTAAGGGGAATAATACAATTGGTGAACAAAATTAAATTGCACCATTCTATGATTCCAAGAGAGAGAAGACAGCCCAATGCCCCTGTAGCATTTTTCCCAATCTGCCTCCGAGAGAGCGCCCACTTGATCCTGCCATTTTCTTTTGGAGGAAGGAGCCTGACAACATTGATACTAACTTTTTTCTCTGCTAAAAAGCTAATTTACTTTGCATTAAAAGTGTTATCAAAAACTTCAGGCACACCCCTCTACAGGACTTAAAGATTACCCCTAGTTACAGACGGACCTCTCTGCCCTCTGTGACCTCTGGTGAGGCTCTCTGGATGCTTTACTTTAGTCCCAGGCTGCAATGATCAGCTGTAAGGTGTCTGTAATGAAGTTTTATTCATAATCCTTCTTCCCATGACTGCATAAAAGTTTAAAAATGCAATTGTCACAGGTACAAAAAAATTATTTTCTGGAGTTATACTCATAAAATATACCTATTCCAACTTACATACAAATTCAACTTTTAGATGTAGACAACCGCTCCATTGGGGAGGTTTAATGATGTGTTTAAAATAAACCCATGTAAGCTCAAGAAAGACCCACAAACAGATGGCAGAATAATTGAAATGGAAACTATTGGTCTGGTATTGGAAGGCAACATGCTCTCTGTGCCTCATTGTCGTCCTTACTTTAGAGTCTGGTTAATAAAGATGCTTTTTCCCTATGACATTTAAAGGAAAGATGTCGCCAGGGTTATCCCTTTAAACTACTAGTTGCCTTGGGTAGAGTAGGAAACATCCTATTTAATCCCCTCTTTTATGTGAAATTTTACATGTTTACCTACAAAAAGATTCTTCCCCAATGTCAGGCAGGGGGAGTGCCACTTCAGAGGCCTCTCTCTTTGGTTCTATATAACCTAGAAACAAGCTTTTTGTGTCATATGAATGATAAAAATCGCATATTTCCGATCCCATCACATGTTACCATCTTATGGTTCTGTAAACTGGACATACAGGTAACTAGTAACGATGTATAACTATGTCTTTAACTGCCTGTATCTGTGGTTCTGTTGCTAACAAAGCCTGGTGTGTTCTGAAATTCTGACATCCTTATCTTTAGTATGTTTTAGGTACTATTGAACAGAATATACAGGCTTCTGAAGTGACACGCTCACTGCAACTACTAAACTTGACTCATCTTATGTGAAAATGAGAAGAGTCATATTTGCCTAAATTAGAGCAGTTGATGAGTTTCACTTATTACTAAATGAAATTAATTAAAAAGATTAAAAAACTTAGTAAATATCCTACAAATTTCTAAAATTGTTGTATATGGTGCGAACAGGGCCCCTGCTTTATTTATTTCATATGACAATTTTTCTGCTCTGTAATGTTTTATACTGTTTCTGTATGTAACAGAGATCTGTAAATGCTCCAGAATATCATGGCACAATGGAAATAAAGATTATTCTATTTCATATAGTTTTTTATATGTATTTCAAGTGACTCAATGTATAGAAGAACACAGTCTGTTGCACTTTTCTAAACAATACGGAGAGGCTTAAAATCCACTTCTGTCGGATTTTAGAAATTTTCAGGTTTCGCACAGCTGTGACAGGTATTTAGAAGGGGATAGTGACGCACTCGATCGGATTTTTCGGCGCAATCACGCCGGCTTTTGGGGGGCGGGTCGTCGGACAATCTGACTGATTAGACTGAGCGCGGGATTGAATATTCAAATTGTGTCGCAACCAATGCACTTACAACACCAGGAAGAAGAAGGTGAACTCCGGTGGACCTGAGCGGGCAAGCAACACATGCAGGATATCGGGTGCATGCTCGTAGTGAAACGTGGCACAATCCATGATTGTCGGACATTCCGGATTGGGTAAATATGCCCTATAAAGTTTTGCCACTGCAAACCACCACAACAGAGGTGAAAAGAAAACTCTTCTGCTCTCCTTAGGGTAAATAAAACAGTCTTAGAATAATTTTATCAAATGTGACATAACAATGGTAATGTAGGTCCCTGTTTATAAATGACCAATTCCATAATGCGTTTAGGCTTAACACATGAATATTAATTAGAATATTTGTTAAAAAGAGAAGACAGCGCTGGATTTCTGTGGATAATTAGTTTGTCTCCCTGAGGAATGTTGGTTTGCTGCAATTTAAACAAAGGACAGCTGCTTCTCATCAGTCTTCTATGAAATTCAGGGTCAAAGGATGAAAGGTCACCTGCTCCCATGAGCCACACCAGTCCCCAGTGCGTGCAGCCTGGCTCGCGCGAGTTGGTCCCTCCAGAGATTACGATCTTTATATTAAAAACAATGATCACTCATATTCAACATTCTCTTGCACACATCCAAAGAGCTGCTGAGTTTCCTCATATGTGCCTCTCAGGAAGAGATGTGTAAACAAGCGTGGTTCATCCCAAGCACCACTAGACAGGAATGTTTATCTCCCCCCAGTAGCCCCTACACCTCCTCAGAGCATCAGCTTCAAGCAAAGGACAGATCTGGAATTGCTGCCAAATGTAAAGAATTTTTCTTAAACCTTCAGGGATCTCAAGAAGCAACACAGACAGTTTTAGCTCTAGGGAGGTTATTTTTTTAGGAAGAGTCTGTAATTATTTTTTTGGCATAATACTGAGATGTAAACTGAACATGAATATGTGGAGGCTGCAGAAGAACCATGTTGGAGCATTAGGCTACATTTACAATGCCATCAAAATGTCTTTGCTCTGATTGGATGCTAGATGGGTACAAATGGAAACCAGATGTTCTATTTGTATTTCAGTATATAAGTAAATTAGGACACCTAGAAATTGAAAGAGAAATTCTTCCATTTGTACCCATCAAAATAAAGCATGTTAAACCAGGGACATTTACTTATCGATCCAGGACTGTGACTGTGGTAATCTTATATTTGTTTTCCATGGCCTCCTTCCTTTTCAGATTATAATAATGAACCTGAAGGGCTCTAGAGTTCGATACCAGAGCCCCTCAGTGCTGTAACTTCACAGACTGTTATAATGAACAGAATGGGGCAGATTAACTTACCCGGTCCATTCGCGATCCAGCGGCGTGTTCTCTGCGGTGGATTCGGGTCTACTAAGGCAGTTCCTCCGACGTCCACCAGGTGTCGCTGCTGCACTGAAGTCCGCTGAGGTCCACCGGAGATCCTATTCCTGGTGCAGGTAAGCGCGTGTCCAGCGACACTTTTTTTTTTAATGCGGCGGTTTCTCTGGATCCGTCTGGTTTTCGTTCGGCCACGCCCCCCTGTGCCACAATCCGATCGTGTGCGCAAAAAACCCGGGACAATTCAGGAAAAAATCGGCGCAAATTGGAAATATTCGGGTAAGACGCCGAGAAAACGTGAATCGGGCCCTTAGTAAATGACCCCCAATATGTCTCTCTCCCTCCCTCTGCTTGTGTAATCTAGTACCAGCAGCAGGAAATCTGGCGGGAGGGGTGACCTGCTCTTCTCATAGTAACTGTCTGTAAAGCTATTTCACTAAAGGCCTCTGGAAACCCTAACCAGAGCCCTACAGGATCACTAGCATAACTTTAAAAGTTTATTTTAGAAGGAAGTAGTTTTTAGAAGAATAATCACAGTCACGTTGCCTGAATCAATGAGTAAATGTCCCTGGTTTATTATGCTGGATTTTGATAGCAGATTTCCTTTAAAGTCTGATGGTTACAGACTAAATGTCCTGCGAGTAGTCTGAACCTCCAGACATGTAAATCCACCCCCTTTGGCAACTCTTCTGCTATGTCATTTTCATGTCACAGGGGTAACCCCACTTTAAAGCTACCATGTCATCAGGACACACATTTTCACATAATGACAGTTTCTCATAGCCTTTTTAATATAAATCTGCTTTCTGAACATTAATGGTATATAAAAGTATACCTGGCTCCCTGCCAGGAAACTGCATTGAGTCAAGTGGGTGTCTGTTACAAGGCTGCATCATCATTATCTGCTCTACTAGATCTAACCCACTCTTCCCTACCCTCCACCCTCATGCAGTCATTAGCTGACACATTGCTCCATGCAAATCTCTGTCAGCACAGGCTTGCAAGAGGGAGGATTGAGGAATATCTAGCAGAGCAGATGATGATGATGACACCAAGGACTCCATACATGGTTGCACATTTCAATATGGGCATTATGTAATGTATTTGCTCCCAAAATACTTTTTAGTGCTCAAGGCAAAAATTATAGGTGGCGTAAGGTCAAGACCGCATCTGTCACGAGGGAGGATGATCTGCAGTTCTGGTTTCTAGCACCAGAGCCGCCTAGGCTCTGCAATTAGTTCTCTCAGGGGAGTGTACAGGCGGCGCTGCCTTCCAGACTACGTGTAGCCCTGCTAGCTACCTTTGATCTGTGTGATGTCCAGCACGGATGGTGCTGCTGAGAGAAGTGTTTGCACATATACACAATCCTCCTGTGCTCTGCAGCTCAGGGTTTCTGCACATGGGCTGCAGGCTGCACCTAAATATAGCAGAGGTCAGTAAATGCTGCTTCTGGCCAGAGGCTTCTCAACTAGACTTTCCCCTTTGTCTTCTACACTGTTGTCTTCTACACTGTTCTGCTAATTTGCTGTGCAGTCGGCATTGACAGGAGGGGAAGTGGAAGAGTGTTACACAGGAAGTAGCATAGGGCAGCAGGAAAGGAAAGTGAGGCAACTGTTTTATTGGTGCCACTCCTGATCCCACAGTTGCCCACAACTGTGTTTCCACCTCAGCGGCATACTCCTGTATTTTAACCCCCCCCCCCCCCCTGCTGCTCGCTATTTTTTAAGGAAAAAAAACCAGTTGAAAAAATGCAAAACCCCTAAAAATACTCACCTATGCTCTTCTTGATCGTGGCACTTCTATAATGTTGACACATTGCCAGGATCACCTATAAAAGAAACGTATAATTAGTAGCCCGGAGCATGGGGCAAGATGTCCGGCGTTCTGGGCTGCTAATTACATGTCTCGCATGACATCACCTCACTTTCCAATGCTCCCAGCTTGGGAGAGGGAAGTGACAAGGACGTGCATAATGTACATCTTGTCCTCGTGCTCCGGGATGATAAACATAAGGTTCTTTTGTAGGTGATCCCGATGCGTCAAGACTAGCTAGGAACACCCATCAACATTAAGAGGAGCGGAGGTGAGTATTTATAGGTGTTTTGTGTTTTTTCATCTAGTTGATTTCCTTTAATACCCCGGTTGCTTACTTCTGTTTTTTCCCCTCCTCATCTGCTCAGCCGTCTAACATCCACCCAAGCTGCTCATTCACTTTGGCTGTTTTATCTCTTGTAGAACAGTTAAGACATCATCTGGAATTGTAAGTTTATACTATTTATATGCAGGCATTTAATATATTTGTGTTAATTTGTATATACGTTTTGAATCTGTATATGTGTGTAATAAGTATGTAAATGGAATGTGTATGTGTACAGTGTATTTGTTTAGTGCAATGTAAATAGATACACATGTAAATGTACATGAAATTTACTTGAGATGTAAGTATCTGTATATTTGTAAGTTACATATATTATGTATTGTGGAATTTGTAAACATATGGAACATATATGTGTATAAAATGTGTATACATTTGGTGCAATTTGACATTGCGATTTAACACACAGCGGTGAAACGTGGTGGATATGCTGTACCTCACTGCACCAGAAAAGAGCCCAATGGGGGATAGCATTTATTATGCTGGATTTTGTGCCCAATGGGGAATAGCATTTCAGTTTTGACCTCAGAAAGCAAAAAGGATAGAAATGGCCCTTTTTAACAACAACTTACAGACAACCCCTAGTTACAGACAGACCTCTCTTCCCACTATGACCTCTGGCGAAGCTCTCTTGATGCTTTACATTATTACCATGATAAGGTGTCTGTAATGAAGTTTTACTGATAATCCTTGTTCCCATGACAGCAAAATATTTGGAAAATCCAATTGTTACTGGCACAAAAAATTTGTCTAAACGTAAAATGCTAAAATATACCTGTTCTGACTTACATATAAAACCTAAAGAACCTTTATGGTATGTAACCCAGGAACTACAGTGTATACTCCTGTATAAGCCAAATATTTCAGCACAAAAAATGTGCTGAAAACCCCTGAATCGGCTTATATACGAGTGTATAAAAAAAAACTTACATACTCACCTTCTGGTGCTCCCCGATGCTCTGCGCGGGTCTTCTTCCTTCTTCTCTTCACTTGTAACAAAGCGGGCAGAGACACGTCCATATGCATACACTATGATGTGTTGTTGCTGCTGCTAAAGTCATAGTGTGCGACGGCGGGCAGAGTATATGGACACGTCTCTGCCTGTGTTTTTAAATTTGAAGATAAGAAGGAAGAGGAGCCACGCGACACATTGGCTCAGGGGCTGCACTGCGGCTCAGAGGCTGCTGGGCATTACATTACTGGGGGAGGCTGCTGGGCATTACATTAGTGGGGGAGGCTGCTGGACATTACATTACTGGGGGAGGCTGCTGGACATTACATTACTGGGGGAGGCTGCTGGGTATTACATTACTGGGGGAGGCTGCTGGACATTACATTACTGGGGAAGGTTGCTGGGCATTTTATTACTGGGAGAGGCTGCTGGGCATTACATTACTGGGGGAGGTTGCTGGGCATTGCATTACTGGAGAAGGCTGCTGGGCATTACATTACTGGGGAGGCTGCTGGACATTACATTACTGGGAGAGGCTGCTGGGCGTTACATTACGGGGGAGGTTGCTGGGCATTGCATTACTGGGAGAGGCTGCTGGGCATTACGTTACTGGGGAAGGTTGCTGGGCATTATGTTACTGGGGAAGGTTGCTGGGCATTGCATTACTGGGAGAGGCTGCTATCTGTGTACATGTTTGCAGCATTGAAATCTGTAAACCTATAAAATATATATACAGTTATATGATGTCCCCTAGCCATTGGTTCCCCATGGCCTTCGGTGGGCTCATGTACAGGGCTATGGAGTGTATGGCTCTGTGTATAAACTGTCTGTTGAAGACGATCCTATCAGATTTTGTGGCTCGGGCAATCTTTTTCAATTGTCATTGGTGGGTTACAGACACTTACCTGCCAATAACTTCTGGGATGCAAACAATGAAGGCTGTTATTTTCATCACGTAAAAATGAACATGTCATGTACAGGGGGCCTAAAATGGACTCCTTATAAGCAGTCTCTCTCTTTAAAGGATGGATACCATCCACGGACTACACAGGTTTATTCAACATACTATGAAACATGTCATTTCTCTTGCAGACGTCTGAATGCATTCATAGGATGTCTATTCATATGAGCTCGTATTGCACTAACTTGACAATCCCTGTAAAATTGTTACACTGTAAGATGAACAGATCTACTTAACAGTGCTTAACAGATCAAATAAGTTTATTTTACAAACTCGGCTCTAGTAAGTTTTCCTGCTCATAAACAGAGATTTTGTTTTATCCATAAATAAAATGACAGTTATAGTTTGTGGTTAATGTATTCGTGAAATGGCGGCTAACATCTCTCCTCCAGCAGCCGGCCAGGTTTCAGATGAGTTACATTTGCCTATCAATATTTTTTAATTTACTTTAATAAATTGTATTTTCTTGCCTAGGAAGTTATTCCTCATTCCTCCTGCAATATTAAACATTCTGATAATAACCAATCTTCATCTCCATGCTATGGCTATAAGGTTAAAAGAGACCCATAACTCAGTGTCTCAGCCAATGCTTCCCCTTCATCAGTAAAACTGACAGCCTGGATTTCATTATAAAAAATACAGTATACAGAACAAAGCAGGAGGAAGAAGCCCAAAGAGAGATATTGTTCTAATAGCTATACCAAATGCAATTTATTTATGTCCGCCTGCTGCCTCGCCTGGCAAAGGGTTAACATCATAGCTCCTCACACCTGCATCTAGTCTAGCGCTCGGCAGGAAGCAAAAATTGTGAAAATACAGTTTAAAGTAGCATTAGAGCGGAGAGAGAAAACCTCTATTGCTGGCAGTTTTTTAGGGGGAAGGATCAGTTTGATACCAGTAGGAAGGCATATTATAGAAAATATGATCCAATTAGATGTCATGACATGAAGGTGAATGATTGCAGACTCCGCTGTAAATATTACTAGTAAATTGCTTGCTCAGAACTAATCTCTTTACAAAACAGTTTCTCACCGATCAAATAATGGGCTATGTATAGGGTCGGATTACAGAAAAACAGAATATTCATTAGATAGTATATAATCTAATATAGAACAAAAGGAAAAGGTTGGAAATGTCATATAGCCTTTAGAGCTTATGGGTAAAGCTTGTTCCATGAACATATTGTGAGACAAAGGCATAAACCATTTTGCATTATATGTAGTGATGAGCGGCTGAACCCGAAATTGAAAATTCTGTAATGACTTTGTGATCGGTGGTGGCAACGATAATGGGTGTTAACCGATTAAATGCAGCCAGCAAAGCCCAAAGCCCAAATCCCAGTGGTGAACTTCTGTGAAAGGGCAACTTCCTACCACTAAAGTGATGGGCATATTTTGGTTCTAAACTCACCTACTTATCTTTTAAGCAAGTTTTGAGTTTCAATGCATTTTACAATAGATGAAAGAAAACACCATAATTTCGTCTCCCACTTACAAAAGGTGATGTCACAGTTTATTTACACCTCCTCTCTGCAGAAAGCATGTCTAGAAAACTCCCCATAGACCTAAAGGATTCGCTCTATCCCATTTCTGACAGTGACGATGAGGATGCTGTAATGTCACCAGAACTCAGGCAAAATGGCAGCCTCCATGATCATATACGAAATGGGGAAGAAAAAAGCTACGGTACAACCAGAAAATGACAATAAGCTAATGAACAATTTAGAAAAAAAGCTTTATATTCTGTTATTAGGCTTTAATGAGTCAGATCAAAAATGTTCTCTATACTTTCCATACTTAGAATGAACTGGATCTTATTATGTATGGATGACCTTAACTACAATATTTTCAGTTCAATGACAATTGTGGTTGCAGTTAAAAAGAATCAGACAGTATTGTGTACAAAGCTGAAGACAGTGTTAGGGCCCATGCACATGAACATATGGGCTTGCGGCACCGTACTGCTCCGTACACGGGAAAAAGATAGGAACTATCTTTGCCCTTCTTACGGCCCATACGCCGTAGATCTCAATCCAGAGGGGATGGGTCACCCCTCCTCCTCTCCATGGCACCGGATGTATGCTCGCCCACCTACGGCCTGGCAGGCATTCGTTCGTGTGCATGCGGCCTTAGGTAGTGGTCCTGGAGAGCTGTGTTACCATACGTATGCGTGAGTTGCTAGTAGCAGCAGGGCTGTGTAAATTGTATATATATTTCAGAATTGCAGATGCATGCGGAGCCCTCTGTTGCCCTGGTGAATTAGATCATTTGCTGCAAAGCCCCCCTCCCCTTAATAACTGATGTAGGATTCAAACAGAATATAATACAGAAGAGGTGGGGGTCTGTAGTGTAAGATCTCATAAAGGAGAGCACCAGTGTTCCAGATTCAGCTACAATCCTGGAATACAAATGCATTTTTCACAGTCCTGCTACAAACAGCACACATGAAGGTACAGTCACACAGATCTTCGGGGCTAATATTTAACATTGACTGCAACTTTGTATGGTCAAAACTGCTGAAAGATTCCCTTCAAGGCTTTGGTCACTACAAAAAGCACAGAGTCACCTGCTTCTGGCTCCATGCCCTGTGTTAGTACCATGTTCGATAACTAATTGTTACAAGGGACAGGAGTTGGCTGCCTATTGATCAGATGTTAATGGCCTTTGCAAAGGAGAGGCCAAAAAAGTAATGTCTGAAAATTTGGCAAGCTAAGAACTTCATATATACTAGACCAAACTTAGAATGGATCAATATTAACAAAGCTGTTCTTATCAAGGTCCATGCAGATATAATGCTAAGCTTTGTCCTGAAGCCCCATTTATATTCATCAGAGCAAATATTTTCCCAATGCAGTGGAATTGCTGTAAGGAGAAGCCAGGTTCAGAACCATTGTTCTAGCTATTTTAGCTGTCCCAGCCAAGGGGCTTTTCATTGATCAGCCATTGATGTAAATTTGTGAAAATTTCTGTTTTGCAAAACTATAACAAAAGCAATATGTAACTATATCCCTCTATTTGCTGGGTTTACAATGGCATTTTAGTTGGCAAGATGTACTTCAGCTGTTTGTCTATAGGTTTTAGTTTGCACTCTACACTACAGAAGACCCTATGGAAAATGTTTACAACTAGTAAAAAGTCACAGTCCATGAAGTCCACTGCATTATGCCATATTCTAGAGGGAGCTTTCCAAAATGGGGCCATGGCAATCTGTGCTTTTTTTCTGTATCCCCCTTCCACTATCCAGGCCATGATCCCTCTCACAGTATGGTAGCCTTTGTTGGCTGAAAACAGGACTACAGCATATGGTCTGGTCTTGTCGGGTCTGGTCTATTACCTTGCTACCAGTCTTTGATACTATTGCCACAATTCCCTGCATCTATCCGTAGCCTGAGAATGAGATTATTTAAGGAAAGTCTCTTTATTCTTATTCTATATTCAGGTACAACACTTATTATTTATGGACAGCCTTAGACCCTGGGGTCTTGATGTTACCAGCACATACTGTGGAAAGCAGGCAAGCCAATGGAGGCTGTGTGATGCAATGAGTAATGTCCTCAGAAAACCTTGGCTCCAAGTATTTTTATAGATGTAACAAATACCACCTACAAAAATGTAGTTTCAGGCCAAATACTCTAGTATTTGGTAATGGTTTAGCCAATTGGCAGTGACCATTTTAGCAGGATATTGGCTCTTGCCACATTACAAATAATTCATCCTGGAGGTAGATGTTGACTCTCCATCCAGTTTTAATCTGATTGAGCATCTCTGTTACTGTATGATCTGCAAAACATGTCCGATCCATTGAGGTCCCACTATATAACTATAAAGAGGGTCTACTCAATATTAGGTAGGTGGTTTTAATGTTAAGGCTTATCAGTATATAGGAGCAGTTACTCCTTTTTCTTTTCTATTCCCGTCACAACTCATTTATATTTTCTTTTTTCAGCCCTTGACTTAGTATATTTGCTCAGCAATACAGTTAACTTACTTGAAAGTTTACTAAAAAAGCTATAACCTTCATCCAGACTGCAAGGCCTCAATCCTATTAATATATCACTTTGATTGGCAGTATAGTTAGAACGAGACAAAAGAACAAATTGACTTGTATACAGCATCAGCTTTACAGAGTAGAATCTGAAGTTCTGTACTCACCACTGTGCCCACAGTGCAGTCAATCATTCGAGTCACCATCTGTTTGGGCCTAATAAATACAGTATTATCACAGAGTGAAACCCAAAGAAATAAGTTTGTTTATAGAAATCTTCTTTTTGATAACAGATTAACTCTAACTTTACAACTTGGAGAAACAAAGCCAAAGAATTTCAAATAAAACCAAGACCATACCATACGTCAAAGCATTTGGGATTTTTTGATTCTTTTTATAAAACAACCTTATCTGTTTGAAGTTGTAAATCAATTACATTTTTAGATCATCAAGTCTTATTATTAGTGAATGCATAAACAATTACTTTATGGGGATTTTCTTTTATTTATAGACTGGTACTTTAAAAATATTAAAAAAGATAATCCAGGATTATAATTCCTTCTAAGGAATATAAAAAGGGAGGGGAGGAAGAAATCAATTCCTATTTCAAAAAGTGAAAACAAAACACAGCAATTCAGCTTTAATGTAGTGAATTTTAGATCTAATAGTGGTATAATAATGATAGGGTACACTGAAAATGACTTGTCTGTAAGTGGACTCTAAAGGACATCCAGCACCAGGATGAAGGATTGCAAACCAAGCACGCTGACATGCTGTTGTGTGTTCCCTCTGGCAGGATCTGCTCTTCTTTTAGCTTCTTATGCCCAGTTTTTTTAAGTATTTTAAAATTATGCAAATAATAGTTGTTAATTTGCATAGTTTTATGCAAATAGTGATTTGTATCATTTTTAAAGCCCTTTTTTCCCCTAAAAACAAGGGCATAGATGCTTAAAACAAGCAGATCCTGACAGAGGTGGCACACTCCAGCATGTAAGTAAGCTTGGTTTACAATCCTTTATTCTGGTGGTAGGATTGCACCTTAAAATAACAGACCAGTGTGTTGATCTTTTTATCCAAATACTTGCAACTTTCCTATTCAAAAAAGGAAAAATAATGATTGGAAAAATTGGTATCATCTCTAGTGGCTGACGGTAGAGAAGGAGTTAATGATATCATCCCTGGTGGACTAGGGTTTATAATATAGACTTCTAGTCATACTTCTTTTGTACATCCTTGTAATCCAGTTATAATATTCTGTGGCGACCATCTTGGAAAAAAACTCTGCCTATTTTAGAAAAACCATAAAAATATCATAAAAGCAAACTATTTATGCTCTGTTTTGTGAATAATAACTATTAATAATTGAGTTTTGTTGTATTCATTTATTTATAGCATTATAGGCTTTTGTATCAGACATTCATGTTCCTTGAATTCCCCTTTAAATATCTGTTTTTGACAGGGTGCCAGAAAGTTCCATATAGTCTTGACCACAATGCATCCAAAATATTAAGTATAATAAAATGTAAACTATTAATAATGAAATGCCTAGTAACCTTTTATTCTCTGTTCATGTAGCAACTTACACGGGTTAACTTCAGCATCCCATTGACATGCAGAAGAGATGGGAAGAAATATTGATTCTAATCCACTTTGACTGTGGAAATCTAAAGACCAGTTAAAGCAGAGATGATATCTAGATGCATTTCAATAAAATCCATATGTCAGAAATGACAGGAGAAGCCAATTCAGTCCAGTAAAGATAGTGCAAAGACACAAAGAAATCATTTAAAAAATGAAAGGTCTGGAAGAGAAAGGATTAGATGGATTATATGAAAAAGCAAAGAGAGAAGGAGAAAGATTGAAAGTGTAACCGATATGTATAAAACAGTACCAGTAACAATGGTGGTTTAATATATTGCTACAGATAAGTGGTAACAAGAACAAATTTAGAAAGCATCCTGTTGACATCGGATAGGTCATTAGTTTGCTGAAAACCTTTAACCCTTATTGACCGCCATGTCGTATTTTTACTGCGGCCATTAACGGTACTTCTTCTGATGCGCCACCTTTCTACATCAGCACTTCAGAAGAAGATCATCACAGCCCAGACCCGGCACTAACACCCAGGATTGCAAAAACTCTGATCCCAGGTGTTTAACTACTAACATTCGGTCACGTTTGTCCCCCGAGGATCAGATCCCCCCCGCTGAGCTTACCAGGGGATCTGATCCTTCCCACTGCAGCCCCAGGGTCCAGCATGTGCCCGCAGACTGCCGGCTCCTCTTCACGCCAGATTCTGCCTACAAAGTAAAAATTGAAGATTTTGTTTTGACCCCCTTGAAATAGTTAATAAAATCTCATAAATAAGCTATAGACCCCCCAAATTAATTATCTATACATTGTATCTCATCCTGCAAATAATAAGCCCTCGGATGTTCGAATTACCATTTTGATGTAACCCGTGTGAAACACTGAATGGGTTAATAGACTTAAAAGAAGTTGTTTTACATACATTGAGGAGTGTAAATTCTTTAGTGGGGTAATTTATGAAGTTTTACTATTATTTAGGCCTTTCAGTGAGTTTTGGAGATTTTCATGAAAACGAGAAAAATCACACCGAAGCCTCATAACATACTAGAAAAATGAGAGGACACATAAAATATCATTCCAACATAAAGCAGACATTCTGGAAATGTTAGTTATCAAGCTTTTTGGGTAGTTTAACTATCTGCGCGGAGAGCAGAACATTTTAAACATTAAAAATAAATACTTTTTCCGAACTTTTGTCAAATTTTCATTTTTTTTCAGAACGAAACGCAAAACTTGCTACCGTACTTAAATTTTACAACTAACATGAAGTACAATGGGTCTTAAGAAAACAATCTCAAAATCACCTGGATATGTTAAAGTTTCCGAAATTTTAACCAATTGTCATGATACAAGTCAGATTCTAAAAGTCTGGTCATTAAGCTGAAAACAAGTGTCGGTGATAAAGGGGTTAAAAGAAAAAAATAGATGCAGCACATATCAATATTATTTTGTAAACACCCCTACAGACTTTGAGCTGCACATAGGGAGGTTAAAAGTGTAAGTTTTACAATAAGTCGCAATCAGCTCTAAGCTATTTTTTTTACCTCTGGTCAGGGGGACTCTTAGATTTGTGACAAAATTTGTGCCTTTTTAAAAAAGTTGCAACTTTCACATCTGAATTCAAGTGATAACTCTTAAGTACCATGAAAAGTCTCAAAATTTAAAGAAAAAGGCAAGATAAATGTTTGATACATGTCACTGCAAAAATGGTGGTTAATAGTGGCCCGAGATCCTAGCTACTGGAGGAGGGTCCAGGATCGGGACTAGAGGTAGGTGATCGTCTACCCACTCTGTGGGCGCCATCTCGGCCCTCCATAGTGATCAACAGTGTGCGTCTTTAGTCTCACACATCACTGATCACTGGACACAGGCAGTGATACAACCACTGCCTGCTTCCATTGTCCAGCCCAGATGCAGTTGCTTAGGTGACGGCCCCTGACTCATCTATATGACTCAGCATAAGTAATGTTATCAGCACCTGAAGCAAATGATCCTGGGAACATGGCTGCAGGCAGGTGAGTGCTTCTGGAGCATGTGTGGGGGATACTATATGCTGCTAGGGCATGTGTGGGGGCCACTATATACTGCTGGGCATGTGTGGGGTCTACCTGTATACTGCTTGGCATGTGTTTGGGCTACCTATATACTGCTGTGCATGTGTGGGGGCTACCTGTATACTGCTGGGCACATGTGCAGGCTACCTATATACTGCTGGGCATGTGTGGGGCTACCTGTATACTGCTGGGCACATGTGCAGGCTACCTATATACTGCTGGGCATGTGTGGGGCTACCTGTATACTGCTGGGCACATGAGTGGGGGCTTACTATATACTGATGGGCATGTGCTGAGAGCCTGTGTGGGGCATGTTGTTGGACTACATATATAATGGGGGTGCTCTGCTATCTAAACTAATTAGGATTTGCTGGCATTAAATATTAAGTATTAATTATAATATATTGTGGGGTATCCGTGTATTATCTGTCCATGCAGGGGGCATATTAGTTGATACCTAAGGGACATAATTTTTTTTTTTTAATCAGATCATTTAACCCACATGAACCGCCAAAAAATTACATGTTAACACAGAGAATGTCTGCCGCAGGCAGTAAACATAAATTTTGTCATAAATACATATTATCACATAAAAAATAGCAAATTTCCATGTCAATGTGTTACTTTCTGTGTTTTAATCTACTTATATCAAATAAAATCCCAGCAACCCTCCTACATAAAACCCTCCCTCTTCCCCGTGAGCCACCTCCTTACCTAAACCATCTGTTTCTAGACCTACTACAGTTTCATACTTATTTATTTTGCTAAAGATAACTGATATTCTAAACTTGTTCTAATTCTAACCAGGGCAGCAGAGGGTAGACCGGGAGTATCAAACCACCGTCTCCATATCTTCTCAAATTAAGGAATACTATTTCTTTTTTTCATATGTACTATATTCTAATCTTATAACCGGAGAAGTTTCCATGATGTTCTCTACCTGTTGTAGAAAGATTGGCAACTATGAGGAAACTACAGGATCAAGAGTGTAATTTACAGGCCAACATAAATGCAGGATGAAACAGCTGCAGCCTAACAGTAAGTGATGTCTGTGCCTCAGTGCAGCCCGAATGTGCAGTATATTTACTGCTGGTATATACTTATGTGTGTAGTAAATTAATTTTTGGTGTATATTTATAGTATTCTTTGCTAGTAAATATTTAGACGTGCAGCACAGTCATTGGTATCTATGTGTTTGGTATATTAATTGCTGGAATATATTTATATTAATATTTGTGGTATATGGATTTCAAGTGTATATCTATATGTGTAGTATTTTGGCTGGAGGGGCATATTTTTCTATTAACCACTGATTCCACTGCATTTTTTTACAATTTGACAGGAAGAAGGGGGTTGGCATAATTTTGTCCGCCTTGGGCACCAGAGTGCCTGCACTGTACATGCACCCTAAACGTTGCTAGCAACCGTCAGGTCCTGGGCTGAGGCAGAAGAACGATGTGTGCTCTGTGCTCACGGTTATCAGAAGACACAGGTGATCGCATAACACAATGACACTATGAAAAAGGCACAGCGTTCTTCTGCTTCAGCACCGACTGCTGGCAGCACTCAAATAGTAGTATGCGCCTTTGCAGTTAAAAATATTTGGTTGGGGACCCACTCAGATGTGTTTGCCCAGCCCCAAACCTCACCTGCCGCCCGTGCTGAAATGCCACTGATCCCGAACTGGGGCATATTAAATTGCAGTTAGGGATGAGGTTTGCTCTGGGTACACAAACACCCTCCGATTTGAATACTTTGGTGACTTCATACTATACAGGCTCTTTATGTATTAGGCTGTAATAGTAATCTAGGTGGCTCAGTGGCAATTTTTGGCTCACAATAAACTGATCTAAAGTAATCTGACCGAAAGGTGACATAAGTTAGAAGACAGTGACTAACGTTTCTATAAAGATGCAGCAAATTTATTACATCTTCTGCCTGTCTTCCTAGATTTATGCTGTCTTTATTTTAGAGAATACTAATAAATTGTCTTCAGCGACCAAGATTTTTCGAGTAATGGACATTTTATTATGGAGAGCTAAAACAAGATCACACTGAGATCATATAAATATACGTTGATGTACATATTTGTGACAACCTGTTAATTACGTTCATGAATGAGTGCCTACTTGTTATAATTAATTCTTACGTTTGTTTCTGTGAATATATTATTTCGATTAAAGCATCAAAAGAAATCTTATAAGCAACCAGGCGTAATGTATAGTGCCTGCAAATATGTTTTATACACTCCAAATTTCACACTCTGCTTATACATCCCGGCCGGCACACAAACAATGATGTCAGCCACACGTGAAGTCAATAGAGGACCTGCCCGGGATGTCAGAATGTCAGTACTCAGTTTATTGTTTTATGTACTGGCCATACTGGGGGGTGACAGACTATATTCTCCAGGGGGGTGGCTATATACTACACGGGGCTGGCTGGCTAAGTACAAATGGGGCTTGCTGGCTATATACTTAAGGGGGATGACTGGCTATATACTAAAGGAGGCTGACTGGCTATATACTAATGGGGGCTGTCAGCCAGGGAGCTGACTAAATACTGCAGGGGATGCTGGCTGGCTATATACTACAGGGGGCTAGCTATATACTACAGGGTGGCTGGCTATATAATACGGGGGCTGGCTATATACTACAGGGGGCTGGCTATATATTAATGGGGGCTGGCGTTCGGACCCTTAGTAAATGAGCCCCATCGTCAATTTGTGTTGTCAATTTTACCCTTGGAGATACTTAACCACTATCTTCTCCTGTCCCTCACAACTAGATGAAGGGACTTATTCGATTCCCTGCACTTCACATCAGTATGAGGGTACTCTAATGGCGAACCTATTTATCCCCTGATAAGCCCATGAAGGGTGAAACAGGCCCTGTCTGGTTACGCAAACCCTGTGACTTTTTTCTCATTTCTGAAGAAAAGATTATGGTCTCTACCATTTTTCTATAGATACATGTTTATATTTGACTAGGACTACACCTGTGGAGTAGGTCCATTAATAGGGCCAGTTAGTACGGTGTGGTTCCGGTCAGGGTTGTGGCCACTTAGGACCACAATTCCAAGGTTAGGTCATCAGGGTGCAATAGACGATGGATATACGGTATGTTCAGGAAAAGTGGCGCATTGAAGCCAACAGTCATATATCACCCTGCTTTTTCACTCTTTCATTCATCTTATGCACTTCATACGGACACAAGGTGCCCGTAACCACTTTACTGTTCCAGTGGCACTATAACGGACGAATATCCTGAAACAGGAGTGTGGAGGACAAATTTTGCACTACATGTGGTTTAGCCCAAAAGGTGAGCCCCCTGTTAGATTGTACTTGCCATTATCTTCCACAATTTACTAAGAGGAGGCCACCAGGCTTACACATACATCGTTTTTGTGTTTTTCAGATGGGTACCATGCGTCAAAACTGATGCCTGCGAGCAACAGTACTTATTCTCTATTTTTAATATCATAGTAAAAGTTATGCTTTAAATCACTTCTTGTATTTTCTCTAAGCAGTATTTATAGTGATTTATGGTCTTGTTACTGACCACTCTCAGTTTATATTTTTATCAATTTTACCCTTGATACGATTTGTACCTTGGAGAGAGATTGTCACATATAACCCTTGGTTATGCCATACATTAGATGTGTTTTTATCTGCAAAAATAGCAAATATAAATATCCCACAAGCTTAAACAATGGGTTATACATCATCTGGTTGAGACCTTTTTCAATGGAAGATCTTGGACTAGTAAATATAGTCAGGGCCCACAAGGCATAGGGGGTCATTTACTAAGGGCCCAATTCGCGTTTTCCCGACGTGGTACCCGAATATTTCCGATTTGTGGCAATTTTTCCGGAATTGCCCCAGGTTTTTGGCACACGCGTTCGGATTGTGGCGCATCGGCGCCGGCATGCAACGGAAATGGGGGGGCGTGGTCAAACGACAACCCGACGGGTTCTGAGAAACCACCGCATTTTTTTTTTAAAAAGTGTTGCTGGACACGCGCTTACCTTCACCAGGAATAGGCAGACTTCAGCGCAGCAGCGACACCTGGAGGAACTGCCTTAGTGAATCGCCGGAAGACCCGAATCCACCGCAGAGAACGCGCCGCTGGATCGCGAATGGACCAGATAAGTAAATCTGCACCATAGTGTTGTTCCCCTTCTTATATCCCTTTTACACTTCTTATTTTCCATATTTTCTTTGGAGCTATCTGTTTTGGCATGGAACTGGCAAGTGGAAAAGTAAATAAGATAAATTAATTAAAAAGGTGAGTAGTATAGTAGGGCATGACTTGGATGTTTTTATAAAGGTTGTAGAGTGGAGGACAGCGGATAAATTCAAGGCAATAATCTGCAACTAGTATCAAACCTTTTTGTAATGGTACCTTTACCTTAACTACTATTGACAATTTATTAAAAAAAAAAAAGGGACAGGCGATTAGGCGATCATTCCATTAGCGGTTTGCCTGTATAAAAAGGAGATAGAAAAATGTACTAACTATTGGATAGCAGTGTATTGTTACTCATACTTATGGATGTATTGTTTCTGTGTTATTTTAGTGTGTTTTTTTGTAATGTTATGGTGCCTTATTTTTCCCTCTGGAATTAATAAAGTTTTTTATTGTACTGTATTGCATTGTAAAGGTGCTCTGGTGGGAACTGCTTCCACTTCATGGGCCTGTGACATCATTGGTCACCTGTCCTGTTTGCAGCTTAGAGCAATCCAAGTCTAAATTCACACCTGCATCAGAGACTCTATTATGATCCCGTAACACAGATAACATTGATCATCGATAAACACCAGAGCAGGAGCACCATAGACCCTTGTGAGATTTTGTGAGCTTAGTTGATACTCATCATTTAGCCTTCCATTGCTTCCATTATTTTTAAAATGTTGCTCCAAAGCAAAGAAAAAAAAGAAAAACCCCCATACAGATGTAAATTTTACCTAAATCATGAAGAGACTTCACTATGTGTATGAATCTATCTCTTCCTATAGTTAATTGTTGTGGGTGGCAGTTGTAAAGCGCGCAGAGTGCACCGAGTTAATGAACACACTTCCAACATAAATGTGGTGGCCGGTGCGAGTACGCCCATTTATGGGCACAGTAATATAAGCATATATCACAACACAAAACTGACGGAAACGCTTCCACGTGTATTCATGCTTACTCCAAGCCAAAATACTGAAGTAGATTGCTTTATAGATGTGGGAAATTGCATTTAATTCTACAGTATTCTTAAAAATTGCCAATGTATGGAAATTACGTCCTATGAAAGACTAAACACTCATGTTACTGTGCACAAGATCATCATCTTTCACATGTGAACCCTGCAAACATAACTACTCCTCCTGACAGACATTACCTTGGTTTTACTCTCCTCCAGCAGCTAAGTGCACTAGAGATTGTTATCTTAATGAATGCAGACTATATCCATGTGTAATTAAACGGGAGCACTGATCAGTCTAATTACTCCGTCCCCCTTGCATCACCTGTTGAGGATATATATACTATATCATTATATACATAGCATCTTGCTCATTTCTGATCTCTCACTTCCACACAAAATGCTATTTTAGCAGTTAACACCACCCAACATCTCATACAGGTTTTTAAATTATACAGCCTGTAAATCAGGATTCAGAATCCCTCCGTTTAATAGCTTTTGTGTCAAAGGTATAGCTTCTAACCATTCTGAACAGCTTCCATTCAAGCAAATTCCACAGGGAAAATACTTCTTGCCTTTTACCAGAAAATGCCATTAATAACTTATTGACTGAGCATGCACTGAGCAAGAACATTGGTAATATTATTTAGCTTGGAGGCAGCTCTGTTGAGCATCTGTATGCCTAGGATAGTGTTATACCTCATGCAGGGAAGAGAAGTCCCACTTTAAAATTTCAGGGACTTTGAGAAAGAGTAAATTGTTCACATTTTAATGAAACAACCTAGAGTATAAGCAGATTGTCTTATTTCTTGGATATAACTGTATGTAGTGCTAGTCTATGTTTGGTTAACTGTCTTTAATGAGAATACGTGTCATCATAAGGGTTTAATTTGTACGATTTAGAAGATAGCATTAAAAATAAATTAACATTATAAAGTTTAGATGTTGATTGAAGCATTGAAACATACTGGGGCACATTTAATTACCTGGCCGCTGGAGTTCACCGAAAGTGCACTGTCCAACAATAATGCTCTGTGCCGCTATTCACTAAGATTGTGCGCCCGATATCATGCACATGTCGCTTCCCCGCTCAGGTCCAACAGAGTTCACCATCTTTTTAGTGGTGTAAGTGCTTGGGCTTGTGACACAATTTGAATGTTAAATCCTGTGCTCAATCCGAATCAGTCGGTACGTCCGACAGTACGCATGGAAGCCAGCGCAGCTGCCCCAAAAAAGGATTGTGTGTGCCAAATTCACAGTGCAGACACCTGTTGAATACCTGTCCAAGCCGTGCAATCCATGAAAAAACAGTCCAACAAAGGTGAGCAATAAATAAGCCCCACTATATAGATTTATATATACAGGAAAATACTAACTAAACAGAATTTCTAAATAAAGTAGAAAAATAGAAAAATGTACAAAACAAAATTCCCCCTGACACAATAAAAAAAATAATCTTCAATTGCGGTTGTGCTTTATCATTTTGGTTAGATTTTAGGTGTGGATGTTATACCTAAATCCTGTTGAATCCACTGACTTTCTCAAAGTTATTAATAATTACCTTTTTATATAAGCCAGAGATGACTTTCAGGGGGGAAAAAAAGCGGTTTGAACCATTAATTACAATCTACCACTGATTTTTAAAAGTTATGGCAGATTTCCATACGGGATGCCAGTGCTAGGAAAAATTTGCCAACATTCAGTAATAGTGAGGCAAACATCACTGAATATAGTTTGCTTCACAATTGTTCAGCGTGTGCTACATTCATGAAGACTGGTGCACGGTCTTCATGAATCTGGCGCACCTTGCGGGTTCCCAAAGTGCATGCCCTGTGTGTTCCAGTTTTTTTTTCTGGTGCACTCAGCTTAATTATGTCATAGTTCGGACATAAAAGTGGAGGCCGGTATGAATGCGCCCTGGATGGCCCCTTTAGGTGCACAGTATTGTGTTGTGGCGTGTATTGTGCACCTGCGACACAATACTAGCGCAGACACTTCATAAATACTTGTGCAAGCAGTTTGCACATGTATTTATGTGAAATCTAGGGAAGAATACTGGCACAGAGTGCTTCATAAATGTGGGCCATTGTGTGCCAGGGTAGCTGCCACAATAGCATTCTTTTGTCAGAGATGTGTTTGTCACCCAATCAAAAGCTGGAAAAGTGTTCTACTAATCAGACAATATAGCCATCTAATTAATAATTAGCAACAACTTGGGAGAACTGCATAAATGAGCGTAACACTCCTCCTACAATAGTTCCACCTTGGATGGGACATCTCTGTGTTTGGTTAGAGTCACATAAACACATGGTTTTTTTTAGACACATGTTTTTTTATTTTCTAAAAATCTTTCAACCTGCTAATAAAGCTAAAGTCGTTTTTAATTTTGCTACGTTCACTGCCATATTTCTTGTGTGCCCATCTACCCCAGGAGACTTCCCTCCCACCACTGAATGCTTTACAGTAGATAAATAGGCATGATGGATAAACTACTCCATACTTACCATATGGTAGCAGAAGGTATATAATTTCACAGACGGCTTAGTAAGCTGCCAGAAAGATTCTTGAATGTTACTGTTGACATGAAAATATCAAACTGTTGCTGAAAATATGAATTCTGCACATCAATATATCTTCCATTCCATAACATGTCGGGTGACTGAAAATGCTGTTCTACATGGAACACAACACTATGTACGCTGTTGACATGATGCATTGTCATTAGGAGACCACTGGGTCACTTAGACAAAGCTCAATCGCTTTAATAATTATTTAGCTTTTGCATTTCTGTTTTATAATCCCCTCATTCCAAAAGCAACTTGTTAAAGAGGGCTTGCTATCTGCGGGACTAATTGTACTTTTTAGTGCCACCATTTAATATTCCATGCGATGTACTGGAAAATTTTGTGGGCTGTTTTTATGGCTTTCTTTCTGTGATCCAAATGACACTTCCTTTTTATTTTTGGGTCAGTATTCATTAGGTTTGAGTAGATTTAAAAAAATTTGGGGGCTTATTTACTAAGGGTCCGCGGCCACACTTTTGTTGGATTTTCCAACGTTCTCGGAGATTGCACGGCTGTGACAGGTATTTAGGTGTCGTACGCAATCAGATTTTGGCGCAGCTTCACTGACTTTCACGTGACCGAAATCAGGGGGGCGGGCCACCGGACGATCCAAACAGATTTGCACTGAGCGCGGGATTTAACATTCAAATTGTGTCGCAATCCAATGCACTTACATGCACCAGGAAGAAGGTGAACACCGTAGGACCTGTGCGGGGAAGCGACACATGCAGGATATCAAGCGCACGATCTTAGTGAATCACGGCACAGTGCATGATCGTCGGACAATGCACTTTCTGTGAACAACAACGGGTAAGTAAATGTGCCTCTTTATCTTTTGTACAAAAAATAAATATTTGCTGTTTTGCCTAATTCTAAGGCCAATAACTTTTTACACTTTGGTGTACCTCTGTAAGGTGTCATTGTTTGTGGTATGTGCAGGAGTTTTGGGACCTATAAGAGTGTTTGATAATTCAAATATTCATGGATGGAAAAATGTCCAAACAGTGGTGATACAGACATTTGGGTGCTATTTTTCGTTATGGTGCTCACAGCCGGGAAAAATCTTTTTTATGTTTTGATAGAACAGGTATTTTGGGACATGGCGATTTCCATTTTTAACATTTTTTTTTACTATTATTTCAGATGCACAACTCGCTGTATATGGAGATGGCTCAGCCTGTGAGCTCTCTCCATGCACCCCCCGCAGCACCAGACGTAATTGTATGTCCTAATATGCAAAGGGGTTAATAATAATCTTTATTTACATAGCATCATCATATTCCATACTGCGTTATAGATTATAGGGGGACATAAAGAAATAAAATAAGACATTTCAGCGTAAAAACATAGTTATAAGTTTTACATTTCTCTTTTGGTGAAGATGTGTCCTATTCTATTGAACATTCTTATGTTTCTTGTCAGAAGATCAGAAGATACAGATACTGACATTACATACCATATTCTCATGGTGGTAACATTTGTCTGTTATCTCACAAGCAGGAGTGAAGTTGAGGGGGTGTAGAAGGTGCAGTTGCGACCAGGCATAAGAGGCCTAGGGAGTCACTTTCCCATATGAGAAGGCGAGGACTATAAACCATACATTATAGTCGGGGGCTTGGCACAGACTTTTAACTGGGGCCCATCAGCTTCAAGTTACGCCACTGGAATTTCCAATGCCTGGCAGACAGTATAGAGTTAAATGAGTTTTCCAGGCTTATTATTAGTGGCATAATATGACAATATGAGATACTCTCCAACCTCCAACGTCCCCTTCCATTGGCCCCAGTTTTCTTTGCTGCCAGCAGTCACATGTGTGAGAAAATAAAATGAGTGATCAGCAATCATGGCCCTGGCCTGCTTCATTCTCTTTCGAAAACATGTATAAATAAGTAGTAGAATTATTGTCTAAAGTAGCCCTCTATCTGTCTGCATGTGTTAGCATTCAAGAAACATCTTCTATGAATTAGTCACATTTCACTTCCACTTTCATCTCGATTTTGATTTATGATGTTGGTTGATTCTGATTAATGATGTTGTGAGTGACAGATCTAGCATGGATCATTTACTTAATACTGTATGTAAGGAACTTTGAGCATCATACTATAAGTCATCTAACCAAATAGCTGTGGTTAGGCCAGGAATTGAAGCTAACATTTGGACAGTGTCCTAGCATGGATTCTGCTATTTAAATTACCTCTCATGGGTACAGTTAAGGTGCGTTGTACTGTTCGAAAATCCCCTAGGCATCATACATGAGAAAATATCGGAAAACTCAAACCAGATACTGATGGCCTATCTTGAGGTTACAATTATGGGGAAATACCTTTAATTATGCCTTATTTTGGCCATATTTATACTACTGGCCCCAGGTAATTCTTACCTAGAGCTTTACCTCCTCTCATCACATGGACAATGCACACCGACTACAGTCTTTGGCCGTGTTCTTACAATATATTCACAATCTGTTTTTTCACTTCCATGCTTCAGTGATTTTCATTGAAACTTTTCTAATGTGCTTATTCTCATTGTGCTCCATTGTGGTCCACTGATCCAAAAATATTTTCATGCTTGCAGATCACAGAAAGCTATAGAGGTCTATGGGTTTGCAAAAACAAAAACTGATAACAATCTGTTCTTTTTCACCGATGATGCTAGGAAACCAGATTCTTTTAAACCAATGTTAGACCTCCTGTTCTTTTTTGTGGATATTAAATATTAATAATAATCTTTATATATATAGCACCATCATATTATAAACAATGTCCAAAGTCAATGGAACTACAATGGAACTATTTCATGCAGTTAGCGAGTATGATAGGCTTGCATAAAGAGATGGGTTTTAACAGCACGTTTGAAACTTTGGAGTTTGGGTATTAGTCTGATTAGTCCGGGGAAGGGCATTCCAGAGAATTGTTGTAGCTCAGGAGAATTCTTGCAGATGTGCATGACAGGTTCGGATTAAGGTAGAGATTAATCTAACATCACTGGCAGATCGAAGAGCACTTGTTGGGTAGACTGAGATAAGAGATGAGAGATGAAGGTGCAGCATTATGCAGAGCTTTGTGGATGAGGGTTATTATTTCAAACTGTATTCGGAAGGAGACAGGCAATTAGTGCAGTGACTGGGGCAGACTGGTGGCATCCATGTAGCGTTACTGAGACTGGGAAACCCCTTATAAGAAAATACCGTTCAAATAATTTTCATTTTGTTATTACAATTATCCAGGTTTTATCCTGACTATACAATATTTTCTATCTATATAAATGATGAGGCCGGTTAGACACTGCAGATGGTTGGTTTGATGATAAAGTACAAACATGACATAAAATGCTTCAATGTTTGGGTTTTGTGATGGAAAATGTTAAGGTGGCATTGACTTGTGGACACATTCAATGAATCTTTCTGTTAGAAAGTGAAAAATGCTAATTATTGGCTGTATAATATATAGATCCATAGGAAATGATAAAATATAATGGCTTGTAATGCTGACAGCAGCTTAATCCAACTGTGCACCCAATATGTGTATGAAAAGAACAGTTTTAAAGGACTTGCCATTCTCTTTGAGATCTTCAGTGCATAATATGCTGGAGGAATATTTCACTGTACTATCAAGACAAAATACATCTTACTGAACACTTGGTTGATAAAATCAAGTTTACCTCTTATATGTTATACTAATCTGAAAGTCAAAGCGATTTACAAACCAAAACTGCTATAAACTACATCTTAAAAGACAAATTGTTTAGAAAAATTATGAAAGCAAAAAGCAAACCATGGGGATTCAGTTGTGTCATTTGAAAAGAAGGCTTCAAGACATTATTATCAAGACAGGGAGTTTTAACATATATGGAACAATGATTAAGCCCCCACCCTGCCACAATGGCGGATACATCATGAGGCTCATACCTGTGCAGGTGAGGTAGTTTCAGCGGTAAATGTTTGTAGGCTTTTAGAAGGGCACAGGCAAAGGCAGGAATGCCCACTCTGCTTAATGCCACACCCATTCATGCCCCAACTAAGGCCTGGAGGTGGTATAGTCAAGAGAATAATCACAATTTTTTGCAGTGCCCGAGAAATTTTGATTATTTTGGTGCTTCTACATCAGAAAACTGGCATAGAATAACTGATAAATGTCCTCCTATGTTTCTCATCCCTTCATTAAAGGGTTATTCTCGTCTGGGCATTCACATTCAGTTTCATTAATCTGCCATATATAAACATTTCTTCAATTAGATGTTATTAAAAAAAATGTTCTTGTGTGAAGATAATTTCTCTTAAATGAAGTCATATGGTCCCTTAGAAACAAGACTGTGTCCTTGGTGACGGCCACCTCTGCTGGAGGGATTGCACAAGAAAACAAAAAGTTTCTGAATATTAAATGTCTGAGGAGTTACTCTAGGTCCCACAGCTGTACTGTGGTAATGATGGCTGCATCCAGGAGGTCACACAGGACTCAATAGCGCATGTCTGTCCACCGCTGACAAAATGTGAGGTGGTCGTATCCAAGGAAGCCATCTCGTTACTAAGGTTCAACATGGCTACATCTATGAAAAATTATCTTCACACAGGAACATTTTTATGAATACAATCCAATTGAAAAAATGTTTGCATATGGCAAATGAATTTAATAAAATGTGAATGCCCAGATGGGAATGCCCCTTTAAGGCACCAGATTACCTGCATTTTTAACAGGCCTGGGGGTGGAAAACCAGCTACATGTTTCATAGTAAGGGCTGCAGGAGAATGAAGCACAAGGTGTTTTGTGCCAAAAAGGGTCAACACAATAGTTGAAAATGTTCATGTGGGGTACACAATCTTTGATAAAAACAAAGGTGGTTTTAGCATTTTGGGGCCCCAAGAAAAGTTCCCCTAATGCAAAGCTTAGACCTAAATGCCAAAAATACAACTATTTTAAAAGAATGAGTCCAGGAGAATCAGCAGCGTCCTACCATGATGTGTTCCCCATCTTCAAGAAACTGCATGACTTTCATCATGTGTAAATGTATCCCTGGCTACAAGTATTTCTTCTAGTCGAGAAACTAATAAGTCTGAAATGAGAGTCTCAATTATAAGTTTAATATTTTATATTGGGGGAAAGGTATCATGAAATACAGGCTTTATAGCATGCAAGACATGAAAAATATATTCTTGGTGAGCCATATGCTTGCCATTTTGCATCCCGCTCACATTTTTATAGCTTCTAAATGAAACAGAGAAATATTTGAAATCTATGCAAGTTCTTGCAATGCATATGTTTAATACTAAGGAACAAGACCTCCCAAAATGCACCAGATTTACATTAAAGGGGTATTCTCATCTGGGCACTTACATTCAGTTTCATTAATCTGCCATATATAAACATTTCTTCAATTGGATGTTATTAAAAAAATGTTCCTGTGTGAAGATAATTTCTCATAAATGTAACCATGTTGTCCCTTAGAAACGAGATAGCTTCCTCGGATACGGCCACATCTGATGGATTGAGTGCACAAAGAAACAAAAGGTTATTGTATATAAAATGTCTGGGAGTTACTGCATGTCGCACAGCCGTCCTGTGGTAATGATCGCTGAATCCTGGTGGTTTGGCAGGACTCTATAGCGCAAGTCTGGCCACCGCTGCCAGAGTATGACGTGGTCGTATCCGAGGAAGCCATCTTGTTTCTAAGGGACAGAATAACTACATTTATGAGAAATTATCTTCACACAGGAACATTTTTTTTTAATAACATCCAATTGAAGAAATGTTTACATATGGCAAATTAATTTAATTAAATGTAAATGCCCAGATGGGAATACCCCTTTAACTTAAAAGGAAATCTGTCATTAAAAATCAAACATGATAAACCATGTTTACTCACTCATTGATCCAAGCACAGTGACTGTGGTAATCTTCTTATATGTTTCTAAAATTAGTTTTTATTACTGTGCTAATGAGCATGGAGATTTGCTGGGGATGTTGCCAGAGCCCCTCCATGCAGGGCCATATTTATTCCTAGGCGCTGGGAACATGGTGTCTAGGGCCACCTAATGTAATGAATAAAATGTAAAATGCAATTTTATTCAAAAAATTTGACGGGGAACCCACACTCTACCCGCAAGGGGGGGGGAGGGGTTGGTTGAGCTTGAAATGATCTGATCTATATGGTGATCTGAAGGACCTTCCATGAGATCATGAGCATGTGACTTGTGTGGGAGGAGCAGCACAGGAAGTCTGATGCATGTGCTGCTGTGACAAGGTATGAAAAATTAGCCTGAGCAAGGGGTGGGTGTTATGAGGGGGATAATGTGGGGTGCAGTGTGACATGGATGTAATGTGGGGGTGCAGGGTGACATGGATGCAATGTGGGGGTGCAATGAGACATGAATGTAATGAGGGGGTGCATCATGACATGGATGTTATGTGCAGTCCAGGGTGACATGGGTGTAATGTAGGGATGCAGGGTGACATGGATGTAATGAGGGGGTGCATCATGACATGGATGTTATGTAAGGTGCAGGGTGACATGGATGTAATGTAGGGATGTAGCGTGACATTTTGACGCCCCTGACAGATGGTCACACACGTACGGGTTGGCGTGTTCATCTCTATGCAGCTCAGGGAGATAGCCGAGCGCCGTACTTGCTAGATGGTACAATCACTTTAATAGTGATGACTAACATTGTCACACACATGTGATTTTGTACTTTGCCAAATGTATTTCAAAATCCAAAGCAAACGCATCATGTGAACAGAGCCTGAAGCAGTTTTGGATCTAAAGCTTACAGTGGAACATTAGAAGAACTCCTCCTGTGTCCGATGCTGATCTCTTCTCGTAACATGCTGTGAGTTATGGGAGGAGGAGTTTATTTGGCGGCTCTAGTAGGGGGCGTAAACACTGAGAGTGCCTAGGGAAGCATCAACACTTCACAGACTGCTTCACAGTTTTACCCTGCACCCTTAACACTTCCCCCTCCTTCTGCCCGATCGCACAGCAGCACAGGAAGTTTCAGTACACATTGGGAGGGGAGAAGTGCCTTCTGCACACTGCAGCAGACTGAGAATCTGCAGCCTGGGGGAAGGGGGGGATCTGGTAACATCCCCAGGAGCACTTCTGGCTCATTAGCATAACTTAAATGTTGATGTGGATCTATGAGTTAGTGTCTGTGGTTTATTATGCATGATTTTTGATGGTAGATTTCCTTTAATGCGAAATTGCATTTCACAGTTCATGTGAAAAAGGGGTATTTTGTACTTTTATGGTACATTCCACTGGTATTGATAAATGAAGTGACCAGTGTTAGCGGCCCAGTGCTAAGAAGCTGAGGTGTAGGATATACATGGTTAAGACACTGCTTGAGATAAAACGGGGCACATTTACAAAGGATCGCGCTGCTCACTTTGTCGGACTATTCACATTTTTCGGGGATTGCGCGGCTTGGACAGGTATAACAGGTGGCTGCGCTGGAATTTTGGTGCACACAATAATTTTTTTGCGCAGCTGCGTTGGCTTCTATGTCACAAAAATTTGGGGGCGGGTCGTCGGACGATACGACTGGTGCACTGAGCGCGGGATTTAACTTTCAAATTGTGTTGCAAGTAAGTGCACTTACAAGCACCACTTAAAAGATGGTAAACTCGGTCAGACCGGAGTGTGGAAGCGATACACATGCAGGATATCGGGCGCACGATTGAAGTGAATCGCGGCACAGTGCATTATCGTCGGAACTCCAGCTGACGGGTAAGTTAATGTGCCCCAATATGTTACAGTGGATCTTATCACTGTATTCAATTCCTACTGCTAAAGTTAGAGTGAATGGAATTTTGTCTAGGGACTTGACCATACGAAGGGAACTAGACTGGACTGTTCATTGTCACCATTAATCTTGAACCCTTTCTTCGTCGTTTAAAGGACACCTGTCATCAGGTCTCTGTCACTAGTCCTGTCACTACTACCTGTTGGAGCAGCGCACAAGGATCCATCTCAGCCTTTATATAGTAAATTCACACATTAATCATTATAAAATCATCTTTTCTTTATTATGTAAATATGACTGGTCACATGGTCAGAGGCAGTGATGTCACCCCTGTTACCCCTCCCCTCTCTCCCCCTGCTCAGGTCTGTGTGTAATGTATAGTAAAGCATAGCTAGTGTCTGTGCTGTATCTGCTGACATGCTGCATCCTCCTAATACACAGAGACACAGACATCAGCTACACAAGTACCTGACATGTTCTGTTATAACGTGGCTGCCTGGAGCTGTTGTATCTCTCCTATACACACACAGGCTGCAGGAGGTGTGGCCGCCAGCACCAGCAAGCACATGGAGGAGCAATCACATCATTATACAGACTGTCAGTCAAGCACTGGGGGTGTGGCTGTGTCTCCCACTCATGAATAAGCCGGACAGCTTGGACATTTCACAGGTCATTTGCATACAGCTTTAGGACCTCATTGCTTAAGTTTACAGGCATGTAGAGGGACAATGAAGGGATAGAGGCAATGCTTTCTAATGGCAGTTTATGAAAATCTATTTAGATTAGGGGGGTTATTTTGCATGATGGGTTCTCTTTAAGGTAAGATCACAATATTTCTGCCATATTTTACAGAGAGAGGGAACCAAAATGGCAGCATATGCAGATGAATTATTATTCTTTGTTTCTAAACCCAATATTTCTATTTCCAATATTATACAACAATTAGATAAATATTCTCATCTTTTATATGAATTTTTTAAAAAGCTAAAGTTTGGGTGGTGAATATTACTTTTGAAGAGTTTAGTGTTCTCGTTTTGATGGCCAAATAAGGAGATATCCTACCTAGAAATATAACTTACTGCCAATACAAAGAATCTATATACAGCGAACTTTCCTCTCTTTATAAATTCTATTAAATCAGAGTGTGAAAATTGAAATACGGGAATATTCATGTGGATGCACTGTTGTGCCATTTTCTAAATCAATATTCTAACCAGGATTCTATATATGTTTCAGGCACTTCCTATTTTACCTCCAGAAGTATATTAAATGCCTCAATAATTTGTATTATTTTAATTGTATTTATACAACTTTTTGCTTGTCATTTTAATTATAAAAATTATAAATACAGAAAATGTTAAAATAAGAGTGGAGCTATTTCCAGTGGGAAAAAGACTAATTTCCATTTTCCTTAATCCTGGTCAATCCTATTGTATTTTTAATAAATACTGAGGGTAGAGCTTATCAGCCAATTATATTCTGATGAAAGAGTACATGCTGCTTGCAAGTTGAGTACTTATGTGGCTCAGAAGATGGGAGAGTAGGGGTCAGATCACATCTCTGTTATGTCTTCATTCATTTCCTTCAGTTCTTTGAGTCAAAACCAGGTGTGGTCCCACACACAGAACTGGTGAGTTCTGGGCACTGTGCATAAAAAGGATGCCCTGGTGTTGGAGAGTGTGCAATGAAGAGCCACAAAAATGATAAGGGGAATAGAGTGTCTCAGATGAAAATAATGATGTTTATTTAGCCTGAAATTGGGATGCCTAAGAGGGGACAATATTAATTTATATAAATTGTCAAATATATTGGAAGGTTTGTAACAGGTTAAATTACATCCAAAGACATGAGAGCATAGGGGGTCATTTACTAAGGGCCAAATCACGTTTTTCCGCCGGGAATTTTACCAACGAATTTTACCGTTCTGCGCCATTTTTCCCTGAATTGCCCCGGGTTTTTCGTGCACGCAATCGGATTGTGGCGCATCGGCGCTGGTATGCACACAATGGAAATCGGGGGCGTGGCCGTAAAAAAACCAGACGGATTTGGAAAAACCACCGTATTTTTTTTAAAAAAGTGTCGCTTGACATGCGCTTACCTGCACCCAGCAACAGAGCGTGAGCTCCAGTGAACTCCGACGGACTTCAGCGCAGCAGCGACACCTGGTGGACATCGGGCGCACTACCTTAGTGAATTGCCGGAAGACCCGAATCCTCCACAGAGAACACGCTGCTGGATCGCGAAAGGAACGGCTAAGTAAATCTGCCCCATAGTCTCCATTTGGAGTGAAGAAAGTTCAATCTCCTTCTTCGGAAAAGCCTGCCTCAGGTGCTGTCACAGAAGAGACTACAGCTTCAAAAAGTGTCTAGGCCCCTTTCACAATTGCGTTTTTCACGCACGTTTTCTGCGCATGCTTTTGACGTGCAGCACTTGCATTGCACTGTAACCCATTGTAATCAATGGGTCTTTTCAGACTTGCATTTTCTTTCACGCACACACGCGCGTTTTTTTAACACGCATTTAAATCTCAACATGCTCTACTTTTGCAAGTCACGCGCGTGAAAAACGCACCATACAAGTCTATGGAGACGCATCAAAAACGCATTGCACTCTGAGACACTTGCAAGTGCAATGCAAGTGCAATACGTTTTTCACACATCAATTGCCATAGAAAAGATAGAGCTCAGTCCTGAGTCCTTTACCTGCGCGTGAAAAACGCATTGAAATTGCATTGAAAACGCGCGTGAAAAACTGAGACACTGAGCAAACTCTGACTGAAAACTGATTGAACTCTGATGCAAAATGTGCGTTTTTCACTGACCAAACTCTGATCGCACCCTGATCAGACTCTGACGTTATCTGCAACGCAAGTGTGGAAGGGGCCTTAGTTGAACATGATGGACATTTTTCAACTCTACTAAGTAACTATGTAACCTCACTACATAACCTCTGTAAGGTTTTCCATCTGTTCTGTGTGTTCAACAGCAACTGGTTTGGGTTGAAGGAAATAACTAAAGACCTAATGGAGATGTGAAAGGGCCCTAACTTAAAAATATCTAAAGCTTGACCCACTAGTGTATTGAAGCTCCATTCTATCTTTTCAATATGTTTATAGCATGTTGACAGTTTGCTCTATGTTTGCCTTAGATTAATGCATTATTTGAGAAGTAATGTCTAGTACTTTTGACTGTTTTAACATAATTCCCATCTTACTTTTACATTAGGTTGACAAAGCAAATAAGAGCTTTGAAAATTATGAAAGTAATAATAAAAATGGTTGCGAGCCTTCAGCACAGAGCTCAGCATTATTAGACAGACCCCACTGATAATTGCACCTTATCCTGCCTCTGGGCCTGTGATGCAGCTGCAAATCATTAGCAATAATTATTATGAATGGTGTTCTAAAGAAGAAGCCCTTAATTAAACATAATAACTTCATGCCTTGTTTGGAAAGCAGCCAGCGAGATAAGCTTTTTTTTTGTTACATTTTGTTTACAGAATATTACTTTTGTACAAGAAATTGAAAGGGACCTATTAACAAGAAGTGCACTTTCTAATTACACTTGTCCTGATTTGTATGCTATTCATTAACTACTTAGAGTCAAAGCCAATATGATCCAATTTCCTGTACAGGACAAAACTCTGGACCTGACTAATGTGTGATCTCATTTTATCTGACATGATTCTACATCACTGTGCACTAACCTCAGAGCTAATGCGCTGCCTGCTTACAATTCTATTATTGGCTTCAAGGAAACAACGAGTTACAGAAAAAAAAAGTCTTGTGTGTTGTCAGAGACTCTTATTGTACATTAACAATGCTTTTGTTTTGTTGTAAAGCTGTGTACAATTTTGGATTGAGCCCAAACAACATTAAAAGAAAAGCACAGTATTGGAAAATGTTTGTTTTGTATATATATTATAATTTCATCCTTATCTATAAAGGAATTGGGGTTTCATATTTAAATGGATTTCAGGGAAATTCAGATTTGATTTGTGATTGTGATCTCTGTATAAGGACTCATTAAGGTTGTATTACATCATGCTTTTATTGAGATTTGCTGGAGATTTTTCCTTGATAGCTAAGGATTTGTTTGAATCTGTATCAACGTTTCCATTTTGAGTTTCCAACATAGACCCTTGCAAGAAAAAGGACCTACAGTGAAGTGTGGAACACCATAACTGAAACCCAGTGAACCCCATAAAATCCATAGGCTCCAATAGGGTTGGTTTATGTCCATCATATGATTAATCAAAAACCATTCATTTTTTCTGCTTCCTAAATAAAGAACATGTAAACATCACATAATCTCTGTTAACAATTTTATGAGCTTTTGTAAGGGTTTTACTTTTTTCACTTTTATCTAAACAGAAGTGGGGCATGTCCTCCACAATAATTTTAGAAACTTTGACAAAATCCATTTGACTCCATTTAGATCTCCCATACCTAGCTGGTAGAATAACAGAAAGAAAAAAAAAACAAGTGAAAAAAAGATTTGGTTTTTCATTGGGGTGTCATTAGCTACATAGCTTTGACAGAGGGCATTCACAAAATATAAATCGGACAGGTCATCTAAAGCTTTCAATAACTACAAAAGACTTATTGAAATCAAATCTGCCAAAATACAAAGTGAAAAACATGTGGCCAAAGACAGCAAAACAAATCGCAAGAAATTTTTTAAGCATATCAATGCGAAAAAAAATGGTTCAGAGCATGTTGGAAATGTTGAAAATATTCTGAAAATGGGGTTTTGGTGACTGGAGAAAAAGAGAATGTGGCAGATTTATCAAGTGTCTGAAAGTCAGAATATTTCTAGTCGCCCATGGCAACCAATTGCATCTCAGCTTTCATTTTACCAGTGCTCATGAATATTTCAAAGGAGAGCTGTGATTGGTTGCCATGGGCAACTAGAAATATTCTGACTTTCAGACAGCTTGATAAATCTGCCCCAATGTGTAGATACTAAGTAGTTTTTAAAGCTCCGTTTATACAAGAGAAGAAAGAACTTCTGACGTGGGTGGTGCCAGTGTGGGTGATGCATCTCGTAATATACTAGACTGGCTGAATGTAGACAAGATCCAAACTAAGATCTATAAAATAAATGTGTACAAGGCTCCTGGACCAGATGGGTCAGAATAGTCACCAGTTATAAGTGGTTTACCCCAGGGTTCTGTGCTTGGCCCACTAATATTTAATTATTTATTAATGATATAAAGGAAGGAATTAAAAACACTGGGGCAGATGTATCAAGCTGTCTGAAAGTCAGAATATTTCTAGTTGCCTATGGCAATGAATCACAACTCCCCTTTAAAATATTTATGAGCACTGGTAAAATGAAAGCTGAGCTGTGATTGGTTGCCATGGGCAACTAGAAATATTCTGACTTTCAGACAGCTTGATAAATATGCCCCACTGTGTCAATTTTTTCAGATGACACCATGCTGTGTAGTTTAATACTGTCTAAGGATGATGTTCATAGGCTGCAGGGCGACTTAGACAAACTGAGTGTTTGGTCATCAACTTGGCAAATGAGCTGCAATCTGGATAAATGTAATGTTATGCACCTGGGAACTAATAATCCACATGCAACATATGTCTTCGTGGGAGTAAATCCAGGAGAATCTCTTGTTAAGAAGGACCTGTTTGTACTAGTTGATCATAGATTAACCCCTTAACGACCTGGCCATTTTTGTCTTTTCATTTTTCATTCCCCACCATCAAAAGTCTGTACCTTTTTTTTACACGAGCTCTGTGCACTTCATAGTGACATATTTAATATTACATTCCGTGTACTGGGAAGCGGCAAAAAAATACAAATACAGTGAAATTGGTGAAAAAACACATTTGCGTCGTTTTTTTTGTCAGCTTGGATTTTACAGATTTCACTGACATGTCTACTTTATTCTTTGGGTCTGTGCAATCACGGGGATAATAAATTTGTATAGGTTTTATAATGTTTTGTGTAAGGGGGGGATTTGAATTTTTAGTTTTTTTTTATATAATTTTTTTTTTTTTTTACTATTTTTCAGACCCCCTGGGGTACTTTAACCTCCGGTTGTCTGATTGATCCTTCCATATACTGCCAGACTACAGTATGTAGTGCGAATCGTACATTGTAATGAATAGCTTAAAACGAGACATCCTCAGGTCTTTGGAAGATCCTAGGCTGTCATGGCAACCGATCGCCGCTCCCGATTATGTCACGGGGAGTGACGATCTTCACCAAGATGGTGGCACCCATGCTATGTTATATAGAATTGTTTCCCCTAAATCCCTTCCTTAGTTGAACTTGATGGACTTGTGTCTTTTTTCAACCGTATAAACTATGTAACTACGAAATATTCAAAATTAGTAAATTGCACTCCTGACCTTTTTTTAGTGTGGTCAGTTTTGAAACAACAGTTAAGGGACACTTTCTTAAATTAGAAAGAGGAAAGGCAGCCAAAAGCTTAAAAAAGTACCCTAATGATTAGTGATGAGTGGGTCAAAAGCACCAAGTTCAGGTCCATAACAAATTTGGCAGGTTCAGTACCCATGGACCTGGGGACTGTTTTCAGAGATATTGGGGCTCATTTACTAAGGGCCCCGCGAACCGCACTTTCGTCAGACATCCCGACGATTTCCGTTTTGAGCCGCTTGGACAGGGATTTAAAGGGGTTTTTTGGCACACCCGATAGGATTTTGGCGCCAGCTTTCATGGGACACAAATAAGGGGACAAACCGCAGGATTTAACACTTACATGTGCCGGGTGGTAGATGGTGAACTCTGGTGGACCTGAGCAGGGAAGTGACACATGCAGGATACGGGGCGCACAATCTTCATGAATCACGGCTGAGTTCATCCTCGTCAGACAGTCCGGATCGGGATTGCGCAGGGACCGGGTAAATAAATGTCCCCCATTGCGCCGAGCAGTCATTCAAACAGCTTGCAGCCCTATATCGACCACAGGCATATACTCTAAAGACATGCATGTTACTGGTCAGGTTGGACATGTGACTCTGTCCATACTAGCATGGTCACATATCCATACGCCATTACATAGAGGAGACAGACAAGGGAGAGGTTTCTGTTCATTAAAGGGTCAGTCAGACATGCAGAGACTTCTCAAAAACCAGAGATTGCTCTTTTCATGGCACTGAGGTATATGGAGGAGTTTGCTGTTATTAGGGAGAGGTGGAATTCTGAAACTTTTTAGGGCACTCTGAAAAACTGCATTATGCTACTAAGGTGTAGGGTATTCTTATTGCTTACAGAGGATTATACATCGATACTGTAAATGGGAAAGACCAGACAGAATTATTAGCATTTACTTCATCATCCAGGAAGATCTTGAAGGCTCTGTCTTTGCATAGTATTTAGTTCCAGAAAAATTCTAAAGGTGCTGATGTCAGTGAACAGCATGCGGTAATACTCACATCCTAGCTACCAGCCATGGCTGTGATTGTCCAAGGGGACACCCCGGGCAAATCAAAGCCATTGATAGTTTCTCGGAGCCTTAAGTGCACATCCAAACCCTGACAGCAACATACAGATGATCTACATACAACTAGAAAATAGAGGGTCACACATCAAACCAAAAACTTAGTATTTTAAAGAAAAAGAGATGCGTTATGCATGACCAGCAAAGTTTGCTTTACAAATATGGTGTGACATTTTTATTTGAAAAGAACATGTTAAGAAACACTATCCACACAATAAGGGTACAGTTCTCAACATCCAGACCAAGAGTCCCAAACCAACAAATCTTCAACCAAAGCTATTTCAGGGGTTTTTCTTGGTCTGGACACAGATAAGTTTTCTAGTTGCCTATGGCAATGAATCACAACTCCCCTTTAAAATATTGCACTGGTAAAATGAAAGCTGAGCTGTGATTGGTTGCCATGGGCAACTAGAAATATTCTGACTTTCAGACAGCTTGATAAATATGCCCCACTATGTCATTTTTTCAGATGACACCATGCAGTGTAGTTTAATACTGTCTAAGGAGGATGCTCATAGGCTGCAGGGGACTTAGACAAACTGAGTGTCTGGTCATCAACTTGGCAAATGAGCTGCAATCTGGATAAATGTAATGTTATGCACCTGGGAACTAATAATCCACATGCAACATATGTCTTTGTGGGAGTAAATCCAGGAGAATCCCTTGTTGAGAAGGACCTGTTTGTACTAGTTGATCATAGATTAACCCCTTAACGACCTGGCCATTTTTATTTTTTCATTTTTCTTTCCCCACCATGAAAAGTCTGTACCTTTTTTTTTCACACGTAAAGAGCTCTGTGCACTTCATAGTGACATATTTAATATTAAATTCTGTGTACTGGGAAGCGGCAAAAAAATACAAATACAGTGAAATTGGTGAAAAAACACATTTGCGTTTTTTTCTTGTCAGCTTGGATTTTACAGATTTCACTGTACACCCCAAATGACAGGTCTACTTTATTCTTTGGGTCTGTGCAATCACGGTGATAATAAATTTGTATAGGTTTTATAATGTTTTATGTAAAGGGGGGGGATTTGAATTTTTAGGTTTTTTTAATATAATATTTTTAAATTTTTTTATTTTTACTATTTTTCAGACCCCCTAGGGTACTTTAACCTCAGGTTGTCTGATTGATCCTTCCATATACTGCCAGACTACAGTATGTAGTACGAATCGTACATTGTAATGAATAGGTTAAAACGAGACATCCTCAGGTCTTTGGAAGATCCTAGGTTGTCATGGCAACCGATCGCCGCTCCCGATTATGTCACGGGGAGTGACGATCTTCACCAAGATGGTGGCACCCATGCTATGTTATATAGAATTGTTTCCCCTAAATCCCTTCCTTAGTTGAACTTGATGGACTTGTGTCTTTTTTCAACTGTATAAACTATGTAACTATGAAATATTCAAAATTAGTAAATTGCACTCCTGACCCCTTTGTTTAGTGTGGTCAGTTTTGAAACAACAGTTAAGGGACACTTTCTTAAATTAGAAAGAGGAAAGGCAGCCAAAAGCTTAAAAAAGTACCCTAATGATTAGTGATGAGTGGGTCAAAAGCACCATGTTCAGGTCCGTAACAAATTTGGCAGGTTCAGTACCCATGGACCTGGGGACTGTTTTCAGAGATATTGGGGCTCATTTACTAAGGGCCCCGCGGACCGCACTTTTGTCGGACATCCCGATGATTTCCATTTTGAGCTGCTTGGACAGGGATTTAAAAGGGTTTTTTGGCACACCCGATAGGATTTTTGCTCCGGCTTTTATGTGACACAAATCAGTGGACAAACCGCAGGATTTAACTTAAAAATTGTGTCACAAGACATACACTTACATGTGCCGGGTGGAAGATGGTGAACTCTGGCGGACCTGAGCGGGAAAGTGACACATGGAGGATATGGAGCGCACGATCTTCATGAATCACGGCTGAGTTCATCCTTGTCAGACAGTCCGGATCGGGGATTGCGCAGGGACCGGGTAAATAAATGTGCCCCATTGTGCCAAGCTGCTCGATTTACTGCTGAGCAGTCAATCAAACAGCTTGCAGCCCTATATCGACCACAGGCATATACTCTATAGACATGCATGTTACTGGTCAGGTTGGACATGTGACTGTCCATACTAGCATGGTCACATATCCATACGCCATTACATAGAGGAGACAGACAAGGGAGAGGTTTCTGTTCATTAAAGGGTCAGTCAGACATGCAGAGACTTCTCAAAAACCAGAGATTGCTCTTTTCATGGCACTGAGTGTTCTGTCTTCAGATACGTCACAGCTGTGTATACTCTGATACAGCATAAACCTTCCTGTCTTCCAATAAGCTAGACTGTTGTGGTTATGTAGTTAAACTTTATTGCTCCAACAGGTTGACAACTGAACAGTGAGGATTTGGATATTCAGATGTCTGTTTAATGGTAAAACTGAAACAAGCGCATATAGGTAATCAGAATAAAGGACAGATCTATAATCCTGCAAGAACAGTAGGAATACATTTACATGTATATAACATAATGTATGCTAGCCAGTCTACTTACAAAGCATTACAGTTCATTAACAGTAACTGAGTTCATAGACTATAACATTATTTTACACTTCTTACCAGCTATGCTGTTCACAAGGAATGAAAAAGAGAAAATGACGATGAAGATGGAGAGTGTCTGATCTCCCCAAAGTACAGTCTCAAAATGGTGGAAGCTCCCACAATGCATTTCACCTACTACCAATAAGATTGCATTAAGTCATAGGTCACATGACAATGACATAGCATTAGACAATTACATGGTTTACAACTAATAACAATAACAGCTGACAGCCACTAGGCGGCTTACTAACCAAAAATTAAACATTATAATGATCATAATGTGGTCAACAATGCTTTCCACCATATGCCCTCATTGAAGGGCAGAACACTGAGGTATATGGAGGAGTTTGCTGTTATTAGGGAGAGGTGGAATTCTGAAACTTTTTAGGGCACTCTGAAAAACTGCATTAAGCTACTAAGGTGTAGGGCAGTGGTGGCGAACCTATGGCACGGGTGCCAGAGGTGGCACTCAGAGCCCTGTTTATGGGCACCCTTGCCATCACCCCAGGGTACAATTTGCCAGATAGGACTCAAGGCCTCTTGTAGTCCCAGGCAGCCCAGGACCCCAGAAGGAAGCTACAATGATAATCCAAACTTCTTCTCCTAATAAGGGTACAGTTCTCAACATCCAGACCAAGAGTCCCAAACCAACAAATCTTTAACCAAAGCTATTTCAGGGGTTTTTCTTGGTCTGGACACAGATAAGTGTACCCTTATAATGTGTTTTTAATGTATTTTGTTGAATTGATGAAATAAAGCTTTTGTAAAACAGAAATGGTGACACTTTTCATACCTTTTTTCATTTGTTAGTAAAGTAAAAGTGAGTAATATTTACATGGTTACAAACTTAAATTAATTTATTGCACATGTAAACAGAAGAAACTTTGTGATGTATCATGTACTTACTTTGCTCACGCTCCATTATTTTCTTAAAGGAAATACTCTTCTTTGAAATCTCAGCTGAATTCTGTATTGCTAGTAAGACAAACAGAAGCTCACTGAGGTATTAGATGACACAGAAGCAGAGCGGAGGGGGAGAGCAGTTGGATCTCTAAGAGACTATGAGGAGTACAATCACATACAGAGACTACAGAGAGAAAAGGCACCAGAAAATAATACTAAAACTCATAATAGCAGTTCTTTTACTTGTCGTAAAACTATAGGAAAGCATCATGTAGCTGCCGTAATAAAATGGTTAATTCTGATTCATCATCACAAACTTCATATTACCATGTAGCTGTTACATCTGAAATAGAAAACCAACTACTGATCAGTCTAAATTCATCCAAACTTAGTTTGACCATTTGAAAAAGTCTTCATTCTCCGGTATATACCGGGCTGCAGATCCTGCTAAATTTGGTGTGAAAGGTTAGATATGCTTTTATCCCAAGATATTACATTACATTGATGCAGGTCCTGATCATAAATTTTAAAATATTACATTCTTGTGAAATACCTACAAACAACCAACCAATCTTCTGTTCCTGTAGAACCTAATCTGTTATTCACAGTATGTATTGGATTATGGTAATGATTCTTGGTGATTTGCATAACAAAGAAACATAATGCATGACTAGTGGTTGTTCCCTACTGTGAAATTAAAATATGTTGATTTGAATCAAACCCATTGTTTTAAGGGCAGAAGCACTAGGTCACAGCATAGAATTTCCATACAAATTCCAAACACTGCATTTTGCGTATGTAACATATCTTGCTCTCGAGTATAATAATGATCTGTTGGGGAGTGACAAAGATAAAGTGATTAGCCTTAAGTCCCAAGGTCTTGACGTGGAGATTAGAAGCTTGTCCAAAACTGTTTAATGCACATTTAAAGGTTAAGGATCCTGCAAACTCCTGAATCTTCAGGTGAAAATGATTGCAGCAACAGTAAGGATTGTGCTCCATGAAGCCATCTCAGATCCGAGCGTTACCCCAGAAGCGAAGCCTCTATCATCCATTGGCTCCTCTCTGAAGATAACCCCCAAACTTATCAGGATACTAATAGCTTCCTCCTTAGCAATACCCTCAATCATTGTTGACAATGAGCTTTTACCTCCAGCTTTAATCTGATTTAATAGTGCAGTTTCTATTCTACTGGATCCGCAATCAGAGAAAGCACTCGGCCATGCAACACCCTCTCCATCATTTGAATGGAGCTGTAAGTTGGAGGCAGAGGTCACTCACCATCAGACACTAATATCAATCATATGTCTGCATGCTCATGGGTAGAAGAATATGGAAATGCACAGATATCCGCAAGACTAGCAAGCAAAGCAGTGGTTCACTGAAGGAAAAGGACTTAGGTCTAGCCAAAATAAAGATAAGAATCTAGGCCTGAATGTCAATCATTTCCATTCAATAACTACATCATTTACAAGTCTGGTGAATACTGAGGACATGTCTTATTTTTCAGGCTGGAGATGAACATCAGAAGATGTTTCAATGGAAGATTACATTTCTCTGTATATGGAAAAAAATGTGCATTGTGTAAACTTTGTATCATTTAGTTTTTCCCCTTTTTTTGCCATAGAATTTATTTAGTCTCGCCAATAAATTCATAATTTGGTAGTGATGCTGAGATTTACTGTACGACTAATAACATACAAATGTTAGTTTGCATCGTATATTCAGAAATTTTAAGTCATTTATTTAGTTAACTTGGTCATGTAAAAGTGTCACACTACAAAAAGGACATCCATGAAAACCCTTTTTCCCTGCATTACTGACTTAATCACAATGTACTTGAGAACCTCATTCATTACCCAGCAGTGTAGACTCCACACTAAATACAATCAATCTGATGATCCCATCACACCAAAAACAGTGCCATGTCTGCCTACTGGAGGGACAGTGTGATAAAATTCTTTCTATATTCACCTAATAAAATTCTAAAAGATCAAGTTACTGTATACGCGGCTTCATGTCATCTCCTTTGTTAACCTTTAAACAATCCTCATGATCCTGTTAAAAAATGAAAAAACCTTAAATTAAAACCTGGCACTAATGATGGTACTAACTTTTTTAATTGCCATGAGAGAACCAAACCATGGGTATATGTATAAGCAATCATAAAAAATATATAAAATATAAACACTATATATAAACGGAAAAAAAACTTCCAACACTTATTCAAAATTGCTTCACATATAAAAAATTAGAAAAAAAGGGCGTTCTTGAATTACCTCAGCTAATACGCAACAGTACAATGGCGCTATTATATCTTTGTACGCCTTGTATTGTAATGTATTATGTAAATTTTAATTTAAATTACTTTGATAATAATAAAAATAAAGTTATACAATTAAGGGTATAGGAAAATTGTGCAACTGCAATTTTTTGTCATTTCACCACATTTGTAAATTATTCAAGAGTCCCAAGACATAGGGGCACATTTACTACACCGACCCTGTGCGTTCCCTGATCCGGAATGTCCAATCAGAATGAACCCGATATCCTGCATGTGTCGCTCCCCACTCAGAGTCGCCGGAGTTCACTTCTTATTCCTGGTGTATGTAAGTACATGGCTTGCGACAATTTTACTGTTAAATCCCGCGTTCTGTCCAAATCAGTCAGATCATCCGACGACCTGCCCCAAAAGCCTCCAAAAAATGATATCTTAGAATAATTCTCCCTTTCCCCATATTCATGCAGTTCCTAGAGTGTTGGTGGCACCCCATGCACGTTTTGCATATCCGCTTCCTCAAGGGGGCTTATGTGCTTGTTATGGAGCAAGGTATATAATGAGAAATGTGTTTGGCACGTTTGTGAACTGGCAAACGTTAATAATAATAACTCTTATTTATATAGCGACTACATAACGCAGCGCTGCACAAATCATGGCAAATTGGTCCCTGTCCCCATGGGGCTCACAATTTAAACAACTTATCAGTATGTTTTGGGTGTGGGAGGAAACCGGAGTACCCAGAGGAAACCCACGCAAACACGGCGGGAACATGCAAACTGTTTGGAGATGTTGATCAGGGTGGGATTAGAACCCAGGGCTCAGTGCTGCAAGGCAGAAGTGCTACCAAGCCTTTACACAGCCACATTGACAAGAAGTAATTTAAAAGTAAATGTAAAGAGTTGCAAAGAGTTTTTTCTCCAAAAGTATTTCATTAAGTAAAGAAAGTAATTAAAAAAAACTGAATGTGGGTAATACATCATTGATCTTTTTGTCGGGTTGTTTTTTGCGCCATTGTGGTACAAATGCTTTTCTGTAACTTTCTATTTTACAAATGAACTTAGGACAGAACAAAGTCACATTGATATAGACCGCGTGCTACAAATTCATTATTTGCATAGACTAGGAATTTATTGTTTTTCATCAATCCTAGTCTATGCAAATAATGAATGAAAAATTAAATAAATGAATAAACAAAATAAATAAATGACACATAAATAATTGAATAAATGGAAATAAATAAAAAATAAAAAATAGCCTTGGCATTAACGTTGAAAACACGGGGCCTTAAAGGGTGAAGCCATTAAAATTTGTATAACTTCTTATTTAAAAATGAAATACAACTAGGATATCTGAATAAAAAGGGAATTGCAGTTCTGCTATTGTACCTTGTCCCAATATGAGTGGGGACACAATACATCTTCATTGATCAGGTACAATGAAATCTACCTCACAATGCAGACAACACTTTAGGACCAAGCTCGATTTTTTAAATTTGCGTTGGTGCCATTATAGGGGTTATACCTTTAAAATGCTAACATACAGGCAGTCCCCGGGTTACGTACAAGATAGGTTCTGCAGGTTTGTTCTTAAATTGAATCTGCATGCAAGTCGGAACTGTTATACTATATATTATTGTAACCCCAATCAAAAATGTTTTGGTCTCTGTGACAATTGGATTTTAAAAAGTTGGGTTGTCATAAAAAACCAGGATTAACAATTAAGCTAATTGCAGACACCTTGATAACTGTTATAGCTGTTTATAGTAGCTAAGGCTAAGGTACAGTAAATTACCAATATCCAGAGGTCCATTTGTAAACTAGGGGTCTTCTGTAAGTCAGGTGTTCTTAAGTAGCGGACCGCCTGTATCAGGTAATTTGGGATTGTTTTTTCCTCATACATTGTACTATCATCAAAATTTTGGATATCTTTTGTGTTTATTTATGAAAAAAATGGTCAAAATGTCTAAAAATCCTTCATTTTTAAACTTCACGTTACCCAAGTAACTTTTTAAATAAACATTCCTTAATGGTCTGCTTTATATCAACATTGCTTTTATCCATCCTCTCTTTATTCTATGTTGGCGGAGATTCAGAATTTAAAAAAAAACTGCTCAGGTTTAAGTGACTCTGAGAGGCCTAAATAACAGTAACACCCCATAAATTATGCCATTTTAGAAACTACATCCTCAATGTATGAAAAATCAACATCAACAAGTATGTGAACCTTTAGATGTTTCACAGGGGTTAAAACAAAATGGTGATTTATTTACAAACTATAAATTTTAGACATTCATTTGTCAAAAATAAACGATCACAATGTATTAAATGACGAAAAAAAATCACAAAGTTTGTGCCCAATTGCTCCCGAGTATGAGGATCTCCAATATGAGTTAGTAATCTGCTGTATGAAAACATAGCCGGACAACAAAGAAACGCCATTCAGAGCTGATTTACAGGCTATAAAATGTTTATTTTTGTAACTTGGACACATGGCGATTATTTTTTTTTGTGGATGAGAACCACTTTTCAGGTACAATCATTTACGGGGGTTAATAGTAATAATTTATTGATTCTTTCTTGGTGGTGGTAAAAAAAATCATTTATCTCTGTTTATCACTTTCAGCATTTTTTTTCCCGGTCATTCACCATACCATAAAAATAGTTTGTTATCTTTATTCCTTATTCTATGGGTCATCACGATTACGGTGATGCCTATTTTATATCTTTTTTATGGGTAACTGGTTTGCAATTTATAGAAACCTATTTTGTGAGATATAGGCTTGTTTTTTCATCACCATGTATTAATGGACATACAATTTTTATTTTATTATTTACAAAGCTGTTTTGGGGTTTGTTTTTTGCGGGACAAGCTGTATTTTTTATTGGCATCAGTCAGAGTAAACGTAACTTTTTGATCACTTTTATGCAAGTTTTTTTTTTGCAATTTTTTCAGTGACAATTTCAATTTATTATTCAGTTTGTTACAGATTGTGGGTGATGCTCAATATGTATGGTGTTTTAGTAATTCACTTTTTTATGTTGTTTTGATATATATGGGACACTTTTGTTTTTTTTAAAATTTTTTTATTTGCACTTAATTTTTTAAAACTTTTTTGAGGGTTTTATTATGAAGTGATCATTTGATCACTTGTTAATTGTAAAACACTGCATACTATAGGGTTAAAACAGCCTGGATCACGATAGTCGCGATCCTGCCTGTAACTTCGGCGGAACCCAACTATAATGCATATTGCAGGGATCCCACGGTGATCATCTGGGCCCATCTTCTGACTGCGCGGCGATCATCATGATGTAACTCTCAATCAAGGTGAAGGAACTAGAGTTTCGTCAAGATGCGGGAAGGGGTTAATAGTTGTTGGTCAATGGCTATCCCAATACACAACTTATCCCATCACACACATACAGAATGCATGCTTGGTTTCACAGTGGTCTTCTCATCTGTTCTCCCATAGGTTAACTGGTCCGCTGAAATGTATGATATGACCAAAACTCAATTCAATTATTTAGTTAATGGGCATGTGTACCTTCTGGTTAATAGTAAGCAAATTAATGTCTTGCTGTAATCAGATTTCTTTCACATTAATGTGTGCTGACACTTCATACACAAAGGTAAATGAGTAAGGTAAATCTGTATGCAGGTCTTATCATGACCCATAATTACAGAAAACCATTTACACATTGTAATTATTCTCTGTGATTGTGTTGCCAGAAGCTGGAAGCTCATAAAATACATCTCCCAGTCAGTCTTGTTGGGTGCACTGCTTGGTGCACTATTCGTGAATCACGGGTCTTTATTTGGTCAGATTCTATGTATGTGTGTGTGCACTCAAGCTCCTAGTGTTATAGTTATTTTAAGACGGTATGTGTCCTGCAATAAAAAAGATGATTAGAGTACAGTACAAAAATAATCATGCTGGACCATAATCCAGGTTCCTGCAGAGCAGTGCAGGACTGCCCTACCAAAGTCAGTTTTAAGGATCAGACAGTATTGTAGTCAGGTGGTCATTGCAGGATTATTCTCAGGAATGAAGTGCAAAGCTGGACTTATAACAGGTTGTTCAATTAGGAATTAGGGGAGCGAGGAAACAGCCTGGATAATAGGACTGAGAACTAGGATCAGGGAACTAGGTTAAGGTTCAGCACTATTGAGAGATGCAAGATCAGTTGGAAGGTTCCAACCTAGGACACTATCTGTCCACCTTCACCTTTAACTATGGACAGGGCACTCTCTGACACATGAGAGACCCTTACTAAGTCTGTAAAATGCTCAATGCTGCCAACTGCTCACTCAGAGATTATGGGGCACAGTGTATCATAATCTGGCTTTTTCCTTCTGTAGTGAATTTGCAACTTTTTAAAACCATAGGTTTGCACAAAAAGGGGCAACTTCACATCTGGATTTAGGTGATAACTCAGAGAACACTGCAGAAATGAAACAATGGTGCACTTTGAAGGAAGACAGTTTTAGGGGCAAAAAAATTGCAAATGAGCACAAGAACCATGAAAAGTCTAAAAACGTGAGAAAAAGGCAAGTCAAAAGTTTGATACATGACCCCCATGACTGTTGATGCAAATAATCGACTATATCAGTGTCTTTAAGACCTTACAGAAAATTCATGAGGAGACAGGCATGCATGGTGTTTTCTGTTGTACAAGTGTAATTTTCTGTTGACATTTTTTGTATATGCATGAAAGGTGTATAATAGAAAGCATGGATGAAATAATACAGGCAGTTCCTGGGTAGTTCACATAGGCTCTTGAAGTTGAAATTTTGGTGTACGTTTGTACAGGTATATTTTATAATTGTAACTTAATAATAATAATTTATAATTGTGACTAAAGTAAAGCACCTGAGAGCTTCACCAGAAGTCAACAGTGGCCTGTTACTAAGGGTTGTCGTAAGTCATGTCAGCCACTTTAGGATTTTTATGTGGGTAGGTATAAAGTGGAAAAAATCACCATACATAAGTACAATAGCTGCTTGGACTCCTTATATTCCCTTTGGGTACAATTAGTTTGGCATGGCAGCATTATTTCTACAGTATGTAATGTGTACAAGTATTATCTATGTGTAGAGTGCATTTGGTGCTGCATGTTTGGGCCTTATGCACACTACATGGCTCAATGTATTCAGGTCTTCATAAATGAAAAGTCAAATGAAGGTTGTTGTTACATAGAAGGTAGGTCCCCCGAAAATTAGTTCTTGTTGGGCACGGCAATCCAACTTTGCTTCCCAATGTGTATTTGGAAAATGCTGGTAAAATCCATGTTTTAGCCTGAACAAAGCCATGTGAAACTGGCTTTATTTATAAATAAAAAATAAATATAAATAAATTCTAAATTAATTGCTTTTCAAAAACACAGAAAAAAAAATCTATACTAATTTCCTGCCAAACACTTTTCAAGAATATACTCATGTACGTGTCAGTAAATACAATTTAAATATAAAAAAATAAAGAACTAAAACAGAAAAACTTTACTTTTCCTGTAAACTACTAAAGACAAAACAATCATCTGCAACTGAAAGTGAGTCATACCACCTTAAGGAGAGTTTTTTATGAAGAGTGAGCAGGTGTATCCTTGTTATTAATACTACTGTACTTCCATGATTGAGAGAAGGCTGAAGGGAGGCAATCCTTTGACATGGTGTCGAGCAGAGATTTCATGAAATTCAGATGAGTTTGTCTTGGTTCAGACATAATCTCAGCAGGACCCCACTTTGGCAGCTTCACGTTGGAATAGTAAACAGAGACTAGAAAGTGCATCTAATATCTTCACCATAGCTTAGGGAAACATATGCATATGCCATTGGTGTTTCGATTGTACAGTGAAAGCGATCTCATGAATAAAAATGCATGCAGGGTGCTGACTTCAAGATTTTGTACTCTTGAGTGTGCAGCAAAAAAATAACATTTCAAATGAATATCTTACTGAAGCATTCTTTATAAATCTACAAAGCTTTTAGAAAACTGCATCACATTACTAAATAAACCACAAATGTATATTTCTCCCTATTTAGTAAAACTTTTTCTATGCTTGTGTTTCATTATTTAAAAATTTACAATTACTGTATTATTTCCAATATAAGCCGTCGGCTGTCATGTGAAATTGCAATTTTCCAGAAACACATGGCATTTATACCCATTTAGGAATTCATGATTGCATAAAAAAGAAATATATTCTGAACCCTACATGAGTCACTTTAAGCCTGACTGTGAATGTGTTCCTTCCGTTAAAACGGACCCATATTTGGTCTAATCTCACGGACCGCACACTTGACAGACACATAGAAGCAGGGACACTGTGACCATGTTACTGTATTGGTGTGAAGTTGGGCAGCCGAACAGGAAGTCAGTTCATCATATTTCTCTCATGCTGTGTATGTTTCAGTCCGTGGAATCAGACCAACATACAGGTCTGTTTTCATAAGCTGAACAAATTGGTGTCTGCAGCATAAGACCTAGTTCCCATGGAGATTTGACATTACTAATTTTACTGTGATTATCTGTAGAAACTTCCATTGCTAAGGTTAATATCCACATATAAAAACCACTGAAAATACTCACCTACGCTCCTCATCATGATCCCAGTGCTTGTCTTTGTAGTCTTGACACAGCGGCTCACCTAGAAAAGAGACTTATAAAAAAGCAGCCGGAGAGTGGGGGACAAGATGTCCGGCACTCACGACTATTAATTAAGCCTGCTGGGATCAAGATTAGAGGAGCATAAGTTTTCAACTGGCTGATTTTATTAAAGCTGATCTTTCTGCCCAATTCCGCCATATGAACATTCCCTAAAAGTATGTTTACTTCATTACTGCAGGTTAATAGTCTTAGTAAGCCCACTAATGAAAAATGAGGTGAAAAATGAGTTACAGTAGCTATATCATTACCGATCAATTCTCAGGCAACTGAAAAAAATCAGATAGAATTTGAGCAGATATGAAGATTGCAGGGGAATTATTGTATCATTGCTTTCTGATATGGTCTTGCATAGAGACCTTCCATAGCAGGAAATATCTCCTTTTATCACATCTTTTTTGTTTTCTTCCTTCTATCTGACCCACTTCTTTAGCTTAAGATTGTTCCCCTCATATCTCCATAAAATCGAGTTATAAACTTGCTGGTATCTAGGGATTTATAGAGCAAGTTGAGGGCATGGTCTAATGTAATGTGACCAGGGTGACATCATCACAGGTCCTTAGCCTATTAACAAACTGTACCTCATGCACATGTCTGACAACACATAAAAATCAGAGCACTTCCTGCATGGACTTCTACTCCTCTCTATGTAGGCTGCTGTAATTTCTATGATATGATCTTTTGCGTGATTTCATGAAATAAACGCTTGGTGTACAGTTTGTAACGTAGAAGGCTAATGGACCTGTGTGATGTCACAATCACAATACTGCTGCATGCAGAGAAAGCATGGGGATGAGCTGCTGAATTCAGCCCTAGGAGGCCATGCCTACTTTGACTCACTATAGACATCATTGGGTACCAGGTAAAATTATGTTGAATATATGAGAATTGAGAAGAACAATTTAGCTTAAAGAGAAAATGTCATTAGTTACTACCTACTAGCTACCACTAGCTGTGTTTATGAAAAATGTGATATGGTTCTCTTAACATCTTAAAACTGCAATAGATGTTTTACATTGTCATTGGAAAGAAACTTTACAATATCATCTTTATTAACAGTAATTTTAAATCTATTTTTGACCACCCATATATTCTACCCAACAGTGGACCCAATCATGACACAGTTGCCTCATTAGAATAAAAACACATCATGGTAATGATTTTTATTTTATTTTTGCACTTTGACAGTATACTTAGGAACATTGTACAGTTCAGGCTTAAGATGTATTCAACCATTGACATATTTATATCCAGACCTACAAAATATAACAAGTTGGGCTATTATCGAGGACCTTGTTTATTCGTCTCTGATTACATTAAAAAAAACATGAAAGCACACAAATAAGCACAAATGCTTATCAAATATTCTATTGTGTAGTGCACCTTAGACCGATTTCCTAAATGTGGAATATTCACATGGCATGTAATGTGTTTTGAGAGATTGAATTTAGAGTAAAGCTTTGATGCATGGGGCATGTAATTAAGCAGAGAAAAATACATGAAACTTAGAAACTGGAGTATGTTAATATTATAGGAGAGAGCTTCTTATTTGGGACTTGGCTTAATCACCTTCCTCTTCTTTCTAATGCTTTATCTGAAGCTCACTGAGATGTCACAGAGAAAAGAGCTAAAGGGACGAGAGTAAAGTTTCCACCAAACATCTGAAAGTGCACAACAAATTAACTCACAAGATCATAAGCACTTATTGACCAGAACAATCTCAGAGATTTCTGCAAAATTTTTTAGCAATGTAGGAAACACTTTTAATTCATCTGAATTTTTAATTGCCACAAAAAAATTACAAAAATCTGTCCCATATTATGAAGGGTTTTTGAGAGTTTTCAAGCAGTTAATGACTAGTATGACAAAGGGGGAAAGTGTATGAAAAGGGGCATGGCTTCAGTTAATTAATGTGTGACAAAAATAATTCTAATGGGACAAAATTTTAGTGCAGCTTTCCGCCCTAAACTAAGCCAAGTTTTAAGAGGTGCAAGTATCCTACAACACTTTTGATAAATCTGCACATTTTATTTTAAGGGGTTGTTCACTTTCTATTTTTGGGGTACAACATTTTGCCCGGTTGTGAATCCAAAAGTTTGGAGCTTCTTTTCCCAACTCTCTTATGGAGTAATTTGTGGCGCAAAAGTAGAGCAGCTAAAAGGGAGTTCTAAACTTTTAGTCCATGCGCCAATTCATTACATAATCACATCCCACTGAAAAATATAGCACCGGTTTCCAGCGCCCATCCTGAACCAAATTAATACATGCCCCTTAAGATTTTATAGAAGAACAGCAAGCAGAGATCCAGAAAATTGTGAGGAATGTAAACATAACGATATTGGAAAATTGTATAACCTTTCATTAAATAAACAATATCAATTATTTGTTGGAAGTGGACAACCCCTTCAAGCATAACTTAACTTTGAAGCAAATATTTTTGGAGAAGGAATGAATAGAACAATGATCATAGTAAACTTTGCAATATACTTCATTAAAGAGGATGTCCAGAGGTTAAAAACATGACTACTTTTTTCCAAAAAAAGCTCTCTCCTGGTCACGAGTAGTGTTGGGAATGCAACTAGTTTAATGATTTCGATAAAACTGAACCGGCACAAACCATGGTCAAGGTGGCAACTGTTTGGGAAGAAGACAACTGGGTTTTATAACCTCTTCATACCCTTTTAAGTAAACAGCTTCTCTTGCCTTTTTTCTACCCATTTTTCCTGCAGTAAGCAGTGTATCTAAAGTACTACACTAAAGATTAAAGGGTGTCCAAGAGCTAAAAAATATAGTAGCCAGGAGGGGTTGTTAAAACAAAGAAACACTTGCTTACCTCGTCGGTTCCTTCTGGTGTCCATGTTGGCAGTCCAACCAGCCCTGCCGGAAGCTGTAAACAAACAGGGCACGGGGCCAAGAGAGGAAAGGTGCGGACACCAGAGGGACCTATGAATGTAACTAAATGTTTATTCTTTGTTAAGAAACTTCCTCCTGGCTAATATTCATTTTTTTAATCTCTCGGACAAAACCTTTACATATCCACAAAACATTTTTTATGATACAGCCTCTAGGAGATTAGACTACCCAGAAACTGTCTGTTAAAGAGTAAAGTCATTACAAACATCAAATTCCATTACATCTCAGCCAAACATAATAGGACATTACAAGTGATATTTAAAGACTCTATAAACACCAAAGCTGTTGTACTAGCCCTGAACTTTTTTACAGAGATTTGACAATTAAGCCTGCTTTTGCGTAAATTTGCAACACCACTGGTGCTCCACTGAGGGTTTCTGGGAAATATTATATTAAAAAACAATTAAAACCTTATATAATTTTGTGTCACCATGATTATAGCAAACAAGCATAAAGTGGACCTATCATATGGAGCGCCATGAAGTCGTTAAAAACACAAGATAGTGGTATTTAACCAATTGGAATTTTTTCTCAGCTTCACACAATGGAATAATAATAACATCACTAAGAAAACATTTGTTATGACAGAACATAGATCTTCAATCTGTACAAGGAAAAATTTATAGATTTTGAAGGTGGGGAGCAAAAATGTATGAAAATAGCTGTGACGCAAAGGTTTAATCTTTGAAAAGTCTGGTTAAAATCCCTGGTCAAGTTTTAATATAAGCTGTAAATAAGATGGCAGATGATGGCTGGTTCAAGCAGCAGACTTTTATTATTTATATATTTTATTAAATTATTTATTATTTTAGATTGGCTCCTTTATAAGAATGCGTGACCCATTCTAACCCTCTAGTGTCAACACCCATCCTCATAGTCTGTAAGCTCTTGTGAGCAGGGCCCTCACTCTTTTGTTCTATATGATGTTTGTACTCTGTAAGTATTTACAATTGTTTGCTTAGGAAGCAACACAAGAAGGTCCTGTTTGACCATTAAAATGTAATTTTAATTAAATATTGATTAAAAAACAAATTGTGAATCTTAACTGGGGTGAGCCTTGACATGAAAAAGACAAATTAAAAAGCTATGGCGAGTTGGTGGATATGGTCTGAATTGATACAATATATTAGTACAGCGATCTGGTGGGATGGTGTGACTCGCTAATGAAGGTATCACACTGAGGTGTTAGCGCATCAAAAAACACAACTAGGTACTGCACGGCCAATACACTATAGGAGAGTACACATTTAGCGCTTATGGAAGCATCTGTGTTCCTAAATAGAGAACCACATGGGTCTATCTGCACCTCAAGCAGTTGTTACCTCCGTGGGATGTAGCTATTCGCCTCTAGAGATCTTTGGTAAGTTCACACGCCACATTCAGTAGCATACTTTGATTTTAAAGTCACATCATATTCTCGCACTGATTATTGTAATCAGATTAATATGGACTAGTAGTCTCTGCAGAACGACCCTAGATCCTGAGTAGTCCTCACACTAGAACACCATTAAATAAAAATAGAAAGGCTCAGACAATGTGGGTCTCTATTTAGGAACACAGATGCTGTGTTTTTTGATGCGCTAACACCTCAGTGCGATACCTTCATTAGCGAGTCACACCGTCCCAAATAGCTCGCTGTTACTAATATATTGTCAATTCAGACCATATCCCCCACACTCGCCATAGCTTTTAATTTGTCTTCATGTCAAGGCCACACATGTTATAGATTCACGATTTGTTTTTTAATCAATATTGAATTAAAAGTTACATTCTATATGGTCAAAAGGACCTTCTGTGTTGCTTCCTAAGCAACAATTGTAAATACATTTATAAAGATTATAGGTCCGACCGCGAAGTGGTCTTAGGACTATCTAATTGTAATTCCTATTCTGTAATGTAATATATATTTGTATATGTCCCCGTGTATTTGTAAAGCGCTATGGAATTTGATGCCACTATAAGATAAAGATTATTATATATTATTATGATTGTAAGCAATCAGAGATGAGTTAAAACGATTAGGGGGGTTTCAAGAAGCGATTCTCTTAAGTCTGGAATATTCACAAAAACTGTTTTACCTTTTGTGTCATGTATTTTAATGCTAATTAAAATACAAACATCAATGTATTGTTTATTTGGTTGATATCATAGCTCAGAATAAACCTGAAATGAAAAGTGATTAATAGATAATTGCCTAAACAATACCTGTAAGTTGAACTGCCACTTGTTCATTACTTGGTTGCTGTACAGGGTGGGGTTATTTATAGAGTTGCCAAAATATATATAGTATTCATTCCTCAAATGCAAAGGTTATATACAATGTACCGCATGCCTCATTTCCTCTATGTGACTATTAGAGCGAAACTGCAATTATTTACACTAGAAAGAACAACATTATTAAGCATATATGCTGAATTTTAAACGCATTTGACTAGAAATTATGTTAGGAAATATATACCTGGAAATGTCATTTTGTCCCAGGCGTTCTGTTTTACTTTAATTCCCTATTGGCAAACCTGTTTTCTGAAGGTCCCAATTAATTTATACCTGTGCGAAACTAGGGGAAATTGGGGAAATGTGAATTAGTGGAAGCCTGTTTTCTCAGCGTCTGGAGGAGACTGGGACCTGCGCTTGATGAATATCATGATCTCCATCACACAACAGTTCAACAGGGGAAGGAAGATGGTGGTGTTCAAAAGATGGATATCTTCACTTAGCTAGGAGCTGTCATTTCTCTTAATTACTGCCTGCATTGGAGGAGGGAAGAATGTGGATGCACTGCTTCAAACGAACGTTCTGTGAAACTTCTTACCTCAAATACAATGGTTGAGATATAAAGGCAGGCTGCTTTTAGCATGCAAAGGTATAGTATTAGCATAGCAGAGGAGAGCGATACAATAATTATGCCGCATGCTTTCTTTTTTTCCATAATGCATGCACTGGATTTATGTATACGCAAGGGAACACAAAACACATAGATACAATAAAATAATCTGTGCTTCAAGGATCTCATAAGTCAGAGTTGACAGTTTACTAATTTCGATGCTTCTAACAAATTTCTTATGTATTTTAATGAGAGGCTACGTCTGTTTTCTTAGGGGAATGGAACTGCATTTGTTATGGGGACCTATGGCTTAAGTTTCTTTTGGAATTGAAACTACATTTTAAGGTCCTGTAGTTGACTCTGTTATGGGGCTAGGAGGGATTGTTGTCATGTGTTCTTGGCTTTACAGGTATAATCGCTATTGTGTATGTCCAGTGCTATTGCAGTGTATCTCATTTTATTATGAAAAGATCTGGTGTTATGAGATATACTTCTTCGAGAGTGTTGTTATGTTTAATGGGTGGTGTAGCTGTCATTGCTATGATGTAATGACACTATTATTAGGGATGCACCATCATTTGAACTGGTATTTAAAGTCTTTCTACCAGTCATTGGTACCATCAGAAGAAATTTAAAATATGTTAGCAATCAACAGAATATTTACCAATCACTCCTATTGTTTCAATGGCTATGTTATTACTCAGACAGGATCCACTCGGGTTTAAGTAGGGCTTATGTAGGTTGTTCTTAAAGGAATCTCCAGTGATAGCAAGTTAGGCAATGTCCATCGCATAGGTCTTATCTTGTATCACTGGAGTAACCGGAAGTTGAATTGAAGTTGAACTGGTATATTTTAAATATAATATTTTTTTCGTCGTGGGTGGGTAACAGATTTTAGAATTTTGGGCTGTTTTGGAAGAGAAAGATTACTAATAAAGTTGCATTGGCAGACACTCTATAAGATAACTCTTATATTGAAACATGCAGCCTGCGGCTAAGATGGTAAATTGCCAGCTTCACCGGAGGCGTCACAGTGGCAAAAGGGTTCTGTTGTAACTAGAAGGTCATTTGTAGGTCGGAATTACCATCAAATAAACGCAGGATAACCAGGGACACAACTCATATATCCAGGCAACCAGGCGGACGTAATCATCCTATACTGTTATCCATATCTTTTCTTGCTAAAAAAACTTTTAAAATAAGGCAATGGAGGGCTTTGCAGAGCTCTGGTTGGTTTCCCCAGAGCACCACAGATTGGTCTTTTCCTCATTGTACAATGAGTCAGAATAAGCCCCCCCCCCTGCTCTTCTCTCTCCTCCCTCTGTTGTGATAATGTAGCAGCAGCAGGAAAGTGTTTGCGGGGAGGGAGACATGCTCTGCCATTGTTGTAACAACAGTGAAAAGACATTGCTGAGGGGGCTCGGAGACATAATTTTAAAAAGTTTTTTTTATCCGAAAAACAAAACCATTGAGCTCCCATGGACCTCTCAAGTTGAACACCTTTCAGATTTTAAAAACAAATGGTTAACATTTATCAGCCTTCTTTCCATTTTAGGAAATTCACACTAAAAATGATATGGGAATTGCAGATAGGTTAAGAAAGGGTCTTCAAGCATCAAAGTACGGAGATGTCATAGAGTAGATAGTTGAACGGAGAGACCATATTCGAGTTACTGGCAAGCCATCTACCTGATACTGATTGTTTCCTTTAAAAGTATCACTTTTCTGCTTATCTACTTTCATTGCGATCTTCCCTGACATAGCCACGTATTCCCTCCTCTCACCCGACCGGTTTACCATATGACCCCACTCTCTACTCTGGCTTTCCTTTCTTTTTATTACCCTCGTCGGTTCCTGGTATGTCACCTATCCAGCCCCTACTTTTCTCTATCTTCCAGCCGTCTTATTGAATAGTATCGATATCATGGTTCAGACAGCCATTTGACTAATGAGCTTAAATAGATATTCCCGTCTAAAAAGTTATGAGCATGCCTGTACTCCGCATTTCCTGATATGACAATACTCTCACGTCGTTGAATTACAAGCACTTTGTTGAGATCCAAGCTGTATATCTATGATCTCATTAGGATTTAGTCTCCATGTCTACTGTTTATAGATTTATTTTCGTTAATGGATGGACTGATCCATTATTCAATGGACGTGCGTTATTCTCCATGACGATATGCGTGGGTTTTTATATATACATGTTTCACTAATGTTCGTGACCTAATAATTGGTTTTGTCACACGGCATGTCAGCTCTGTTTTGCTTCAACATGATTCATATGATCTCACAAAGATATTATTGCACCTCTCGCAGCTTCATGACTGAGATACTAAGACTAGTTATTCTTGACCTACTTCAATAACTGTGCTTTGTGGTCCCAATGTACTCCAGTGGCGCAATAGTATCTAGCTTAATTTCATTGATACGTGATATAGATAGTCATGCCTAATGTGAATATTAGATTTCTGTTATAGAACGATCATTAATGCAGTTGTGCCAGAGGAGGGTGTTAAAAAATTTAAGTGTTTGACAGAATAGCTGCATCGAGGCTTGGTCCTTTTTCTTGACCAGTATATATTCCATAGTGATATGACTTGCAAGTCATGCTGCGAATTATTGACCCTCTACAAAACGTGCTTTGTGGCCCAACAAGTCCATCAGCTGCACCTGAATCGATTGCCTTGCTGTCGGAGTAGAACACTATCAGGAACCAGGCCAAGAAAATATGTTACTCTGTGAAAGCATGCTCAAGTCATCGGATGTTGCGTGACCATAGCATTTAGGCTATCCATCGAATAACAAGTAGCCCAGATACAAAAAACTATAAAAACACTGAACTATAAACATTTAAACTCTAATTGTATGATGATGGATTTGTAAAATAAAAAAACAGCTTTTTTTAACAATGGCCAGGTTGTGAACAAAATCTTTTTTTGAAGAAATCTGCCAAACGTTAAACAAAATGCTATGTGTAGATTGAGGCAGATGTTGTCTACAATCAACCCTGTTCTGAGTCTTACGATTAAGACATCATTCACCACAACCGGTGGCTATCTAGATACAGATTATGTGTTTATTTAATGTCAAAGGCAGTGGTAAAATACATTCACATTTGTTTCCCTATATGGATAACGAAAGGCAGTGACGGTAAAATGGGAGTTGGATGATGGAACAGAAATAAAATCTAACAGGTAAGGAAAAATACATACGTTAGGTCTTACCGAGCTTTGAATAATATCACCACTACAACAGTGTTTTTCTAGGACTGGGAATCCGCAAACATCTGTGGGTCTCCACATTTTATGTGATGATACAAGGTAAGTGTTTTGCTTTCCACTTAAGCTTTGTGGCTGTAAAAAACCTGAAAAGTGCTGAAGAAAGTGAGAGGAAGTAAGCACCAAAGCGCTGGAGGAAAGCGTGTTGCAACAGATTGGATGAGCAATGTTTCTGTGGAAGAAGCTCGTCTTCCCAATTGACACAGATTATGTTATGGATGCTCAGCATTGTGAGTACTAATCCAGAGAACAATGAATGAAGCCCCCTTTTTTATTTTTTTATATACACAGAAAGTAGTTGCAACTGCACTTTAGTTCAAATGCAGAATTCAATATAAGGTGATATTGAGAAGCACAATTTGAATAATTGTGTTAAACAACCATTTACATAGTTCAGGCATTACAACTTTTGGTAACATAACAGTTGAGGTCGTTATAAAGCATCTATATTTTACTGCTTCAGCCAACAGACCCTTATAGACATGTAAAAAAAATCCATTTATTTATTGTTTAAGAAATGTACCAGAAAGTTCGACCCTTTGTTTCAATATTTCTATATTTTAGTAATCACACAACCATTTAATTATCTTATGAAATATTTAGGATATGTAAAGTAAAGGAAATGCTTGAGAGATTGATGAAAAAATGCCATCGTAGGATCACCTATTTTCCTGATTGCAAACAGAACAATCTTAACACTAATACATTTCTCCTCTTTTAATTGAGTAATCACTAGGTATTGCAGTTACGATCATTGAAAAGGTTGCTTAGAAACAATGTGTTATATTTCAGTTAAGCGTCTCACCAATAAGATATCTTTTTCAAAAAGCAACTGGTAGAGCAACTTTGCATAATCCGCTCTCCATTTCTAGAGTTCACAGAAAAGCCTTTGCTTAGTCAATCTCTCTCTCTGTGCGGAATCATCTCTAGAGATTTTTTCACAGAGTTGCAACATGGAACCTTGGGTCTGATAATGTGTCCTTCCATAAAAGAGTAGGTGGTGGCATAATAGATTGTCCTGTTGCCGGATCACTCACTATTATTCCAGGCTGTGATCTTAACTGTCTTTCCTCTCTCTGCACTTTGGTTATATTGAACAGACTCTTCAACGCCGTCTGTAAACCCCATCACCAGCCCCAGTTCTCCACACTTTATCTAATACTTCCCCTTTACAGTGACCATCACACATTACAAATATTAAATAAAGCTTAGTGAAAGTTCCTCATAGTATCTCTATATGACTGACCCCCTTCTTTAAGCTAAAAATTTTTGCTAACATCATATAACCCTTTTGTGTCTTATATTACATGGCCATCAAGGGGCAATGTCCGGCTCAGCCGCCCCTCCGCATGCTCCTTCCTCATTGTCTTATTGCCCTTTTACTTAGGTCAGGTCATGTAACACAGGGGTGACAAATTTTCAGGTCCTTCTACCTCTTAAGAATAGCAAACTGAATAACCCATGCATGATCTGACCACAGCAAGTCACCGTAACTTCAAAGGACTTCTAACTCTTTCATTCTCCATGAGGCGCTGCTGTGATTTATGTAAGTCACATACTGGTGTGTACAGGTTTGCTATGTTATAAGGTAAAGACTCGCGAATGATTCTCTCGGTCCAATTAATATCACTGTACACGGCACCCAGTCGGCATGTGGTAAAAAAATGGACCAAATTTTCATAGTAATAGACGCTTATATGTCTATATTTGAACTATTAGCAAACAGTCCCCAAGTACCAAGGAGTCAGAGCATGATTGAAGAACACCGAGCTCAAGTGCACGTGATTCATTGCCACCGGTACGAGGAGTAAGAGTCAGAGCAGCCACAATGAGTCGAAAAGTTCATTTTGCCCATGCAGAAAAATGGCATATAAGTACAGCCTCACTGGCAGCTAATTTTTAGGGCTATAAAGGAGGACCTGGACCCTTTATCGCAAGGCATTGTAGTCAGGGTGGTAAAATTTTAGATGACAGGTCTTCTTTAATGACAAGGCCCTTTTGTCTTTTTTTTTTTATATAATACAATTTTAATTTCCGTAGCAGCTTTACAAAGTGTTTAATTTTCCACTCACGACCTTCAAAAATCCAGTAACTTTTATTTTCTATAAGAGACTGTGCGAGGGGCTTGTTGTCTGCACAACAAATTTGCAAAATTTAGTATGATGGTTTTAATATTCCATGCCATACTCTGCTAGGAAGCAGGATAAAAGAAACATTCCAATTCAGTGGAAATGAAATTGGTTGAAAAAATGCATGTGCACAGTTCTTTGGGCTGGATTGTATGTATTCATTTTGGCGGCCCCAAATGCTATCTACTTTATGCTTTGGGTGGTATTCTCACGGGTGCCACATTTATATCGTTTTATAAGATATTATACATTTACCAAAATTATAACCTGGCCTAACATAAAAAAGAAATCTTTATTTATATCCATTTTCTGGCACTAATTTTTCAATGCTTGGTGTAATGAGCTGTGGTGGGTGTAATTTTTTTCTTGCAACTTTTTGATGCATGTTGTTCAATACTACCATTTTAAGACGTATGTTCAGTTTTACTTTTATTGAATGTTTTATATTTTTTCAAAATCAACAAAAGGCATTTCGGCTCTTCGGGGCTTTTCCATTACAGGATTATTATGGAAAAACTTTGTATTTTTATATATTGGCCATTTTGGACACGTGGCGCAATACCTAAACATTTTATGATGTTGTTGTTATATTTTATATAGTCTAGGGAAAGGCAGACGTGATTTAAATATGTAGGGTTTTTTTTGTTTATAACCCATTTCCCCTCTTTTTTTCTAAGTTGTCTGATGATCCTACCATAAATTCGACAAGGGGCCACTGTGCCTATCAACATCAAGCGAGTGGCAGTGGCCCCTCCACTGCCGAATTTAAATGCCTCCGGCAGCTTTGCAGTGTGCACGCTTGAGTGAACTTGCCATTTTTAATAAAAGTTTTATTGGAGGCAAAATGGCAAAAGTGGTTGATTCGGACATTTAGCTGCTATTTGTCTATCCGCAGTTTAGTTGCAGAATAATTGTTTTTATTTTTGATAGATTTTTGACGTGGCAACTACCTAACATGAATGATATTATTTATATATTTATTTTTAGTGTGTTCTAGGGAAATGAAGTGATATGTAATTTTTTTATATTTTTTAAATATATTTTTATTTACTTTTTTTTACTATTACTTTCAGCCCCAGCTAGTGTACTTGAACCCTAGGGTCTGATCACTTTTAAAATAATACTGCAATTAGAACTGTAGAGGACTCGGCCCGTAAGCACTTCACCATACTCCCTTACTTATCGCCCAAATTTTAACCAGCGGCGGGATATGAGGGGTTAAGGCACGAATGAACTTTTATTAATTATGTACATTTGTAATGTTTTGTAACCAGTTTTTTTTCTTTATGACAACACATTTTTGCAGCTTGTCTGATGTACTGTATCTTCATAAACCCAGAATCCTAGACAAAACTATTGTCATGTTAGTGGAGATTACGATGTCGGGGCACTCATTAAGGAAACAAGCAGCTCTTCTCCTGATTCAACGTAACTTCATTGTCACCCCGATGACCATTACATGGTATTGGGACCACTACGTCACTTAAATGCGTTGGCCCTTGAAAAATTCACCTCAACCCCTCATTCATTGTGGCCCCTAACTACAGAACACCAGTGGTTTTGCCTGCAGCCTTGTGATGCCTCTGACCTTGGCCATTGTCATGATTGCTTCCCTGCCGATCGGTTGCCTCGTGACCTGGATAGGTCAGCCTTTGCTAACTTGAGACCACTCACAGTTAGTTACTATTGGTTTCCTGCACACATCTATAACAACTTTGGGAGTTGAAGGTTGAAAAAAACATTGACAAAAACATCTTTGGGAATAGCCCGCTGCCACGTTAATAGCACAGAGGATCAGACCCACTGCATACAGATATCATATACCTTATGAATAGTCATTCATTTAATTTTAGCTGCAACTAACAAATAGCTCTAATTGTAAATACCTGTCTACTACCTCTTGGCGATTGTGTAGATCTAACTAAAATGATAGGTCCACCTTTTTATTATTAGAGATTTTCTTTTAAGTTAATGGTGGCTATAGCCTATTTTCTGAAATATGAGTCAGATAAACACATTCTCATAAGAGGCCTGCAAGTCAAGGAGAAAAAAAATCAGTTTCTGTCTTCACAATTGCTACGCCCTTCTGTCCATTTCAGTCGAGCGATTCTCTTCTTGTCCATAATGCATTATGTTCTTAACAAACAACATATCTAAGTCATTCATCCATAGCGCTTCTTAATCTAATTTAACCCTCTAAGATCATGTAAATCACATCCAGAAACGTCTGGCCTTGAACTGACCCACTACTCGAAGGTTTATCAGCCACTCTGAGAATACTATGGAAAATACTATCTTTAAACCTTTATACTTTCAAACTCTTAGTGCAGGATAAATCATTTTCTCTCTTGCTTCTTTTCTTTTCTTCTCACTAATCGACTGCTGACAATTAATCTTCAAGGTCTGAAAACCTAATAAACTAGAAATCTTCCCTTGTCTAACTGAATAACAATGACATAGCACATATAACACCAGTATAAATACAAAGCAAGGCCAGCATGTAGAGAGAGGTCAGAGTAAATTCCAACACGTGATAGAAACAAGCAGTGGATTTCTTAGGAAAGGAGCTGCAGTCTGTACAATTGGGCGGGTCAAGTTACTAGGGCCCGATTCAGCTTTTCCCGCCACGTGTTACCCCGAATTTCAGCCGAATTTGCGCCGATTTCCCACGACATTGGCCCGGGGATTTTGGTGCATGCAATCGGATTTGTGCCTCATCGCGCTGGCATGCAACGCTAGGAATAGGGGGGGCATGGCCGAACGAAAGCCCCGACGGATTGTGGACAAACTTGCCGCATTTTTTTAAAAAAAAAGTTTGCACGGGCTTGCACTCTACCTTCACTCAGCACCCGGTAGGTGCTTTCCGGGGAACTGCAGAACAGCAGCACACCTGGTGGAACCGTCAGGGAAACTGCCTAATTGAAAATCCTGACTCCGGACCTAGAATTCCACGCAGAGAACTGCCGCGTGGATCGTGATGGATCGGGTAAAGTAAATCTGTCCCATTGTCTGAACCTCTTGGGTGCAATCAAAAGTTCCTCCCAGGAATTTTGGCCTGTTTTGTTTTTCTATGTGTTTGTGCTTTTTCATTATGAGTTTCTTGAACTAAGTTGTCCAAAAGGTGCGAAAAGGCAGTCATCTTAGTGTGAGTGCTGCGCTCACCACACACACCACTACTTGCCACAAGTAACTAATGCGCGTATAAGCCACAGTGCACTTAACCTTGCTGTATGAATTTACAGGCGAAAGGTCTTTGACCATTAATATGGTGCTTATTCATTCGTGGATCTTAGGCTACATAATATATTCGTTGTAGTTAAAAATAGCTTGGTTTGTCACTCGGAGCCTCTTGGGTACGTCCACACGTTCTACTTTTCAGATGCAGTTTTGATGCCCAAACTAGGTGAGTGAGTGTAGTGAAATAGGTTCTGGTAAAATTTAGCTATTTCTTGCTACAGGGTTCATAATTTTTTTTTATTTAATTGAACTGACATTTTAGGATGCAGCAATATCTAAATATTGATGATTTTACTTGATTCGGTACTATTTTAATATGTAGGGCGTGGTGTCTCACCGTTGTAAATGTGTGACCCCGTATACAGTACTCATTTTGGGTTTGATGCCCCAAACCAGCATGTTGTGCAGTAAAACACAAGTTTTTATAAAATTGTGGTCAAGGCTTAGGGAGCACGACCCCTTGTTTCGGTCGTGTTTGCCTGCTCGGGTACCGTCCACAGGTTGAAGACCACTGGTGTAGGGAATGTTCTCCCGAGGGTTCCTCCCAGTCCCTCTGGTGTTCCTCCACACCCAAACATCTGTTAGGTTGATTAGATTGAGCCCCATGGGGACAAGGACTGATTGGGCAAGCTTATGTGAAATGAATGATATGAACCTATCTGATGCCATCCCGTGAGATTCCCTCCTAGCCCGTAGATAAACTAAAAGATGAATTGGACCTACGAGAACTTAAGGAAAAAAATATTGGGTGACGCCCGGTGTGACTCGGTGATTGCAATTTTCTCACATTGTTTTCTATAGCAACCTTTTTAATATTTTTTATATTAGTTCAGGAACACCTCTAGGGTACTTGAACAATAGGGGGGTCTTGATCACTTATACACTATGTTTGCAGTAGGTTGTTAGGAATTCTATATGATTCATAGTACAGTCTTTTAGACCAAAAATTTAATATATTCTGATGATTAGGATAGGAAATCTAAATCTTAAAAGGTTAACTACAAGGTGCCATTTCGGACTTACTAGGGAGCCTTTGTACACAAAACCAAAGCTATTTCAGGGGTTTTTCTTGGTCTGGACACAGATAAGTGTACCCTTATAATGTGTTTTTAATGTATTTTGTTGAATTGATGAAATAAAGCTTTTGTAAAACAGATAATGGTGACACTTTTTCATACCTTTTTTCATTTGTATAGTAAAGTAAAAGTGAGTAATATTTACATGGTTACAAACTTTAAATTAATTTATTGCACATGTAAACACAAGAAACTTTGTGATGTATCATGTAACTTACTTTGCTCACGCTCCATTATTTTCTTAAAGGAATTACTCTTTCTTTGAAATCTCAGCTGAATTCTGTATTGCTAGTAAGACAAACAGAAGCTCACTGAGGTATTAGATGACACAGAAGCAGAGCGGAGGGGGAGCAGTTGGATCTCTAAGAGCACTATGAGGAGTACAATCACATACAGAGACTACAGAGAGAAAAGGCACCAGAAAAATAATACTATAAACTCATAATAGCAGTTCTTTTACTTTGTCATAAAACTATAGGAAAGCATCATGTAAGCTGCAGTAATAAACTGGTTAATTCTGATTCATCATCACAAACTTCATTATTACCATGTAGCTGTTACATCCTGAAATAGAAAACCAACTACTGATCAGTCTTAAATTCATCCAAACTTAGTTTGACCATTTGAAAAGTCTTCATTCTCCGGTATATACCGGGCTGCAGATCCTGCTAAATTTGGTGAAAGGTTAGATATGCTTTAATCCCAAGATTATTACATTACATTGATGCAGGTCCTGATCATAAATTTTAAAATATTACATCTTTGTGAAATTACCTACAAACAACCAACCAATCTTCTGTTCCTGTAGAACCTAAATCTGTCTATTCACAGTATGTATTGAGATTATGGTAATGATTTCTTGGTGATTTGCATAACAAAGAAACATAATGCATGACTAGTGGTTGTTCCCTACTGTGAAAATTAAAATATGTTGATTTGAATCAAACCCATCTGTTTTAAGGGCCAGAAGCACTAGGTCACAGCATAGAATTTCCATACAAATTCCAAACACTGCATTTTGCGTATGTAACATATCTTGCTCTCGAGTATAATAATGTATCTGTTGGGAGTGACAAAAGATAAAGTGATTAGCCTTAAGTCACAAGGTCTTGACGTGGAGATTAGAAGCTTGTCCAAAACTGTTTAATGCACATTTAAAGGTTAAGGATCCTGCAATACTCCTGAATCTTCAGGTGAAAAATGATTGCAGCAACAGTAAGGATTGTGCTCCATGAAGCCATCTCAGATCCGAGCTTTACCCCAGAAGCGAAGCCTCTATCATCCATTGGCTCCTCTCTGATAGATAACCCCCAAACTTATCAGGATACTAATAGCTTCCTCCTTTAGCAATACCCTCAATCATTTGTTGACAATGAGCTTTCCCTCCAGCTTTAATCTGATTTAATAGTGCAGTTTCTATTCTACTGGATCCGCAATCAAGAGAAAGCACTCGGCCATGCAACACCCTCTCCATCATTTGAATGGAGCTGTAAGTTGGAGGCAGAGGTCACTCACCATCAGACACTAATATCAATCATATGTCTGCATGCTCATGGGTAGAAGAATATGGAAATGCCACAGATATCCGCAAGACTAGCAAGCAAAGCAGTGGTTCACTGAAGGAAAAGGACTTAAGGTCTAGCCAAAATAAAGATAAGAATCTAGGCCTGAATGTCAATCATTTCCATTCAATAACCTACATCATTTACAAGTCTGGTGAATACTGAGGACATGTCTTATTTTTTCATGGCTGGAGATGAACATCAGAAAAGATGTTTCTTAATGGAAGATTACATTTCTCTGTATATGGAAAAAATGTGCATTGTGTAAACTTTGTATCATTTAGTTTTTCCCCTTTTTTTGCCATAGAATTTATTTAGTCTCGCCAATAAATTCATAATTTGATAGTGATGCTGAGATCTACTGTACGACTAATGATACATACAAATGTTTAGTCTGCATCGTATATTCAGAAATTTTAAGTCATTTATTTAGTTAACTTGGTCATGTAAAAGTGTCTACACTACAAAAAGGACACCCATGAAAACCCTTTTTCCCTGCATTACTGACTTAATCACAATGTACTTGAGAACCTCATTCATTACCCAGCAGTGTAGACTCCTCACTAAATACAATCAATCCGATGATCCCATCACACCAAAAACAGTGCCATGTCTGCCTACTGGGAGGACAGTGTGATAAAACTTCTTTCTATATTCACCTATAAAAATTCTAAAAGATCAAGTATACTGTATACGCGGCTTCATGTCATCTCCTTTGTTAACCTTTAAACAATCCTCATTGATCCTGTTTTAAAAATGAAAAAACCTTAAATTAAAACCTGGCACTAATGATTGGTACTAACTTTTTTAATTGCCATGAGAGAACCAAACCATGGGTATATTGTATAAGCAATCATAAAAATATATATAAAATATAAACACTATATATAAACGGAAAAAAAACTTCCAACACTTATTCAAAATTGCTTCACATATAAAAAATTAGAAAAAAGGGCTGTTCTTGAATTACCTCAGCTAATACGCAACATGTACAATGGCTGCTATTATCTCATTATGTACGCCTTGTATTGTAAATGTATTATGTAAATTTTAATTTTAAATTACTTTGATAATAATAAAAATAAAGTTATACAATTAAGGCTCATAGGAAAATTGTGCAACTGCAATTTTTTGTCATTTCACCACATTTGTAAATTATTCAAGAGTCCCAAGACATAGGGGCACATTTACTTACCCGACCCTGTGCGTTCCCTGATCCGGAATGTCCAATCAGAATGAACCCGATATCCTGCATGTGTCGCTCCCCACTCAGGTCCGCCGGAGTTCACCTTCTTATTCCTGGTGTATGTAAGTACATGGCTTGCGACAATTTTACTGTTAAATCCCGCGTTCTGTCCAAATCAGTCAGATCATCCGACGACCTGCCCCAAAATTGCCTCCAAAAAACTGATATCATTAGAATAATTCTCCCTTTCCCCATATTCATGCAGTTCCTAGAGCTGTTGTGTGGCACCCCATGCACGTTTTGCATACCCGCTTCCTCAGGGGGCTTATGTGCTTGTTATGGAGCAAGGTATATAATGAGAAATGTGTTTGGCACGTTTGTGAACTGGCAAACGTTAATAATAATAACTCTTTATTTATATAGCGACTACATATTACGCAGCGCTGCACAAATCATGGCAAATTGGTCCCTGTCCCCATGGGGCTCACAATTTAAACAACTTATCAGTATGTTTTGGAGTGTGGGAGGAAACCGGAGTACCCAGAGGAAACCCACGCAAACACGGCGGGAACATGCAAACTGTTTGCAGATGTTGATCAGGGTGGGATTAGAACCCAGGGCTCCAGTGCTGCAAGGCAGAAGTGCTACCAAGCCTTTACACAGCCACATTGACAAGTAATTTAAAAGTAATAGTAAAGAGTTGCAAAGAGTTTTTTCTCCAAAAGTATTTCATTAAGTAAAGAAAGTAATTAAAAAAAAACTGAATGTGGGTAATACATCATTGATCTTTTTGTCGGGTTGTTTTTTGCGCCATTGTGGTACAAATGCTTTTCTGTAACTTTCTATTTTAACAAATGAACTTAGGACAGAACAAAGTCACATTGATATAGACCCTGCTTGCTACAAATTCATTATTTGCATAGACTAGGAATTTATTGTTTTTCATCAATTCCTAGTCTATGCAAATAATGAATGAAAAATTAAATAAATGAATAAACAAAATAAATAAATGAATACATAAATAATTGAATAAATGGAAAATAAATAAAAATAAAAAATAGCCTTGGCATTAACGTTGAAAACACGTGGGCCTTAAAGGGTGAAGCCATTAAAATTTGTATAACTTTCTTATTTAAAAATGAAATACAACTAGGATATCCTGAATAAAAAGGGAATTGCAGTTCTGCTATTGTACCTTGTCCCAATATGAGTGGGGACACAATACATCTTCATTGATCAGGTACAATGAAATCTACCTCACAATGCAGACATACACTTTAGGACCAAGCCTGATTTTTTAAATTTGCGTTGTGCCATTATAGGAGGTTATACCTTTAAAATGCTTTAACATACAGGCAGTCCCCGGGTTACGTACAAGATAGGTTCTGCAGGTTTGTTCTTAAGTTGAATCTGCATGCAAGTCGGAACTGTATACTATATATTATTGTAACCCCAATCAAAAATGTTTTGGTCTCTGTGACAATTGGATTTTAAAAATGTTGGGTTGTCATAAAAACCAGGGTTAACAATTAAGCTTAATTGCAGACACCTTTGATAACTGTTATAGCTGTTTATAGTAGCCTAAGGCTAAGGTACAGTAAATTACCAACATTCAGAGGTCCATTTGTAACTAGGGGTCTTCTGTAAGTCAGGTGTTCTTAAGTAGGGGACCGCCTGTATTCAGGGTAATTTGGGATTGTTTTTTCCTCATACATTGTACTATCATCAAAATTTTGATGATATCTTTTGTGTTTATTTATGAAAAAAATGGTCAAAAATGTCTAAAAATCCTTCATTTTTAAACTTCACGTTACCCAAGTAACTTTTTAAATAACATTCCTTAATGGTCTGCTTTATATCAACATTGCTTTTTATCCATCCTCTCTTTATTCTATGTTGTTCGGAGATTCAGAATTTAAAAAAAAAACTGCTCAGGTTTAAGTGACTCTGAGAGGCCTAAATAACAGTAACACCCCATAAATTATGCCATTTTAGAAACTACATCCCTCAATGTATGAAAAATCAACATCAACAAGTATGTGAACCCTTTAGATGTTTCACAGGGGTTAAAACAAAATGGTGATTTTATTTACAAACTATAATTTTTAGACATTCATTTTGTCCAAAAAATAAACGATCACAATGTATTAAATGACGAAAAAAATTCACAAAGTTTGATGCCCAATTGCTCCCGAGTATGAGGATCTCCAATATGAGTTAGTAATCTGCTGTATGAAAACATAGCCGGACAAAATAGAAACGCCATTCAGAGCTGATTTTACAGGCTATAAAATGTTTATTTTTTGTAACTTGGACACATGGCCGATTATTTTTTTTTGTGGATGAGAACCACTTTTCAGGTACATCATTTACGGGAGGTTTAATAGCTAATAATTTTATTGATTCTTTCTTGGTGGTGGTAAAAAAATCATTTATTCTTGTTTATCACTTTCAGCATTTTTTTTCCCGGTCATTCACCATACCATAAAAATAGTTTGTTATCTTTATTCCTTTATTCTATGGGTCATCACGATTACGGTGATGCCCTATTTATATATCTTTTTTATGGTTAACTTGGTTTGCAATTTATAGAACCTATTTTGTGAGATATAGGCTTGTTTTTTCATCACCATGTATTAATGGACATACAATTTTTATTTTATTATTTACAAAGCTGTTTTGGGGTTTGTTTTTTTGCGGGACAAGCTGTATTTTTTATTGGTATCATGTCAGAGTAAACGTTACTTTTTGATCACTTTTTATGCAAGTTTTTTTTTTGCAATTTTTTTCAGTGACAATTTTAATTTATTATACAGGTTGTTACAGATGTGGTGATGCTCAATATGTATGGTGTTTTAGTAATTTTCACTTTTTTATGTTGTTTTTGATATTTATATGGGACACTTTTGTTTTTTTAATAATTTTTTTATTTGCACTTAATTTTTTAAAACTTTTTTGAGTGTTTTATTATGAAGTGATCATTTGATCACTTGTTAATTGTAAAATACTGCAATACTATAGGGTTAAACAGCCTGGATCACGATAGTCGCGATCCTGCCTGTAACTGCGGGAACCCAACTAATGCATATTGCAGGGATCCCACGGTGATCATCTGGGCCCATCTTCTGACTGCGGGCGATCATCATGATGTAACTCTACATCAAGGTGAAGGAACTAGAGTTCCGTCAAGATGCGGGAAGGGGTTAATAGTTGTTGGTCAATGGCTATCCACAATACACAACTTATCCCATCACACACATACAGAATGCATGCTTGGTTTCACAGTGGTCTTCTCATCTGTTCTCCCATAGGTTAACTGGTCCTGCTGAAATGTATAGATATGACCAAAACTCAATTCAATTATTTAGTTAATGGGCATGTGTACCTTTCTGGTTAATATGTAAGCAAATCAATGTCTTGCTGTAATCAGATTTTCTTTCACATTAATGTGTGCTTGACACTTTCATACACAAAGGTAAATGAGTAAGGTAAATCTGTATGCAGGTCTTATCATGACCCATAATTACATGAAAACCATTTACACATTGTAATTATCTCTGTGATTGTGTTGCCAGAAGCTGGAAGCTCATAAAATACATCTCCCAGTCAGTCTTGTTGGGTGCACTGCTTGGTGCACTATTCGTGAATCACGGGTCTTTATTTGGTCAGATTTCTATGTATTGTGTGTTGCACTCAAGCTCCTAGTGTTATAGTTATTTAAGACGGTATGTGTCCTGCAATAAAAACATGATTAGAGTTCAGTACAACAATAATCATGCTGGACCATAATCCAGGTTCCTGCAGAGCAGTGCAGGACTGCCCTACCAAAGTCAGTTTTAGGGATCAGACAGTTATTGTAGTCAGGTGGTCATTGCAGGATATTTTTCAGGAATGAAGTGCAAAGCTGGACTTATAACAGGGTGTTCAATGAGGAATTAGGGAAAGCGATGAAACAAGCCTGGATAATAGGATCTGAGAACTAGAGGATCAGGGAACTAGGTTAAGGTTCAGCATATCTTGAGAGATGCATAGATCAGTTGGAAGGGTTCCAACCTAGGACACTATCTGTCCACCTTCACCTTTAACTATGGACAGGGCCTCTCTGACACATGAGAGACCCTTACTAAGTCTGTAAAAATGCTCAATGCTGCCATACTGCTCACTCAGAGATTATGGGGCAAGTGTATCATAAATCTGGCTTTTTCCTTCTGTAGTGAATTTGCAACTTTTTAAAACCATAGGTTTGCACAAAAAAGGGGCAACTTTCACATCTGGATTTAGGTGATAACTCAGAGAACACTGCAGAAAATGAAACAATGGTGCACTTTGAAGGAAGACAGTTTTAGGAGCAAAAAAAATTGCAAATGAGCACAAGAACCATGAAAAGTCTAAAAAATTTAAGAAAAAGGCAAGCCAAAAGTTTTATACATGTCCCCCTATGACTGTTTGATGCAAAATAATCGACTATATCAGTGTCTTTAAGACCTTACAAGAAAATTCATGAGGAGACAGGCATTGCATGGTGTTTTCTGTTGTACAATGTGTAATTTTCTGTTGACATTTTTTGTATATGCATGAAAGGTGTATAAATAGAAATGGATGGATGAAATAATACAGGCAGTTCCTGGGTTATGTTCAACATAGGCTCTTGAAGTTGAAATTTTGTGTACGTTGGTACAGGTATATTTTATAATTGTAACTTAATAATAATAATTTTTATAATTGTGACTAAAGTAAAGCACCTAGAGAGCTTCACCAGAAGTCACAGTGGCCTGTTACTAAGGGTTGTCTGTAAGTCAGATGTCAGCCACTTTTAGGATTTTTATGTTGGAGGTATAAGTTGGAAGAATCACCATACATAAGCTACAATAGCTGCTCTGGACTCCTGATATTTCCCTTTGGGTACAGTTAGTTTGGCATGGCAGCATTATTTCTACAGTATGTATAATGTGTAGAAGTATTATCTATGTGTAGAGTACATTCGGTGCTGCATGTTTAGAGCCTTATCCACACTACATGGCTCAATGTATTCAGGTCTTCATAAATGAAAAGTCAAATGAAGGTTGTTGTTATCATAGAAGGTAGGTCCCCCGAAAATTAGTTCCTCTGTTGGGCCACGGCAATCCAACTTTGCTTCCCAATGTGTATTTTGGAAAATGCTGAGATAAAATCCATGTTTTAGCCTGAACAAAGCCATGTGAAACTGGCTTTATTTATAAATAAAAAATAAATAAATAAATTCTAAATTAATTGCTTTCAAAAACACAGAAAAAAATTCTATACTAATTTCCTGCCAAACACTTTTCAAGAATATACTCATTGTACGTGCTCAGTAAATACAATTTAAATATAAAAAAATAAAGAACTAAAACAGAAAAACTTTACTTTTCCTGTAAACTACTAAAAGACAAAACAATCATCTGCAACTGTAAAGTGAGTCATACCACCTTAAGGAAGAGTTTTTTTTATGAAGAGTGATGCAGTGTGTATCCTTGTTATTAATACTACTGTACTTCCATGATTGAGAGAAGGCTGAAGGGGAGGCAATCCTTTGACATGGTGTCGAGCAGAGATTTCATGAAATTCAGATGAGTTTGTCTTGGTTCAGACATAATTCTCAGCAGGACCCACTTTGGCAGCTTCACGTTGGAATAGTAAACAGAGACTAGAAAGTGCATCTAATATTCGTACCATATGCTTAGGGAAACATATGCATATGCCTATTGGTGTCTTCGATGTACAGTGAAAGCGATCTCATGAATAAAAATGCATGCAGGGTAGCCTGACTTCAAGATTTTGTTACTCTTGAGTGTGCAGCAAAAATAACATTTCAAATGAATTATCTTACTGAAGCATTCTTATTAAATCTACAAAGCTTTTAGAAACTGCATCACATTTACTAAATAAACCACAAATGTATATTTCTCCCTATTTAGTAAAACTTTTTCTATGCTTGTGTTTCATTATTTAACATTTTACAATTACTGTTTATTATTTCCAATTATAAGCCGCTCGGCTGTCATTGTGAAATTGCAATTTTCCAGAAACACATGGCATTTATATACCCATTTAGGAATTCATGATTGCATAAAAAAGAAATATATTCTGAACCCTACATGAGTCACTTTAAGCCTGACTGTGAATGTGTTCCTTCCGTTAAAACGGACCCATATTTGGTCTAATCTCACGGACCGCACACTTTGACAGACACATAGAAGCAGGGACACTGTGACCACTGTTACTGTATTGGTGCTGAAGTTCGGGCAGCAGAACGGAAGTCAGTTCATCATATTTCTCTCATGCTGTGTAATCTGTTCAGTCCGTGGAATCAGACCAACATACAGGTCTGTTTTCATAAGCTGAACAAATTTGTGTGTCTGCAGCATAAGACCTAGTTCCCATGGCAGATTTTGACATTACTAATTTTACTGTGGATTATCTGTAGAAACTTCCATTGCATAAGGTTAATATCCACATATAAAAACCACTGAAAATACTCACCTACGCTCCTCATCATCTTGATCCCAGTGCTTGTCTTTGCTAGTCTTGACACAGCAGGCTCACCTAGAAAAGAGACTTATAAAAAGCAGCCCGGAGAGTGGGGACAAGATGTCCGGCACTCCTGACTATTAATTAAGCCTGCTGGGATCAAGATTAAGAGGAGCATAAGTTTCATACTGGCTGATTTTATTTAAGCTGATCTTTCCTGCCACAATTCCGCCATATGAACATTCCCTAAAAGTATGTTTACTTCCATTACTGCAGGTTAATATGCTTAGTAAGCCCACTTAATGAAAAATGAGGTGAAAAATGAGTTACAGTAGCTATATCATTACCGATCAATTCTCAGGCAACTGAAAAAATACAGATAGAATTTGCAGATATGAAGATTGCAGGGGAATTATTGTATCATTGCTTTCCTGATATGGTCTTGCATAGAGACCTTTCCATAGCAGGAAATATCTCCTTTTATCACATCTTTTTTGTTTTCTTCCTTCTATCTGACCCACTTCTTTTAGCTTAAGATTGTTCCCCTCATATCTCCATAAAATCAGAGTTATAAACTTGCCTGGTATCTAGGGATTTATAGAGCAAGTTGAGGGGCATGGTCTAATGTAATGTGACCAGGGTGACATCATCACAGGTCCTTTAGCCTATTAACAAACTGTACCTCATGCACATGTCTGACAACATAAAAAATCAGAGCATTCCTGCATGGACTTCTACTCCTCTCTATGTAGGCTGCTGTAATTTCATATGATATGATCTGCTGTGATTTCATGAAATAAACGCTTGGTGTACAGTTTGCTAACGTTAGAAGGCTAATGGACCTGTGATGATGTCACATCACATTACTGCTGCATGCAGAGAAAGCATGGGGATGAGCTGCTGAATTCAGCCCTAGGAGGCCATGCCTACTTTGACTCACTATAGACATCATTGGGTACCAGGTAAAATTATGTTGAATATATGAGAATCTGAGAAGAACAATTTTAGCTTAAAGAAGAATGTCAGTTAGTTACTACCTACTAGCTACCACTAGCTGTGTTTATGAAAAATGTGGTATATGGTTCTCTTTAACATCTTAAAACTGCAATAGATGTTTTACATTGTCATTGGAAAGAAACTTTACAATATCATCTTTATTAACAGTAATTTTACATCTATTTTTGACCCATATATTCTACCCAACAGTGGACCCAATCATGACACAGTTGCATTCATTAGAATAAAAACACATCATGGTAATGATTTTTTATTTTATTTTTGCACTTTGACAGTATACTAAGGAACATTGTACAGTTCAGGCTTAAGATGTATTCAACCATTGACATATTTTATATCCAGACCTACAAATATAACAAGTTGGCTATTATAAGAGGACCTTGTTTATTTCTTGTCTCTGATTAACATTAAAAAACACATGAAAGCACACAAATAAGCACATGCTTATCAAATATTCTATTGTGTAGTGCACCTTAGACCGATTTCCTAAAATGTGGAATATTCACATGGCATGTAATGTGTTTGAGAGATTGAATTTAGAGTAAAGCTTTGATGCATGGGGCATGTAATTTAAGCAGAAAATACATGAAACTTAGAAACATGGAGTATCGTATTATTATAGGAGAGAGCTTCCTTATTTGGTGACTTTGGCTCTAATCACCTTCCCTCTTCTTTCTTATCTGCTTTTCATTCTGAAGCTCACTGAGATGTCACATGAAATAAGAGCTAAAGGGCACGAGAGTAAAGTTTCCACCAAACATCTGAAAGTGCACAACAAATTAACTCACAGATCATAAGTCACTTATTGACCAGAAACAATCTCCAGAGATTTCTGCAAAATTTTTTAGCAATGTAGGAAACACTTTTTAATTCATCTGAATTTTTAATTGCACAAAAAAAATTACAAAAAATCTGTCCCATATTTATGAAGGGTTTTGAGAGTTTTCAAGCAGTTTAATGACTAGTATGACAAAGGGGTAAAGTGTATTGAAAGGGGCATGGCTTCAGTTCAATTAATCTGTGTGACAAAAATAATTCTAATGGGACAAAATTTTAGTGCAGCTTTCCGCCCTAAACTAAGCCAAGTTTTAAGAGGTGCAAAGTATCCTACAACACTTTTGATAAATCTGCCACATTTTATTTTAAAGGGGTTGTTCACTTTCTATTTTTGGGTACAACATTTTGGCCCCGGTTGTGAATCCAAAAGTTTTCTGGAGCTTCTATTTTCCCAACTCTCTTATGGAGTAATTTGTGGCGCAAAAGTAGAGCAGCTAAAAGGGAGTTCTAAACCTTTTAGTCCATGCGCCAATTCATTACATAATCACATCCCACTGAAAAATATAGCACGGTTCCAGCGCCATCCTGAACCAAAATTAATACATGCCCCTTAAGATTTTTATAGAAGAACAGCAAGCAGAGATCCAGAAAATTGTGAGGAATGTAAACATAACGTATATTGGAAAATTGTATAACATTTCATTAAATAAACAATGTCAATTATTTGTTGGAAGTGGACAACTCCTTCAAGCATAACTTAACCTTTGAAGCAATATTTTTGGAGGAATGAATAGAACAATTGATCATAGTAAACTTTGCAATATACTTCATTATAGAGGATGTCCAGAGGTTTAAAAACATGACTACTTTTTTCCAAAAACAGCTCCTCTCCTGGTCACGAGTAGTGCTTGGTAATGCAACTAAGTTTAATTGATTTCGATAAAACTGAACCGGCACAAACCATGGTCAGGTGTGGCACTGTTTTGGGAAGAAGACAACTGGGTTTTATAAACCTCTTCATAACCCTTTTAAGTAAACAGCTTCTCTTGCCTTTTTTCTACCCATTTTTCCTGCAGTAAGCAGTGTATCTAAAGTCCTATACACTAAAGATTAAAGGGGTTGTCCAAGAGCTAAAAAATATATGTAGCCAGGAGGGGGTTGCTTAAAACAAAGAAACACTTGCTTACCTCCGTGGTTCCTTCTGGTGTCCCATGTTGCCAGTCCACCTCAGCCTGCCGGAAGCTGTAAACAAACAGGGGCACGGGCCAGAGAGAAAGGTGCGGACACCAGGAGGGACCATGAATGTAACTAAATGTTTATTCTTTTTAAGAAACTTCCTCCTGGCTATATATCATTTTTTTAATCTCTCGGACAACACCTTTACATATCCACAAAACATTTTATTTTATGATACAGCTCTCTAAGGAGATTAGACTACCCAGAAACTGTCTGTAAAGAGTAAAGTCATTACAAACATCAAATTCCATTACATCTCAGCCAAACATAATAGGACATTACAAGTGATATTTAACAGACTCTATACACCAAAAGACTGTTGTACTAGCCCTGAACGTTTTTTTCTTACAGAGACTTTGACAATTAAGCCTGCTTTGCGGTAAATTTGCAACCACTGGTGCTCCACTGAGGGTTTCTGGGAAATATTATATTAAAACACAATAAAACCTTTATAAATTTTGTGTCACCATGATCATAGCAAAACAAGCAATAAAGTGGACATATCATATGGAGCGCCCAGTGAAAGTCGTAAAAACACAAGATAGTGGTAATTTAACCACATTTGGAATTTTTTCTCAGCTTCACACAATGGAATAATAAATAACATCACTAAGAAGTAACATTTGTTATGCAGAACATAAGATCTCAATTCTGTACAAGGAAAAATTTATAGATGTTTGAAGGTGGGGAGCAAAAATGTATGAAAAATAGCTGTGACGCAAAGGGTTTAATCTTTGAAAAGTCTTGGTTAAAATCCCTGGTCAAGTTTTAATATAAGCTGTAAATAAGATGGCAGATGATGGCTGGTTCAAGCAGCAGAATTTTTATTTATTATATTATTTATTAAATTATTTATTTAATTATTTTATATTGCTCCCTTATAAAGAATGGCTGGACCATTCTACAACCTCTAGTGTCAACACCCTCATCCTCATAGTCTGTAAGCTCTTGTGAGCAGGGCCCTCACTTCTTTTGTTCTTATGAATGTTTGTACTCTCTAATGTATTTACAATTGTTGCTTAGGAAGCAACACAGAAGGTCCTTTTGACCATATAAAATGTAACTTTTAATTCAATATTGATTAAAAAACAAATCGTGAATCTATAACATGTGTGAGCCTTGACATGAAAAGACAAATTAAAAAGCTATGGCGAGTGTGGGGATATGGTCTGAATTGATACAATATATTAGTACAGCGATCTGGTGGGACGGTGTGACTCGCTAATGAAGGTATCACACTGAGGTGTTATGGGTCCGACCGCGAAGTGGTCTTAGGACTATCTAATTGTAATTCCTACTCTGTAATGTAATATATATTTGTATATGTCCCCTGTGATTTGTAAAGCGCTATGGAATTTGATGCCACTATATAGATAAAGATTATTATTATATTATTATTATTATTATTGTAAGCAATCAGAGATTGAGTTAGAAACGATAGGGGGGTTCAAAGAAAATTCTTCTTAAAGTCTGGAATCTTCCAAAAACTGTATTACCTTTTTTGTGTCATGTATTTTAATGCTAATTAAAATACAAACATCAATGTATTGTTTATTTGTTTGATATCATAGCTCAGAATAAACCTGAAATGAAAAGTGATTAGATAGATAATTGCCTAAACAATACCTGTAGTTTGAACTGCACTGTTATTACTTGGTTTGATGTACTGGGTGGGGTTTATTTATAGATTTGCCAAATATTATATTAGTATTCATTTCCTCAAATGCACAGGTTATTATACATGTACCCAGCATGCCTCATTTCCTCTATGTGACTATTAGAGCAGAACTGGCAATTTATTTTACATTAGAAAGAACAACATTATAAGCATATATGTCTGAATTTTAAAGCATTTGACTAGAAATATTGTTAGGAAATATATACCTTGGAAATGTCATTTTGTCCCAGGCTGTTCTGTTTCACTATAATTCCCTATTGGCAAACCTGTTTTCTGAAGGTCCCAATTTAATTTATACCTGTGCGAAACTAGGGGAAATTGGGAAATGTGAATTATGGAAGCCTGTTTCTCAGCGTCTGGAGGATGACTGGGACCTGCGCTGATGAATATCATGATCTCCATCACATCAACAGTTCCACAGGGGAAGGAAGATGGTGTGTTCAAAAGATGGATATCTTCACTTAGCTAGGCAGCTGTCATTTCTCTTAATTATGCCTGCATTGGAGAGAATGTGGATGCCTGCTTCAAACGAACGTTCTGTGAAACTTCGTACCTCAAATACAATGGTTGAGATATAAAGGCAAGGCGCTTTTAGCATTGCAAAGGTATAGTATTAGCATAGCAGAGGAGAGCGATACAATAATATGCCGCATGCTTTCTTTTTTCAATAATGCATGCACTTGGATTTATGTATACGCAAGGGAACACAACACTAGCATACAATAAAATAATCTTTGCTTCAAGTATCTCCATAAGTCAGAGTTGACAGTTTTACTAATTTCGATGCTTCTAACAATTTCTTATTGTTATTTTAATGAGAGGCTACGTCTGTTTTCCTTACGGGGAATTTAACTGCATTTGTTATGGGGACCTATGGCTTAAGTTTCTTTTGGGAATTGAAACTACATTTTAAGGTCCTGTAGTTGACTCTGTATTGGGGATAGGAGGGGATTGTTGTCTCTGTTCTTGGCTTTACAGGTATAATCGCTATTGTGTATGTCAGTGCTATTGCAGTGTTTATCTATTTTATTATGAAAGATCTGGTTGTTATGAGATATTACTTCTTAGAAGAGTGTTGTTATGTTTAATGGGGTTGTAGCTGTCATTGCTATGATGTAATTGACACTATTATTAGGGATGCCACCATCATTGGAACTGGTATTTAAAGTCTTTCTACCAGTCATTGGTACCATCAGAAGAAATTTAAAATATGTTAGCAATCAACAGAATATTTCACACATCACTCCTATTGTTTCATATGGCTATGTTATTACTCAGACAGGATCCACTCGAGGTTTAAGTAGGCCCTTAGGTAGGTTTGTTCTTAAAGGAATTCTCCAGTGATAGCAAGTTAGGCAATGTCCATCGCATAGGTCTTAACTTGCTATCACTGGAGTAACCTGGATGTTGAATTTGAAGTTGGAACTGGTATATTTTATAATATAATATATTCTTTTCGTCTGTGGGATAACAGGATTTTTAGAATTTTGGGCTGTTTTGGGAAGAAAGATTAATAATAAAGTTGTATTGCAGACACCTTTTAATAACTCTTATATTGAACATTGCAGCCTGCGGCTAAAGATTGGTAAATTGCCAGCTTCACCGGAGGTCACAGTGGGCAAAGGGTTCTGTTTGTAACTAGAGGTCATTTGTAGGTCGGAAATCTACCATCAAAATAAAGCAGGGATAAGCCAGGGACACATACTCATATATCCAGGCACCATGGCGGCAGTAATCATCCTATACTTGTTATCCATTACTTCTTTTCTTCTAAAATAAACTTTTAAAATTAAGGCAATGAGGCTGCAGAGCTCTGGTTGGTTTCCCCAGAGCACCACAGTATTGTCTTTTTACTCATTGTTACAATGAGCAGAATAAGCCCCCCCCCCCTGCTCTCTCTCTCCTCCCTCTGTTTGTATAATGTAGCAGCAGCAGGAAGTGTTTGCTGGGGGAGGGGAGACATGCTCTGCTCATTGTAACAACCAGTGAAAAGACATTGTTGAGGGGCTCTGGAGACATAATTTTAAAAGTTTTTTTTATCCGAAAAACAAACCATTGAGCTCCCTGCTGGACCTCTCAAGTTGAGACACCTTTCAGATATTAAAAACAATATGGTTAACATTTCAGCCGTTTCTTGCCATTTTAGAGAAATTCACACTAAAAATGATATGGGATTCAGATGGAGGGTATAGAAAGGGTCTTCAAGCATCAAGAGTAGGAGATGTCAAGAGTAGACTATTGAACGGAGAGACATATTCGATGTTTATGCTGGGCAGACGCCATCTACTGAATACAATAGATATGTCCTTAAAAAGTATTATCTTGTTTGCATGTATGTTACTTATTTTCTATTTCCGCTGATATGCATATTCTTTCACCTCGTAGGTGACCATGTTACAGCAGATGAGGACCACTGTTTCATACCTTGGCTTCTTCTTTCTGTGTTTTAGTTTATGGCGTGTTCTGGTGGGTGTCATATCACATGTGACTTAGTTATTCTCTGCATTTTGCTGCAGCCTTCTATATTAAATATGTATCGATACAAGTCTGGTTTTCAACCATGCCTTTGATAATTTAGCTTTAAATATTCATATGTCTGCAACAAAGATGATCATCCTCCGCTTCCATGATTAATACTAATGACTGTATTCTTGAATTCACATACAGCTTTGTATATCATCATATTTGTATATGTATTATGATGTCATTAGAATTTAGTTCCATGTCCTAACTTGATATATAGATTAGAATTTTCTTTTAATATATGGAAACCTGATCACATGATTAGATGGGAGGTGCTTTTTCTCCATGTGACAATGTGGTGGGTGTTTTAAATACAGATGTTTCACACAGTGTTTTAGACCATGAATAAGGCTTGCTATCCGAAAGGCATTGGTCATCTTCTGTTTTGCTCCTGAACGCATGTGATTTTATATTCACCAATAAAGATGATTTAATTGCACCCTCCTTGGCTGAAGTTCATGCTGGATCATCTATTGTATGTTACCCTACTTACAAAAACTGTGCTTTGTTGGGTCCCAAACAATGCGTCCACTTCCCAGTGTCTGCAACCTATGTATCATCAGCATGTGCCATTGTCCATTGTCCGTGATAGTAGAAAACACTGCCAATGCTGCAAACCCAGGCAAGAAAATAATCTGCTCTTACTTCTGTGAATCAGGCAGTCGGCTCACACACAGTGCCATAAACCATGGATGTGTGCGTTAGCCAATAAAAAAGCATTTGTCTATGTGCTATCCATCGAATTAACAAGTAGCCCATGGATAAAAAACTATAAAACAACTGAAACTATAAACATTTAAAACCTCTAATTGTATGATGATTGATTTGTAAAATAAAAAAACAGCTTTACCTCTAATTGTATGATGATTGATTTGTAAAATAAAAAAACAGCTTTCTTAAACAATTGGCCATGTTTTGTGAACGAAATCTTTTTGTGAAGGAAATCTGCCAAAAAGTTAAACCTAAAATGCTATGTGTAAATTGAGGCAATGCTTGTCTACAATCAACACCTGTTCTGTCTTACGATAAGACATCATTCACACAACCAGCTGCCAGTGAGGCCCTGTACCTTAATATAGCCATTTTTTGATGGCAAAATGAACTTTTCTGAATCAATGTGCTGGCTCTGACTCTTCATCCTCTACTGGAGGCAATGAATCACGTGCCATTGAGCTCTGTGTCTCTTCAAATCACTGCTCTGACTCCTTGTACTGGGGACGTTTGCTAATATTCAATATAGACCTATTAAGCTCTATTACTTATAGAAAATATTGTGTCAATTTTTTTATACACAATGCCGACTGGGGTGCCTGTGACAGTGATATTATGGGACCGAGAGAAAAATCGCAGATCCTTTACGCATTATAACAATAGCAAACTGTACACATGTATGTGATACATACAAATCAAAGCAGCAGCCTCCATGGAGAATGGAAAGAGTAGAAGTCCTTTGAGGTTACGGTGACTCTGTCTGATGGTGGTCAGTACATGCATGGGTTACAGTTTGCTATTCTTTAAGAGGCTAAAGACCTGAAATTATGTCACCCTGGTACATGACCTGAAACTGCTAAATAATAGGAAGGCAATAAGGACATGAGAGAGTAGCTGGAGGGGCCGGCTGAGCAGGACAATGCCCCTTGATGCCATGTAATATAAGACAAAAGGGATTTATATGGATGTTAGCAAAACAATTTTTAGCTAAAAGAAGGGGGTCAGTCACGTAAATAGAGATCTATAGGACTCTGTCATAGCTTTATATGTGAAATGCAATTGTGTGATGATAGGTTCACTGTAAAGGGGATATGTAGATAAAGTGTGGAGAACTGGGGTGGTGATGGGGTTTACAGAGGCGTGTGAAGAGTCTTTAATATAACACAAAGTGCAAGAGAGAGAAAGAAGTTCAAGATCACAGCTGGAATAATAGGAGTGATCGGAACAGGGACAATACTTAGCACCACCCCTACTCTTTATGGAAGACACAGTATCACAACAGACACAGGTTCCATGTTGCACACATCTGTGAAAACATATCTAGAGAGATCAGCACAGAAGAAGAGATGAAAATCAAAGGCTTATTCTGTGAAACTCTAGAAAGAGGAGGTATATGCAAAGTTGCCTACAGTTGTTTTTGAAAAGAATATATTGGTGGGACGCTTAACTGAAAGATAACACATTGTTCTAAGCACTTTTCATGAGCGTAACTGAATACTCTAGTGATATCCATTAAAAGAGGAGGAGAAATGTATAGTTGTAGATTTCATGTTTCAATCCGGAAAATAGGGGATCCTTACGGATGGCATTTTTTCAATCTCTCAATGATTTCTTTACTTTACATATCCTATATAATCATAAGAGTAATTAATGGTCTGTGTATTATATAAAATAGAAATATTGAAACTAAAGGGGTCAGCAACTTCTGGTCAGTTTCTTAAACAATAATAAAATGGGTTTTTTAATGTCTAAAGGGGCTGATTGGCTGAAGCAGTCAAAATATAGATGCATTTATAAGACTCAACTGTTATAGTTACCAAAAGTTGTAATGCCTGAAAAATAGTAACATGGTTGTTTAACACAATTATTTCAAATTGTGCTTCTCAAATTCACTTATATTAGAACTTCACATTCTGCTAAAGTGCAGTGGTGAACTTTCTGCTGTATATAAATAAGACTTCATCATTGTTCTCTGGTATAGTACTCAGCAATGCTGAGCATCATAACATAATCTGTGTCATGGGAAGCAGAGCTTCTCACAGCAAAATTGCTCATCAATCTGTTGCACGCTTTTTTCCAGCAGCTTTGGGCTTACTTCCTCTCACTTTCTTCACGCATCTTTTCAGGTGTTTTTTACAGCCACAAAGCTTAAGTGGAAAGCAAAAATTACCTTTATCCACATAAAATGTGTGGACTAAGATGTTTGCGGGATCCCAGTCCTAGAAAAACAATGTTGCTATGGTGTATATATCAAAGCTCGGTAAGACATAACGTATGTATTTTTCTTCCTGTTATATTTTTTTCTGTTCCACACTCCCATTTTACCGTCAATGCCTTTCTTTTCCATATAGGGAAACAAATGTGAAAATTATTTTACACTGCCTTTGACATTAAAATAAACATATAAACTGTATCTAAGTATGCCACCGGTCAATCAACACCTGTTCTGTCTTACGATAAGACATCATTCACACAACCAGTGGCATCTTAGATACAAGTTATATGTTTATTTAATGTCAAAGGCAGTGTAAAATAATTTCAGCATTTGTTTCCCTATAATGGAAAGAAAGGCAGTAACGGTAAAATGGGAGTGTGGAACAGAAATAAAATATAACAGGAAGAAAAATACATACGTTATGTCTTGCAGAGCTTTGATATATATCACCATAGCAACAGTGTTTTTCTAGGACTGGGAATCCCGCCAAAACATCTTGATGTCCACACATTTTATGTGATGATAAAGGTAATTTTTGCTTTCCACTTAAGCTTTGTGGCTGTTAAAAACACCTGAAAAGATGCGTGAAGAAAGTGAGAGGAAGTAAGCCCAAAGCTGCTGGAAAAGCGTGCAACAGATTGATGAGCAATTTTTGCTGTGAGAAGCTCTGCTTTCCCAATTGACACAGATTATGTTATGATGCTCAGCATTGCTGAGTACTAATACCAGAGAAGCAATGATGAAGCTTATTTTATATACAGCAGAAAGTTCAGACTGCACTTTATCAGAATGTAGAATTCTAAATATAAGTGAATATTGAGAAGCACAATTTGAAATAATTGTGTTAAACAACCAGTTACTATTTCAGGCATTACAACTTTTGGTAACTATAACAGTTGAGGTCTTATAAATGCATGACACCAAACGCTTGATCAAAAGAACAATGGCCAAGTAGTCAAAAAATTCATATAGCAAATTTACTGTTTATTAATCACGATAAAAATTAATACAAACAATGACATCAGTAATAGATGGACCAAATAACAGATAAAAGGGGCTGTACAGGATAAATAGCCAATAAAAGGCTTAAGAGTAGGTTAAACAATCCATGATAGAAAAGTATTGTAGCAAAAATAAGAGATAGGACATAAGAAAACATGGCATATAGGACCAAATGTGTGACCTGAATAGGATTGTGTGTATACCATACCACGGAGAGGGAGCACACGCCACAGACCCCGACACGTGTTTCGCCGCTAGGCTTTATCAAGGGGAGTGCTGATTGTTGGAAATGGGAAGTTTTTAAAAGGCCACGGACCAATAGGGAATGGATCAAAGTAATTATCACCTGGATCGCTGCGCTGTGGCTGGAAGGCGTCCGCGCGCATCACACCGCCGTAACCGGAAAGTCACCAAAGAACCTGGATGGCAGTGCGGCGGGTGAGTGCGCATGCGCGAGAATGACGAAGTGTCGCGAGAACCACCGCGTATCATACAGCAGCGGTGCCTGATAGAAGCAGCTTATGCGCACGCGCAAAGAATGTAAATGGAGCGACGGAGCGTACAGGTAAGTATAGAAAGGAGTATGAAATATAACATATTGCACATGGGCCCTGAATAAAATTAATAAATATAAAAAGTATATACCAAAGAATTAATATATATACAAGTGAGTGCAAAATAGCAAATTGATCAAAATCACATAATACAATAGATAATTCGTGAAGTCATCACTGATAGAGATCTGAGCTTAAAGACAAAATGACAAAATGGGTATATAGACATAATATAAACAGAATAAAATACAGTGTATTATTATATAGTGAAAATAGCTATACATGATAATATAAAGAAAAACACGAAATACAATGGGTAGTGAACAAAGTGCAAAAAATAAGAAGTGAACACACGTGCATAGAAGGTATATATATATGCATATAAATAAGAGGGCAAATCCATGGATATGAATCAGGCCCGGCTCCAGCACCCGGCATACCTGGGCAAGTGCCGGGGCCCAGAGAGCTGCCGGGGGCCCACACACACTGTGCACATCTTCACTTCCTGTTTTCACTGAGGAAGTGTCCTGTGCCCTGCACTGTTCCTCCCTCACTCGGACAAGGCACAGGGCAGTTAGAGGTTGCTGAGCAGCCTGTGAGATACAGCACATAATGGGTTAACCCACCCTTCCCCCATCTCTTCACACGGAGCTGCAGTATAGCAGAGATCTGGCAGCTCAGAGATCGGGACGAAGAGATGGAGGAGGAGGAGAAGCCTGAAGACTCCTCAGTGTAATACCAGGGCTGCTGCAGACACCATAGGGTGTAATGGTATGTGACATGTATGTCTGTGTATTACTGATCCATATGGTGAGTGTATGGTATGTGTGATGTTGTGTTTCCCTGCAAGTGTATCTGTTTTCATCTATCTGTCTGTCAGTGTGTGTGTTTGCCTCAATGCTTGTCTGTATGTATCTGTATTGTGAGGTTCTGCAGCAGCTGAGAGGTGTATTATGAGGTTCCGCAGCAGCTGAAGGGTGTATTATGAGGTTCCGCAGCAGCTGAAGGGTGTATTATGAGGTTCTGCAGCAGCTGAAGGGTGTGTTATGAGGTTCTGCAGCAGCTGAAGGGTGTATTATGAGGTTCCGCAGCAGCTGAGGGGTGTATTATGAGGTTCCGCAGCAGCTGAGGGGTGTATTATGAGGTTCCGCAGCAGCTGAGTTGAAGCTTCAGTTTTATTACTTGGCAGAGGGGCACAGAGTTTTAGGCTTGTCCTCTTGGTTAAACGACCTCAAAACTGCCCTGACCGTGATACGGCTGTTTGGGATGATAAATTAGGGAATATTTTAGGAAACAGGAGACTGTTTTAGTTTCTGAATTTTAAATGCTGCCACTTGAGTTCACTGCAAAGGGGCCCCCTGAGGTTCTGTCGCCCAGGGGCCTACTGAAACCTGGAGCCGGCCCTGCACGTCATGCTGGGTGGAGTGCAGAGTCTCCTGGCTTGTGATTGGCTCTGTTTCTGGCCGCCAAAAATAACAATTGCGGGAGATGCCATTTTCTCGAGCTGGCAAAATACTCGTCCGAGCAATGAGCAGTTTCGAGTACGCTAATGCTTGAACGAGCATCAAGCTCGGACGAGTATGTTCGCTCTATATCTCTAGTCTCAACCCAACCTTTTCACTGTAAAGTACACAGTATAGAGCAGTGATGGCGAACCTTTTAGAGACTAGGTGCCCAAACTACAACCAAGACCCACTATTTTAACATCAAGTGCCAACACGACAATTTAAACAGTAACTTATTGCTCCCATTAAATTGTTTCGGCCCCCTGAGGACACCAATGCAATTTAAAGCACAAGGGCAAATTTAGACATCATTATAGTTTTTCTCCAGGTTCTCTCTGTGCAGGAAGAATCATGGGGCCAGCAAGGGGAAGATAATCTGGCCCTGTTTATAGCTTCTCACTTTTACTGCAGTTCCAATCAGTCAAGGATCTGTCACCTTAAAAAAAAGAGGGCAGCATCTCAAGATGTCGGGGACTGCCTGGTGAACTCTGTCCTGAGTGCCACCTCTGGCACCCGTGCCATAGGTTTGCCATCACTGGTATAGTGTGATTTTACATCACTGTATACTTTGCAGTTTACAATCAAGGATTGTACTTATAAATGCATCTATATTTTGACTGCTTCAGCCAATCAGCCCCTTTAAGACATTAAAAAACCCATTTTATTTATTGTTTAAGAAACTGACCAGATGTTGCTGACCCCTTTAAGTTTCAATATTTCTATATTTAGATAATAACGCAGTGTTCTTTAATTACAGACCATTTAATTACTCTTATGAATATCTTATAGGATATGTAAAGTAAAGAAATGCATTGAGAGATTGAAAAAAATGCCATCCGATAAGGATCACCTATTTTCCTGAATGAAACATTGACAATCTTCAACTAATACATTTCTCCTCTTTTAATCTGATATCAACTAGAGTATTCAGTTACGCTCATGAAAAGTGCTTAGAACAATGTGTTATACTTTCAGTTAAAGCGTCTCACCAATTATATTCTTTTTCAAAAAGCATATGTAGGACAACTATGCCTAATACCTCCATTTCTAGAGTTTCACAGAATAAGCCTTTGATTTTCATCTCTTCTCTCTGTGCTGATCATCTCTAGAGATGTTTTCACAGATGTTGCAACAGTGGAACCTTGTGTTCTGTGGATACTGTGTCTTCCATAAAAGAGTAGGGGTGGCATAGGATTGTCCCTGTTCCGTATCACTCCTATTATTCCAGGCTGTGATCTTGAACTTCTTTCTCTCTCTGCACTTTGTGTTATATTAAAGACTCTTCACGCCTCTGTAAACCCCATCACCAGTCCCAGTTCTCCACTTTTTATCTACACATAGTGGATGCTGTTTAACCCCTTTAAAGTGAACCTGTCACCACATTTGCACATATAAAGCTAGTGACAGGTTCCTATAGAGCTCTATTTACTGACTGACCCCCTTCTTTTAGCTAAAAATTGTTTTGCTAACATCCATATAAATCCCTTTTTGTCTTATATTACATGGCATCAAAGGGGGCGTGTCCTGCTCAACCGGCCCCTCCCATCTACTCTTCCTCATGTCTTATGCCTCCTTATTATTTAGCAGTTCAGGTCATGTAACCAGGGTGACATAATTTCAAGTCGTTTAGCCTCTTAACAATAGCAAACTGTAACCCATGCATGTATCTGACCACATGAAGTCACCGCTACCTCCAAGGACTTCTACTCCTTTCCATTCTCCATGGAGGCTGCTGCTTTGATTTTATGTAATCACATACATGGTGTACAGTTTCCTATTGTTAGAAGGCTAAAGGATCTGCGATGATGTCTCTCTGGTCCCATAACATCACTGTAACACAGGCACCCTGTCGGCATTGTGTAAAAAAAAATTGACACAATATTTTCTATAAGTAAATAGAGCTTAATATTTCTATATTTGAATATTAGCAAACAGTCCCCAAGTACAAGGAGTCAGAGCAGTGATTTGAAGAGACACAGAGCTCAATGGCACGTGATTCATTGCCAGCCAGGTAGAGGAGAAGAGTCAGAGCCAGCACATATGAGTCAGAAAAGTTCATTTGCACATCAGAAAAATGGCTATAATTAAGGTACAGGGCCTCACTGGCAGCTAATTTTAGGCTATAAAGGGAGGACCTGTAACCCTTTATCAGCAGGCATTGTTAGTCAGGGTGGTAAAATTTTGGTGACAGGTCTTCTTTAATGACAAGGCCCTTTTTCGTTTTTTTTGTTTTATATAATAATCATTTTTAATTTTTCCGTAGCAGCTTTACAAATGTGTTTTCATTTTTCCCTCACGACCTTCAAAAATCCATAACTTTTTATTTTTCTATATAGAGACCTGTGCGAGGGCTTGTTTTCTGCACAACAAATTGCAATTTATAGTGATGGTATTTAATATTCCATGCCATCTACTAGGAAGCAGGAAGAAAATTCCAAATGCAGTGAAATTGGTGAAAAAAATGCATGTGCACAGTTTTCTTGTGGGCTTGGATTTTATGTATTTCATTTTGCGCCCCAAATGTCATATCTACTTTATTCTTTGGGTTGGTATTATCACGGGGGTGCCACATTTATATCGATTTTATAAAGCTATTATACATTTACAAAAATTAAAACCTCCTACATAAAAAAGAAAATCTTTATTTATCCATTTTCTGGCACTAATTTTTCATGCTTAGGTGTATGGAGCTGTGTGTGGTGTAATTTTTTGCAACTTTTGATGATGTTTTCAATACTACCATTTTAAGGACTGTATGTCTATTTTACTTTTTATTGAATTTTTTATATTTTTCAAAATGGCAAAAAGCAGCATTTTCGGCTTCGGGTGCTTTTTCCCATTACAGGATTAAATTATGGGAAAAACTTTAGATTTTTATATATTGGCCATTTTTGGACACGTGGCAATACCTAACATGTTTATGATTTTTGTTGTTATATATTTATATCAGTTCTAGGGAAAGGGAGAGTGATTTAAATATGTAGGGTTTTTTTTATAACCCATTTTCCCCCTTTTTTTCTAGGTTGTCTGATTGATCCTACCATAAACTTCACAAGGGGCTGCCATCAAATCAAAGATGGCGGCCCCTCACACTGCCGGAATTTAAATGCCTCCGGCAGCTTTGCATGTTGCACAGCTTTGAGTGAACTTGCTCATTTTTTAATTAAAAGTTTTATTGGAGGCAAAATGGCAAAAAAGTGGTGATTCGGACATTTAGCTGCTATTTGCTATTACAAGTTTATTGCAGGAATAATTGTTTTTATATTTTGATAGATTTTTGGACGTGGCAATACCTAACATGAATGATATTATTTATATATTTATTTTTATGTGTGTTCTAGGGAAATGAAGTGATCTGAATAATTTTTTTTATATTTTTTAAAAATATATTTTTTATTTACTTTTTTTTTACTATTATTTCAGCCCCGCTAGTGTACTTGAACCCTAGGGGTCTGATCACTTATATATACTGCAATATAACTGTAGAGGACTCGGCCCGTAAGCACTCACCATACTCCCCTTACTTATCGCCCAACATATTTTTACCATGGGCGGTCATGAAGGGGTTAAGGCACTGAATGAACTTTTATATAATTTATGTAACATTTGTAATGTTTTGTACCAGTTTTTCTTTCTTTATGACAACACATTTTTGTCAGCTTGTATGTACTGTATCTTCATAACCCAGAATCCTAGACACAACTTATTGTCAATGTTAGTGGAATTAGAGATGTCGGGGGCACTCATTGAAGGAAACAAGCAGCTTCTCCTGATTCTAACGTAACTTCATGGTCACCCCGACTGACCATTACATGGCTATTGGGACACTACGTCATTAAATGCTGTGCCCTTGGAAAATATCACCTCACCCCTCATCATTGTGCCCCTAACCTACAGCAGACACCAGTGGTTTTGCCTGCAGCCTTGTGTATTCCTCTGACCTTGGCCTATTTCATGATTGCTTCCCTGCCGATCTGTTGCCTCGTGACCTGGATAGGTCAGCCTTTGCTAACTGAGACCACTCCACAGTTAGTTACTTAGTGGTTTCCTGCATCACATCTATAACAACTTTGGGAGTTGAAGGGTGAAAAACATTGCAAAAAAACATCTTTGGGAATAGCCCGTGTCAGTTTAATAGCACAGAGGATCCAGACCCACTGCATTACAGTCTCATACACCTTATGAAATATTCATTCATTTATTTTAAGCTGCAAATAACAAATAGCCTTCTAATTGTAAATACCTGCTACTAACTCTTGCGATTTGTGTAGATCTAACTAAAATGATAGGTCACCTTTTTATTATGAGAGATTTCTTTTTAATTGTAATGGTGGCTTAAGCCTATTTCTCTGTAAATATGAGGTTCAGTAAAACACATTCTCATGAAGGCTGCAAAGTCAAGGAGAAAAAAAATCAGTTTCTGCCAATTGCTACGCCTTCTGTCCAAGTTTCAGTCAAGCGTTCTTTCTTTCCATAATGCATTATGTATCTTAAACAAACAAACATATCTAAGTCATTCATCCATAGGCTTTCTGATCTAATTTTAACCCTCTAAGGAATCATGCTAAATCACATCCAGATAACGTCTGGCCATTGACTGCCCACTACTCTGAGGTTTATCAGCCACTCTGAGAATACTATGAAGAAAATACCTATCTATACTTTCAAACTTTAGTGCAGGATAAATCATTTTCTTCTTTGCTTCTTTTCTTTTCTTCTCACTAATCCGACTGCTGACAATTAATCTTCAAGGTCTGAAAAACCTGAAGAAAAAGAAAATCTTCCCCTTTGCTAACTGAGATAACAATGACATAGCCATATAACACCAGTATAAATATCAAAGCAAGGCAGTGAGTAGAGAGAGGTCAGGAGTAAATTCCAACATGTGATAGAAACAAGCAGTGATTTCTAGGAAAGGAAGGCTGCAGCTGTACAGATTGGGGGTCATTTACTAAGGGCCCGATTCGCGTTTTCCCGACGTGTTACCCGAATATTTCCGATTTGCGCCGATTTCCCCTGCATTGCCCCGGGATTTTGGTGCATGCAATCGGATTGTGGCGCATCGGCGCTGGCATGCACGCGACGGAAATCGGGGGGCATGGCCGAACGAAAGCCCGACGGATTTGGAAAAACTGCCGCATTTTTTAAAAAAAATGTGTCGCGGAGCTTGCACTTACCTTCACTCAGCCCGGCTAGGTGTGTTCCGGGGAACTTCAGCACAGCAGCACCACCTGGTGGACGTCGGAGGAACTGCCTTAATAAATCCTGACCGGACGCGAATCCAGCGCAGAGAACGTGCCGCTGGATCGTGAATGGACCGGGTAAGTAAATCTGTCCCATTGTCTGAACCTCTTTGGTGCAATACAAAGTTTCCAGAATTTGGACCTGTTATTTCTATGTTTTGCTTTTTCATTTAGTAGTTTCTAAGTAAGTTGTCAATAAGGTGCGAAAAGGCAGTCATCTTAGTGTGAGGGCTCGCTCACCACACACACACACTACTTGCCACAAGTACTATGGGTAGTAAGCCACAGTTGTCACTTAACCTTGTGTAGAAGTTACTAGGCGAAGGTCTTTGACCATTTAATATGGTGCTATTTCATGTACTTTAGGCTAAAAATATTGTTGTTAGTTAAAAATAGCTTGGTTTGTCCCTCGTGGATGCCTCTTAGGGTACGTCCACACGTTTACTTTTTCAGATGCAGTTTTTGATGCCCAAACTAGGAGTGGAGTGAAAATAGGTCTGGTTAAAATTTAGCTATTTTCTGCTACAGGGTTCATAATTGTTTTTTTATTTAATTGAACTGACATTTTAGGATGCAGCAATATCTAAATATTTATGATTTTACTTGATTACGGTACTTATTTTAATATGTGTAGGGCAGTGGTTCTCATCCGTTGTAATGCTGTGACCCCGCAATACAGTTACTCATGTTGTGGTGACACCAAACCATGCAGTTTGCAGTAAAAACACAATAAAATTGTGGCTCCAATGGCTTTAGGCGACCCCTGTGTTTCGGTCGTTTGACCCCTGCTAGGGTCCCGTTCCACAGGTTGAGAACCACTGGTGTAGGGTAATGTTCTCTCCGTGTTTGCGAGGGTATCCTCCAGGTCCTCTGGTTTCCTCCCACACTCCAAAACATGCTGTTAGGTTGATTAGATTGTGAGCCCCATGGGGACAAGGACTGATTTGGCAAGCTCTATGTAGCACTGCATAATCTGTGTGCGCTATATAAATAAATTATTATTATTAAGGGGGTGATTTCAATTTTTAATGTTTTTTATAAACCTTTTTAATTATTTTTTTACTATTATTTCAGCCCCTTAGGGTACTTGAACCCTAGGGGGTCTGATCACTTATACACTATGTTGCAGTATGTTGTAGATATACTGCTTCTATATTACAGTCTTTCTCAGACAAAAATTTCATATATTCTTTATTATTAGATAGAAATCAATAAAAGTTAACTACAAGGTGCATTTCGGCTACTAGAGCCTTTGTCAGAAATTCCCGGACGAAGGATCTAGTATCCAAAATGTGCATTGGAGAGTCTCACATGCAACCTTTGTTACTTATCGTAAGTTGGATCTGATTTTGTATCACTATTTTCACATTGCATGTCGTTTTTATTATACCGTATATACTCAAGCATAAGCCAGGTTTTTTAACACAAAAATGTGCTGAAAAACCCTACCTCGGCTTATACTCAAGTCAATGAGAGAAAACCTCTGTACTCATCTTTCCAACGCCACCGTAGGTCCTCTTCTATCTTCAGCGCTGTTCTGTCTTCGGCTCCCCACTGCTGCGTCACACACACACCATGACCTCAGCCGCTTGCCGACACCATAGTGTGTGTGCACCCAACGGCACCACTATGATGTCAGCAAGTGGCTGACAACATGGTGTATGCGACAGGACTGGATGGGGAGCCAAAGAAGGACCCGAAGATGAAGACAGAAGAGGACTTGCGGGGGCGTCAGAAAAGAGAGCACAGAGTTTTTTGGGCTTCTTTAGACTAGGCAGGGGGCTGCTAGCTATATATACAAGGGGAGGCAAGCACTGACTAAATACAACAAGCAGGCACTGGCTATATACAGTGAGGGTGCAGGAACTGGCTATATACCAGGGGTGCAGGCACTGGTTATATACTGGGGGGCAGGCACTGGCTACATACTATGGGGCAGTCACTGGCTACATATTGGGGGGAAGGCACTGGCTACATATAGGGGGCAGTCACTGGCTATATATTGGGGCAGGCAGTGGCTACATACTGGGGGTAGGCACTGGCTATATAGAAGGGGGAAGGCACTGGCTATATAAAGGGGGCTGGCACTGGCTATATACAAGGGGCTGCTGGCTATATACAAGGGATCAGGCACTGGCTATATACAAGGGGGCTGCTAGCTATATACAAGGGAGCAAGTTCTATATCCAGGGGGGCTGCTGGCTATATACTGGGGGATATAGGCTGATAGCTATATACTGGGAGCAGGGCACTACTGGCTATACTAGGGGCAGGCACTGGCTAAGTAATAGGGGGAGGGGCGGTCTATATACTTGAGAGCTGCTGGCTATATACTGGGGGGCATGTGACCAATGCAATTCCCACCCTCGGCATATACTTGAGTCATTAGATTTTCCCAATTTTTTTCTGTTAAAATTAGGTACCTCAGCTTATACTCGGGTCAGCTTATACTCAAGTATATACGGTAGATTTTTTCTTTTTTTGTAGAGTGGTCACTCCACCACTCTAGATTATAAGAGTGTATTTACACATTGTATATTTATTGGTGCATCTTCTACAGTAACAGTAATGATATCCTTAAACATGCTTTTTTAGATGACTTGGTTGCTTCCATAGACTCTGGGGTGACTCCCACAGTATTGCATTTGTATCCTGATTGTAACTATGTATTTAAATGACAGTAAAGATGATGTGAATTTTTTTTCTACATATCTTTTGTTGTGGTTATAATTAATTCTGTAGGTTTGTGTTTATATGCACAAGCCACTTTATGCTTTTGAATATATTTGCAAAATTTCTGGGGAGATTACAATATAAACCGACATATGATTTAGGGGGTTTAGATGAACATATAATGCACCACAGTCTAGCTGATTTCTAGTTTTGGTGTACTGAACAAACATAAAACTATAAAACCTTTATCTCCTCCTGTTAGTATATACTAACACCAACAAAGATGTATACAACAGAAAAGCATTTTGAAAGGTTGTAAGTGATTTCCCCTAAGTGTCTGTTAGAACAAAGGACTCCCTACCAATGAATCATTTGCCACATATCCTTGTCTACTGCCTTACTAAAGGCCAGAAGATAGCGCATAGATAGCTCTATGCAACAAAGAACTTTGCTATCAAGAGGGTCTTCAGAAAGAAAAGTATGTTGACATATTAGACACCTAACTTTATATAATGATGTCTGGCATTATTGTTTGCGCTTCAATAATGGCTTTTACAAGTTGGCTAGTTAGTGTTAATGGATATATTCAAGGTAACACTGTAAGAACATCATGCACAATGTATCCACTCTGCTTGTATGTTTTGTACTAGTTAAATATGAGTTCATCTGAGGTTAACATTAAGGTTGAAGAATAGGACACATTCAGTTTTAAACTGCACATATTCACTGTTATTTTAGAGATCACGCTAACTTTACTAAGATATTCAATATGTAAAATGAGTAAAATCATTAAAAATCTATAAATACAATGATAAAAATATAGTTAATAGTACATCAAAAAACACAAATTTTTCTTTCAGTTCTTTTGTATGGATCCTTAAATTAACCAGTTGCAGATGCAGGACGAGTATGCTTAGGAGATAACACATTATAACAAATATATTTGCCCCACGATCAGCAACACCGTGGCTCCTGCTACATCTGCCCCTAAGGGAGAAAGTTCACTTCAGTACAGTTTTAATCCATAGCTGCCTCAGTGGGTGATCACAGCAGTTAATGAGTCAGATAGAGGGATTGTTGTTGTGATTGCAGGGGTTTTCGTGGGGTTTCCATAGCAGCCAGAGGGTTCTTCTGGGTCTGGGTCTTCAAAGTACAGAACTCGATTAAGCCTATCAGGCTGGCTGATGGTGTAAAACAGTTGTAACAAACTGTATTACAGAATTATTGCAGTGTCTTATAACAGCAAACAGGACTTGGAATAGTAACAAAAGATAATTAATAAAAAAAAATATTGTAACTAATAAAAAAAAAGCCTTCCCCCTTTATTAAGACAAAATAAAACAAATTCAAATAAAATACTTTATTTTTCAGACACAGTTTTAGCAAAAAAAGAACTATGCCTGTGCATGTAACTGAACTGTGTGTGTAAATGACGTAAAATGTTGTATGATTGTGAGCATGAGTTTGTGTGTTTGCATGAATCAGAACTGTGTGTGTGCATTTAGCATAGCAGTGTATATTGCAGTTTTTAATCGGTGTCACATACATTTTTCCTTATTCTTGATCTTCATCCTTAGCAAGGTGCATTTTATAGTCTGAAAAATAAAGTAATAAAAGAAAATGGGGAATGCTGTAACAACATTGACTAAGAGATTATCATACCCATACTGTGCCAGTCTTAAAAAAATATGCATAAATTGCCATGTAAGTGCTTCCTGTCTCCCAAAATTAGCACCATATAAGACATTATCTTATCCTACTAAAAAGCTACAAGTCTCAAAATATTGTGGAAAATTAATAAATGGGTCCATCTTAAAAAGGTGTGGGGGTTTTTTTCACTAAAGTAATAAAACATAAGAAAACCTCCACATATTTGGTGTCTCCTTAATCACGCTTCAGAATAAGTGCAGCATGTTGTTTCTAATGTAAGGTGAGCTGCATAAATGTTTAATTAAACAAGTGGGAAAATAGCCCTTTCTCCATTCCCTGGCAGTAGAAACATAACACATTTTCATCATAATGATATTTTTACATAAAATTATGTAGCCATTGAAAAATACAACTCATACTACAAAAAGTAATCCCTCATATGACTATGTCAGATGAAAAAATCCTTCACCCTTAAAGCCCAAATAGACCATATTCCCAAGAGATTAGCACTACCCTGTACCATTTAAAAACTAAATGTGTCCAGTAGTCTCAGGTTTTTAACCTTCATTGAAAGGGTTTTCTTGCTCAAAGCAATTAATGAACAATTCTTGAAGATTTTTTGTTGCTAGCTGTCACAATGGAATTCATTGTTTGATATATGACATGCTGATTTTTTTCTTGTAATTTCAATCAAGCTTTTTTTTTACAATGTTAAATTCAGTTTTTTTGTAAAAATACAAAAAGACATAAATACACACATTTATTAGGTTTGTTACAGTATATACAATAACCAAAACATCAACAAGAGTGTCATGATCACCTCCAGTTGCAAGAATGGGTGTTACTTGTTCTAATTCCCTCTAATGGCCGTTTCTTAGCATCACAAACGAATCCTGGATCTGTGCTGTAAATAAAACCTACTTTCTGAACTCCAAACTAGTGCCAAAGTATCAGGTCTTTTCTGTGTGATCCTGTTTGTGTATTGATCTTTTGTATCCTTGACCTCGGCATTTGTGACCTTGACTCTGCAAATTTGGTTGTGACACTGGCTTTGGCTTACTACCTAGTTCTGCAAATCTCCTAGTGTTCCTGACCCTTGCTTTGATCCAGCACTACATAACTGGCTCCTAAACCACTAGTCACTTTCCTATAGGCTAAGCGATCTTCAAGTCCCTGGCAGCCAAATCCATCCTGCCTTGCAGCAGGCTTGTTAGACCCTGCAAACCTGTTCTTATTAGTACTAATAATTTATTATTTTGTAGTTATACATTTAAAAATTTGATCAAACAAATGAATACACATTTTTTTATTATAATAATTAAAAACATTTAAAAAAATGAGAATATAAGAAATAATTTAAACTTGCAACCCATACCTAGATTCTAGTTCTCCTTGAAGTCCCTATGCAAACAACCTATTAAAATGAAACAAATGTAATGATGCTGATGGGGGCATGTATGACCAAGGGAAATATTAAGGGAAAATGAGGACCAGGAGCCATAACGTTAGACCCAACCAGCTTCCCCTATCTAATTGCTGACTCTAACAGTAAAAAAAACAAAACACAGGGGAGAGGTTGAACAAGAATGTATTAAATGAAGGAGAATTATGCAGAACAGAAAAATAGAAAAAGTTAGAGAATTAACAGAATAGAAAAAAACATAATAAAGCAATACAGAATATATTAGCAAGCACCAGAAAAGACTTATTGCAAACAGTAGTAAGATGTGATTGGACCGCCCTCCCCCCTAACATCTAACCACCTGAAGCCCCAGAACAAACTCAGCAGGAGACAGACGGGAATGGTGAAATTCAATAAGACAGCCAGGAATGAAACAGGGCAGAGTCCAGACTAGTGCAAGACAAAATAGAGAATAAGTACAAAATTATAATCAGCACATCCTCTACTGAACTTTACAGATAGAGAATTGCTGATGAAGCCTAAACAGACACAGATGTTCCAACAAAGTAAATAAACTAGGAAACTAATTGTAAATGTGCAATGGTACAACAAATATGCAAACCTGGCAGTTATGATCCTAGGGGCATTGAGCAAAACCATCTGCAAACCTAAAGGGGTTGTCCACTTTCAGAAAATTTTGATATGGTTTGTGTAAGAAAAAGTTATCCAATTTTCCAATATACTTTCTGTATTAATTCCTTGTTGTTTTCTAGATCTCTGTTTGCTGTCCTGCCATCTTTCTTTACTTCCTGTAGATAAAAATATGCCCATGTGATGTGATGGACATGCATGTGCACAAGCCATTATCACACAACTCCTATTACTCTCTGTAATGATAACAGTTTGTGCACCTGCATGTCCATCACATCACATGGACAGATTTCTATCCACTGGATGTAAAAATAGAAGCTTTTATAGCAGAACAGCAAACAGAGATCTAGAAAACCATGAGGAATTTATACCGAAAGTATATTGGAAAATTGTATAACTTTTCCTTACACAAACCATATCAAATATTTGCTGAAAGTGGACATCCCCTTAAACAGTAAGGCCCAATAATCTTGTTCTGTTTTAAAGGGCATAGGTAAAATGAGCAAGTAAAACATGAAAACATGATACTTTAATTGCCATGGGCAACTAAAAATATTCTGACTTTCAGACAGCTTGATAAATGTGCCCCATTGTCCTTAATAGTAGATTAACTCAAAATGGAGTGAAATTACCTTGGTTCTATAACCAAGAATGGAATGGAAATTAAAAAATATACTGTAAGATTGCCACTTCTTTTTTAACAGTTTTTAATGTTTGGAACAGAATTATACAGTACAGGGAGTTAATAATCCCAGTGATCTCCCGGTGCCATATAGTGCCTATATGACATACTGTATACCTATAAATACTACCTATACTATATTCTACCATATACTACCATATAATATTCCACATATTACTATATTTTATTAGATAGCATCTATGCTACTTTTCATATACTATATTGAGAAAAAAACCTTAGCGGTTGCCTGTGGCTATAAAACTACTGTATCCATATGACTGTATACAGTTGTATAGATACTACTATCAGTGCCCTAGCTGCAAAACTCAGAACAGGTCCTATTTTTGCCTGTGTTTACGTCTCGGACCTTCCCATTCAAGCCTATTAGAAGGTGAAAAAAAACGATTCCACACAGAGATCTATGACTTTTGGGCAGCGAAATAAATGTGTGCAGAATTGAATGCATTTCCCCTACCTTCTACAGCTTTTCCCTTCTCTCTCTTGTTTCTTTATCTCAGATCCATAGTATTATGAGTGCCTGAGAATATCAACAGAATCTTCAACAAGGAAGAAATATGTAAAAATACTTCCACATTTTGCATTTTTTTCATAATGTCTCTGGAAAAACTCATAAAATCTATGTCTGGTACTGAAGAGGGTCGACGAGAAAAAAACTGTTGACCCATTAGACTCCTATAGGCTATTACGACCTGCCACATTCGTGGCACTTTAGTGACAGCTTTTACAAGTTGACTACTAAGTGATAATGGCCATTATTTATGGCAATGCTGTAGTAGTTTGTGTATAATGTTTTTTCTCTACTTCGTTTTTCATATGGTTATATAAAGGTTTGTTTGAAGAACATCAATGAAGAATAGGACACACATATTTTATATATAGTTATAGTTATTTCAAGAATATGTCCTTATAAAGCATTTGTAGTTTTTAAACTAACTGCTTGCCAACAGTTATCTAGATATTCTCCATTCTCTACAGAGATTATCAATACAAATAAAATTAAGTTAATGAAAGTACTTTTCATACAAAAGTAGATATCTAATATATAAAGCTTTGTGTGTGTGTGTGTGTGTGTATGCACAGTATGTATGTCCGCTAAAGGAATCTGCACCATCGCGTTTACAATCACCAAATTTTGCACCGTTGTTGCCTGTGACTCAGGGAACGTCATAGACCAGATTTTGAGCTGAAATTTTCACCCCATGTTTTCCAAAATTCACTTATTAACCACCATATACTGGAGCCATTGTCTGCTGCTGCTGTGGAAGTTGGAAGCTGAGCAGTGATTGGTTACTCTTCTGCCTCAGGTCATTCATATGAGCTCTGAGCTTTGATTGGTTACTATAGGCAATGAGTAGAAGACAGCTTGTCTGTGAGGTAAGATGGATAGAAATACAGAGATTTATCAGAAATGTCTGAGGTAAAACTGTCACCGGCAGTCTCATTCCAGTGAATGGTATCTGAGAGCAGAACTGCTCTAGTTGCCCATGGCAAACAATCGAACCTCAAGTTTAATTTTTGCACAGCTGATCTCTGATTGGTTTCCATGTGCAACTACAGCAGTCACTGGAATGAGACTGCCGGCGACAGGCAGTCACTGGAATGAGACTGCCGGTGACAGACAGTCACTGGAATGAGACTGCCAGCGACAGAGAAAGTCTGAGACAGTCCATAGATACATATAAAATATTTTTTTGTAGCTAAGAGCAGTTATTTACTATCCCAGGCAACACCGGGAGCTACAGCTAGTATGTAATAAAAAACAGGATGTGGACAGACTGACCTAATTGGTGGCTATTCAACCAATAAACAGGGATTAGAACTTTTGCCACATCAGGGTCACCAGTTGGTGGGCGTTTCCTCTTATAACCAGACGTTATTATGGATTGGCTGTGAATAATTTACTGCATTTTCACAATGGCCTTTGAAAAAGGCAATTAAAGGTAGCACATGCCAGGCTGGTTATAGTGAGGTGGGGTGTGAGAAGCCTAAATGGAGAGAAAAGTCTCCATGCCTATTGGGAAGGTAATACACTGACAACGTGGATCGGTAGTGTTATAATTTCCATGACTTAATCATATAACATGGATTGTATAGCAACCATCAAGCTGAGTACTTTTACACTTCTATGCTGTTTAATATTTTTTACTAATGATCGTTTAGTTTCTCACTCCATCACACAATCGATCAAGTCTGATTTATGAAATGGCAAATTTTGGGAAATATAATGTATTGCAATAGTATCAATTTAATGTTCCAGAATTAGCATTATTATACCTTTACATATAAAGATTTCACATCTGTATTACAAATGTGAACTTGCACGACATGATATACACATAGTACATAAACCAAGGAGTACAAACAAATCTCCATTTTCCTCTTGTCAAACTCTAATGTTGCGTTGTAAAAAATTAGGTGTCACATCCTTTCCAGCTAGATGATCTGCACTTCCATATGGTAAGTCACTACACTATCCATCTTGTACAGTTGAATTGTAGGGGCCCTGAAGATCTTCAGAAAAATGACATCTTTTTTACTCCATCTGTCACAAGCTGCAGAGTCCTGAGTATGTGGGTAATTGTCTTTCAATGGATAATGTTTTGGCAGCAGCCGAGAGAATATTCCTGGATCATTTGCTCAGTGAAAACAGGATTTATAAACATTTAGGGGATGAAATAATATTATTCATCCATCCAAGGCTCATATATTAAGTGCAGAGATGTGGAGCTGTTCTCAAAAAGTTTGTTACTACCATAGAATATACATTGGGGCAGATTTATCAAAAGTATACAGATAGACTAGACAGGTGTATGCTGCAAAGTCATAAATGATAAATCAAGCTTAAGACTGTCATGTACTTTGCACTCATATGTTTTTACTTGGTTTAATACAGAAAATTGTACCAAAATTCAGCTCCCCAGGTTTTTTCTGTGAAGCAATGCCCCCTTTTAGTGTCCATGCCTCTTTTGTCATACTAGTTATAATAGTGTCTAAAAATTTTCTTTAACCCTTGATAAAAGTGTCGGAGAAATTTAAGACAACGTTAGTTCACATAGAGGAATACACTCACCGGCCACTTTATTAGGTACACCATGCTAGTAACGGGTTGGACCACCTTTTGCCTTCAGAACTGCCTCAATTCCTCGTGGCATAGATTCAACAAGGTGCTGGAAAATTCCTCAGAGATTTTGGTCCATATTGACATGATGGCATCACACCAGTCTGAGATGATTCCAGCTTTATGACATGGCGCATTATCCTGCTGAAAGTAGCCATCAGATGTTGGGTACATTGTGGTCATAAAGGGATGGACATGGTCAGCAACTATAGTCAGGTAGGCTGTGGCGTTGTAATGATGCTCAATTGGTACCAAGGGGCCCAAAGAGTGCCAAGAAAATATTCCCCACACCATGACACCACCAGCCTGAACCGTTGATACAAGGCAGGATGGATCCATGCTTTCATGTTGTTGACGCCAAATTCTGACCCTACCATCCGAATGTCGCAGCAGAAATCGAGACTCATCAGACCAGGCAACATTTTTCCAATCTTCTACTGTCCAATTTCGATTAGATTGTGCAAATTGTAGCCTCAGTTTCCTGTTCTTAGCTGAAAGGAGTGGCACCCGGTGTGGTCTTCTGCTGCTGTAGCCCATCTGCCTCAAAGTTCGACGTACTGTGCATTCAGAGATGCTCTTCTGCCTACCTTGGTTGTAACGGGTGGCGATTTGAGTCACTGTTGCCTTTCTATCAGCTCGAACCAGTCTGCCCATTCTCCTCTGGCATCAACAAGGCATTTCCGCCCACAGAATTGCCGCTCACTGGATGTTTTTTCTTTTTTGGACCATTCTCTGTAAACCCTAGAGATAGTTGTGTGTGAAAATCCCAGTAGATCAGAAGTTTCTGAAATACTCAGACCAGCCCTTCTGGCACCAACAACCATGCCACGTTCAAAGGCACTCAAATCACCTTTCTTCCCCATACTGATGCTCGGTTTGAACTGCAGGAGATTGTCTTGACCATGTCTACATGCCTAAATGCACTGAGTTGCCGCCATGTGTTTGGCTGATTAGAAATTAAGTGTTAATGAGCAGTTGGACAGGTGTACCTAATAAAGTGGCCGGTGAGTGTATTTTACCTATTCTTAGAACTTTTTAAACCTGAGTAATAAGGCTGTCTATCGTTCAATGAGTCACTCACTCTCATTCCTATGGTGGCCAGGGTGTCATACAGTCCACATTGCAAAGCTGCAGATGTAGCCAAGTTTAACTTGACTTTTTTCATTGAGTAAAGGTTCAAAGGCTCACAAAATCAATACAGTCTAATCAACCCAATCATCAACATCCTCTCCAACAATCCTTTGCCTTGTTCCATTGCACTACTGTACTATGAGTTTTCTGGGTCTATAACTCACTTTTAACAAACCCACTGAGCAGTTACTTGCTTTGGCTTCAAGGCCACCAGCATTCTAAGCTAAGTAAAACTCAAGCCTACTGGTCTAACAGCAACACTACACTACATCAGCTTAGAGTCATTACTAAAGAGTTAATTTCACATTATTATCACTTGGATAACACACAGGGTCAGACATAGTTATATGGGTTCAGCATTATTATATACTAAAAATCTGGTCTTAGAAGATCACAAAAGGTATTGCAATTAGAAAACCATCTTAGATAGACAAAATAATAATAATTCTTTAATAATAATTTTTTATTTATATAGCGCACACAGATTACGCAGCGCTGCACAAAGCATGTCAAATCGGTCATAAAATGAAATGTTTTCCCCATATTTTTATCTAATTAAAAAAAAACTGGAGACCAATGTGTGTTAGAAAAATAACAAAACTGAACATAAATAGTTTGCTTAAATGAATCATAAAATTGATAGTAACAGCTCCTCCCTCTCATGAACTGCTGCCAGTGATACTGGATTTGTGACTTCTGTGAACTCCCTGTGAATCTTCAGCCCAAGCAATTTCAGAAATGACTAGAAAACAAAATCTTTTCATCCAGTAGCTGGGGAGAGAGGGCGCTACCAACACATATGTCTCATAGAGCTCGTAACCTGGAACCAGCTCTACAATGTGTTATGTGTACCCCCATGTATGTAGTGATGGAGCCTTCATGCAGCCTATATGTGGACAAATCTGTACATGTTTGTATGTGTAAATTTTACAGGGGTTCATACATCCATGTGAAGATTGTATGTGTTTTTGTTTGTGTGCATGTATACAGGTTAGCCATCAGTATGGTACATCATATAAGTAACTATAACAAAATAGAATTGTTTAACAAAAAACTCTCCCTGTCTGTCTCTCTATCACTTACTCAATCTCCCTGCCTGTCTCTCTGTCACTCACTCCCCCTGCCTGTCACTCACCCTGCCTGTCTCTCTATCACTCACTAACTCTCCCTGCCTGTCTCTGTCACTCACTCTCCCTGCCTGTTTATCACTCAACCTCCCTGCCTGTCGCTCTCTCACTCTCTCTGCCTATCTCTATGTCGCTCACTCACTCTCCCTGCCTGTTTCTATCCCTATCCATATTATCTCACACATAAGCTGTCTTATATACATTGCTTATAGTAATCAATCAAAGCTCAGAGCTCATATTAATGATTTGTGGCAAAATAGAGACCAATCACCTCTAAATGCCACAGCAGGCAGTAGGTAATGCCTCTTGTTGATGGTGGTCACGTGCAGGGTTGGAAAGCACTAGGGTGGAAATTTTGATTCAAAACCTAGTCTACGTTGTCCTCTGAGTCACAGAGAGTGACTATGCACAATTTGGTCATTGTAAATGTGTCGGGGCAGATTCCTTTAGCGGAGATACATACACACATACACTCAGCATTATATATTAGATTAATATAATTACTGTCTCAATTTTATCTCTATATTTAAAATAATTTTAGGAATGATGCAGAATACCAATGATCAATGATATGTAATAGTTAGTGCATTAACTGCAAAGTTGGAATAACTCACTAAGAAGATTACTCTACATCTGTGATACCTAACAGAAAATTAAATAAGAAGAATGAAGAAAATGAGTTCATCATTGCACAGCAGACATGATATAAGGCATGCCACCTGGCCCCCGGCTTGAATGCCCAGAATCTATAATCCTTTAATAATACTGCTGTTTTTGGTCTCTCATTTGTCTTCTTTATTGTCCCATGCATTGCATTCTCTCGGTATGTAAGAGCAACATTTCTTATTCAATTGCTTCTGTATTCTATAACCTGTCCTTTTCATTCCCAGTAATTGCAAACTGATGCAGTTGCACAATATACTTACACCTTAAAGAATAGTAACTATTATAATATAATAACCTCTATACGTTGCCTTTGAGAAAATGGCTTTACAGTCATTAAATGTTGATTTAAAAATGTCTAAAATATTTGAGAGTACTGTTTGTTGTTATTAATATCAGTGGGAGTGGGGTTTTCAAGGGAGAAGGCAGAAGTTGAATGTTATATTTCAGAAAATAAAAAGGGTAGAACAAGGTCAGGAAGAGAAAGAGGAGCTGGTATAAAGCCATGGTTGTTACTGGTATGACTAGTACATTGGTGGTTACTGGTTAAGTAATTCAATGCAGTGGCCCATCATGTATTCATTTGGAACTCTCCTTGCTTATTGTCCTATAACATCATTAAAAAATATATAAAAATGTGTTCATAATACACCAGTTGTCCATTTTTTTTCATTGTTTCTTTTTTCTATTGACTGGGGGTCCACACGCCCATTTTTTCCTTGACATTTATATCAATTTTTCCTCTGTCATACATGTTCTGCTACCTGTGAACTTTATGTAGCCTCTATGATTTCAAAAGGCCTTAATTTTGTTGCATAATGGACTCTCTTCTCCCTCCAAGTAGAAGAGTCTGAAAAACATGTTATACAATGTCAAAATAAGTAATTGTATTCGAGAATATAGTTCCACTGGAGATCTATACTTACCTAGCAACCCCCATACAATTAATAACCATTTTTTTTTCTAGGTATGGGAACTCCATCACTAATGTAATGTGAAACAGTGAACTCGATTTGTTTCCTTTTGCTCTTTGGACCGGAAGAAAGAATTATATTATGGCAAGAGACCATTTCAGGTAGATAAGCCCATAAAAATAAGGAAAAAACCAACACATATATGACATGCTGACCATTTTACATAATCTAAGATGTGGAGCTTTAATTTTGTTTTTATTCTTGTCATGAAAAATGCAAAGAAAAGAATCAACACCAATAATGGATGAAGTGCTGGGATTGAGACTTATGAAGCTGTCAAAGTGCTTATGACACAGAAGGACATTTACATATAGAATGCCAGCTTTAAACCCAGGAACATCTTGTCTCATTTGTCGAAATGCACTTTGTAATGAAAGAAAAAAATTTTAGTCTGTGTCTCCCATGTGATTTGTATGGGCCTACTATGCATCTTGCGAAACCTGGGGTTAATAAGTACCAGTAAAGTTATTTACAAATACCTCAAAAAACTTTTCTTGCACTCCTGGTTACATATTTAGGATTCTCCAGAGAAACAATAATTGAAAAATATCAGTCAAAAAACAAAGGGACAATGATCAACCATATATCTACCTGATTTAATAGAATTTTCCTCCAATTCTATCACTGACATCTAAAAAGAAGTTACCAAGCTCCTACAGTTGAAACCAGACATTTACATTTATTATATAAAAAGACACGCATGCCACACAATGTTCTTTCTTCATGATGGCATCTATTTTGTGAAGTGAACCAGTACCTTCGGCAGTAAATAAACCCCACATGATGCTGAGACTACTGTGTTTCACAGTTAGGATGGTGTTCTAAGGCTTGCAAGCTTCTCCCTTTTTCTTCCGAATGGTCATTATGACCAAACAATTCAGTTTTAATTTCATCAGACCACAGGACATGTCTCCAAAAATTAGGCTTTTTGTTCTTATGTACATTGTTCTTGGCTTGAAATGCACATTTTGGATTATCTCACAAACATGTCTCCTTCTTTAACAGTATGATGGCTGTACATTCCCATCTTGTTTTTTTTGTATGTAATTTTTGTAGAAATAAACAAGGCACCTTCAAGGATCTGGAAATTGCACCCAAGTATGAACCAGACGTGTGCAATTCCACAATTCTCTTCCTGATATATTGGCTTTTTCTTTAGATTTTCCGATGATGTTACACAAAGAAGCAGTGTGTTTTGGATATGGCTTCAAACACATCCACATGTGTTGTCAATAAACCAAATCAGAAGCTTCCAAAGGCATGACATTGTATGGGCGGTCCCAAATTTTTTAAAGGCATTATAATCATAGTGTATTACACATGAATAAAAATGTCTTATATTTTCGTTATGACATTTGCAAAACATAAATAATTGTGTTAATCCTCCTAATTGACCTAAAACAGGAAAGGTTTATTCTGATTTCATGTCAGTAAGAAAAACATGCATTTATGTCTTTTTATTTAGTGTAGGTACACTTCTTGTTTTAACTGTTTACATACTGTTTATTTTTTAAATGTATGATTTTAATTCTAGCAGTAATTTTTGCATATTACTATATTTCTATAGCCCCATAGTAGACCATTTTCTTTATTTTTTTAATCAACTATTTTTACTTCCAGAACTAAGTTAAGTGTTTTTTTAAGACAAACAGTACTTCCTAATATCACCATTTAATATGCAGTGCAATGTACAAGAAAGCTGGAATATTATTCTTAAATGGGTGGAATTGGAAAGTGAAACTACAAATGCACCATTTTTTTACATGTTACATTTTATTGCATCCATCAGCAGGCAAATGATATGTTACCTTTGGTTTAGCAAGATCATACCAATACTCCTTTTATGTAGTTTATGACATTCTTAGAGACTGTGATTAGGGTCAATATGGTAAAGATGAGCCCCCCCCCCCCCCCCCCAATTAAATGCCACAACTAAAATTGACTGCAATCTATGGGGTAAAGAAGTGTGCTTGTTGCTGCAGACCCCAATCCTGTATGGGCATTGATCATAATAATAATAATTATTATTATTATTTATTTATATAGCGCACACAGATTATGCAGCGCCGCACAGAGCTAGCCAAACCAGTCCCTGTCCCCAATGGGGCTCAAAATCTAATCAACCTACCAGTATGTTTTGGAGCATGTATGCTGAGGGTTCTGGGCCCTCTCCATAGCCCTGTTTTGTAATGGGAATGAGTTTAACTAGCACAAAACATCTGGCTGCAGCATTTTGGTTTCAGTAAGTTCCTGAAGAAGACTGATGTAAGAGTAACTGCTGTCAGTGTAAATCTTTCCAAAGATTGAGGACAAAAGGAAAAACCATAGTGGGTTTCCACATTTACAGAAAAATAGATTGGATTTGTAGTTATTTTTATATTTTTTTATTGTAATTATTATCCTCAACATTGTACATTTGAAGATACAATATATTGCATGTAGCTGTGTTATACAATGAACAAAATATTAAGGTGCTTATAGTAATTAAGATAACACTCTGAAGGTAGTTCTCCTTTAAACAGAATACTAGTTCAGGAAGATTTAAAGAAGTTGTGTGAATCTGCTGTAACATAATAAATTTAATTTGGTTAGAGAGAAAAAAAACTTGATTGAATATCCAGATCTTTGTTTTGACTTGCAGAACCGTGTTGTAAAAAGCTTGTGAAGCTACTTTCAGCAATAACGGAACTGCCATCGTGCATGACAAGCACTAAACGCATATGGTTTTGGAACAAAACAGCAAGTCTTTGCTTGACCTTGCTAGAGTTGAGAGCACTCAGCAAATGGCAGTGGATGATAATTAGGTAATGCAGACTAAATTCAGCACATAAAAGTATGAAAGATATGACATGGACCACCAGGTATATCATTGTCTAGCCTGCATAACTAGCTTCTATTATTATTTTCAACTCTCCTGCTTCATCATAACGCTTTCCCCTCCAATATTCCCCATGATTAAACCCTATAATTAGCCTGTAAAAATTCATTGAGGAGTGTCTTGTAACCCCTGTTGGAATGGGGCATAAACGGAACTAAGCGGAGAATATTAAAGTTTCTTACTAGCTGAGTTAGCATTGCTGCTTTGCCCATTTAGTGGATTTATCGTTTCCAAGCCACAAGATCTCACATTTAAATGCGTGTTAATAATTCTGTCATCAAAGACAACGACCTTCTCCAGCCGTTACAATATACGATTTGGCTGCTGGGAAAAACATCCATTTGGTTTCTGCTAGTCAAGGGAAAAAAACAACAAAAAAAAAACAATAGGAAAGGAAATAAAAAGCTTCCGAAAAAGTATCTGAGATTTTTCTAAAGGATATAAAAGTGTTGAAGGGTAAATGTTTAAATGTCAATATGATGCCTTTTAACCATATGTTTGATTCGAAACAGCTAGCCTTGTGGGAATAAACCAAAAGAAACCAATAAAAAATTTAGTGAACAAAACTCTCTAAAAAGTAAATTACTCCATTGGACCTTGCACTCACCCTTATAAAATTAACTTCAATGTAACTGTCTTCATGTATCAACCAAAACCAAGGTTAAAGGTTCAGTTCTGAATATGTTGGCTTTACAACAGAAACAGTTTTTAAACACCGCAAAAGAATATTGTGAAGAGTGAGATCTTGAGAAATGTGTGATCTTGTGACATGGTCCACATTATATAGAAGCAATAACAGCACCTGCTTTACATTAGAACCAATAAAACAACAAGATACAATACTTATGACATGCTGTGGTAAATTGCTACAAAACAGCTTTGCTAAAAAACAAGACACTGGCCCACATTTACAGTGCAAACAGCACCATATGCAGTTTGTCTGTGTAGTGTCCAGGATGCACCAGATTCAGGATTTCTAGTGCACGTTCTTCATGAATCTGGTGCTTCCTGCACTGCCTCAACAAAGTGCACCACTTTATTTGTGCACCTTTAAAGGAAACCTACCACTTTAAAATGCCAGTTATAACCCTCAAATACCTACACCAGCTCAGGGTGAACCGTGCGCCTGATTAGGAAGAGCTGGTGACGTCACCAAGCTCTCGGACACACTTGCGCCTGCGGCACTTCCTAATCAGGTGCACGCAAAGTCGCACGCATAGTGCACCGAGCACATATCGTGGTGCTCCAAAGCGTGGTTGGGATATAAAGAATTTAACAGTTTAAAAAGGAATACGGCGGTTTCTGCAAATAATGAAGATATGCTCCGGCATCAGCTCACCCTGAGCCAGTGCAAGGTATTTGAGGGTTATAACTTCAGCGGTGTGTCAGTTTTTTGTAAAGACACCATATGTCGTATCTGCGGGCAGAAAGTGAAGCGTGGCCAGGGAGCTAACCTTGGCACCATGGCCCTGTGCCAACACATGAAGCGTCACCTTTCAATGGCCTGGGAGAAACGGGTGTCAGATGCGGTCAATCCTGCAGGTGCATCACCAGCAGCAGCACCTAGTGGCACACATGCTGTTTCAGCAAGTCAAGGCTCCAGCACCTCTGCCGAAGGGAGCTGTTTGTCTTTGACATCATCTGCCGGTCCAGATGCTCCTGCTCCTCACTACGCATGGCGCCAGCAGTCTTTGAGCGAGGCGATTACAAAAAGACAACTCTATGCGTCCAGCCATCCTAATGTGCAAAAGCTTTTTGGTACTGCAGCCTCTCCCTTTCCAAGTCGTGGACTCTGCACCCTTCAGAGAACTAATGGCTTGTGCCGAACCGAGGTGGAGAGTTCCAAGCCGCAATTTTTTTTTCCAAAAAGGCTGTGCCAGCCCTTCACCAATATGTACAACAGAAGGTGGGCCAGTCCTTCAGCTTATCAGTTTCTTCCAAGGTGCACGGCAGCGCGGACGTGTGGAGCTGTAATTATGGTCAGGGCCAGTATATGTCCTTTACGGCCCACTGGGTGAATGTGCTTCCCGCCCAGCCACACCAACCACTTCCACAAGAGACGGCGCTTTCTCCTCCATGTTGTCAAACTGCTGCTCCTGCGCCAAAGTCCGCCTCCTCCTCCTTCTCCACCACCACCTCAGCCTCCACAAGGGCCTCCATCATACCACATGTGCTGGGCACAGCGGTGTCACGCAGTTCTACACCTGGTTTGACTGAGCGAACGAAGTCACACAGGGGAGGAACTGCTCCGCGTCATGCAAGAAGAAATCAATGTGTGGCTTTCTCCACGACAACTAAAAATCGGAACCATGGTGACAGATGGGAGGAACATGGTGTCTGCACTGCACTGAGGAAGGATGATCCATGCGCCCTGCATGGCGCACGTGTTCAATCTGGTAGTCAACAAGTTCCTGAAGTCTTATACCCATCTGAAAGACATTCTAAAAATGGCCCGGACACTGTGCACGCACTTCAGTCATTCTTACAAAGCCAAGCACACCCTCCTCGAGTTGCAGCCCGAGAACGGCCTACCCCAACATAGTCTGATATGAGATGTTTCCACCCGTTGGAATTCCAGCCTCCATATGTTAGACCGCCAGTATGAACAGAGAAAAACCATTAATGATTTTTTGATGATGCAAGCGGACCGTAGTACTTCCCTGTGTAACTTTGATGTGAGCCACTGGCAGCTCATGCATGACACCTACCGTTTGCTCAGGCCTTTTGAAGAGGTCACGTTATTTGTCATTCGCCAGGATTGCGGGATGAATAACGTCATTCCACTGCTTCATGTCCTGGAACTCATGCTGCAAAATCTGTCTGGTCAGGGCAATGGAGAAGTGGAGACTACATCTCATGGTCACATGAGTCCTGTGGGGGCTGAACTGAAGGAGGAGGAGGAGGACATTGGAGCACAAGCAGAGTCTGGTGCAATTTATGGTTTTTCTACTCAGGTGACAGGAGAGGAGGAGCAGGAGCATCCGGAGGAGGTAGAAGACGAGGCAGATGACCCAGAAGCACAGTGGCAGTATACTGTGGATATGGAGGCCTGGAGTCCCTCAGAGTCACTTGCGCAGATGGCCTGTAGCATGCTGCTTTGCCTAACTAGTGATAGTCGAATATTCAACATCTGGCATAGGGATGACTTTTGGCTCTCCACCCTCTTGGACCCTCGCTACTGGTCCAAAATGGGTGACTTTTTTCCGGCTGCTGAGAGGAAGGAACAACTGGCATACTATAGAGAAATACTGAGCACACAGTTGGCCGCTGCCTATGTGCGCCATTGTCCATCCTCTGTCAGGTCTGACCGGGGGATTCCTGGCAGTCATTGCTCACGTACTACTACCACGGCTGCTGTGGGGAGCTGGGGGGGTAGGAGCAGTAGCAGTACCATCAACAGTCGCTTAAGTCTGGATTCCTTAATGAGCAATTTCCTTCACCCGCCTAGAGAGGAGGGTAGTCGCCACCAGCAGCAGCAGCAGGACATGAAGCAGACCCTGCACCAGCAGGTGGTGGCCTACTTGGACAGCACTTTACCACCTGAGGTAGAGGATCCCATGGACTACTGAGCAGCCAAACTTGACAACTTGCGGAGTTTGCAGTAGAGAAGCTGTCCTGCCCGGCCAGTAGTGTGGCATCAGAGCGGGTGTTCAGTGCAGCGGGGGCCATCGTTACCCCCAGGAGAACCCGCTTGTCCACCCGTAATGTGGAGAGACTGACCTTTGTCAAGATGAATCAGACTTGGATTGGCCAGGATTTCAACTCACCAATGCCTAATGCATCAGATCAGCCATGACGCCTCCTCCAAATGTTGAGAAATGAGTCGGGGTTCTAACTACTTGCCTCAGGTACTATTCTGATGCTGCCACCCACCTGATGCCACACATATGCTGCTAGTTGCACCATCTGCCTCCTACCATCTTTACCAGGGACTGGAATTGTCCGCCACCTCCACACTATAGCAGATGACCCAGAAAGCACAGTGGCAGTATACCTGTGGATATGGCAGGCTGGAGTCCCTCAGAGTCACTTGCGAGATGGCATGTAGCATGCTGCTTTGCCTAAAAGTGTAGTCGAATATAAACATCTGGGGCATAGGGATGACTTTTGGCTCTCACCCTCTTGGACCCTCGCTACTGGTCCAAAATGGGTGACTTTTTTCCGGCTGCTGAGAGGAAGGAACAACTGGCATACTATAGAGAAATACTGAGCACACAGTTGGCCGCTGCCTATGTGCGCCATTGTCCATCCTCTGTCAGGTCTGACCGGGGGATTCCTGGCAGTCATTGCTCACGTACTACTACCACGGCTGCTGTGGGGAGCTGGGGGGGTAGGAGCAGTAGCAGTACCATCAACAGTCGCTTAAGTCTGGATTCCTTAATGAGCAATTTCCTTCACCCGCCTAGAGAGGAGGGTAGTCGCCACCAGCAGCAGCAGCAGGACATGAAGCAGACCCTGCACCAGCAGGTGGTGGCCTACTTGGACAGCACTTTACCACCTGAGGTAGAGGATCCCATGGACTACTGAGCAGCCAAACTTGACAACTTGCGGAGTTTGCAGTAGAGAAGCTGTCCTGCCCGGCCAGTAGTGTGGCATCAGAGCGGGTGTTCAGTGCAGCGGGGGCCATCGTTACCCCCAGGAGAACCCGCTTGTCCACCCGTAATGTGGAGAGACTGACCTTTGTCAAGATGAATCAGACTTGGATTGGCCAGGATTTCAACTCACCAATGCCTAATGCATCAGATCAGCCATGACGCCTCCTCCAAATGTTGAGAAATGAGTCGGGGTTCTAACTACTTGCCTCAGGTACTATTCTGATGCTGCCACCCACCTGATGCCACACATATGCTGCTAGTTGCACCATCTGCCTCCTACCATCTTTACCAGGGACTGGAATTGTCCGCCACCTCCACACTATATCATGGTGCCACTATAAAGGCTCCTGCTGCTTCTGATGCCGCCTTCACACTATATCATTGTGCCACTCTGCGGGCTCCTGCTGCTTCTGATGCCACCAACACACAATATCATTGTGCCACTCTGTGGCTTTCCCTGGTACTGCCACCATGTTGCTGTCACCTGTGGGATCCTGCTGCTGATGCCACCTCCACACTAAATCATTGTGCCACTCTGTGGCTATGCCTGTAGCTTCCACCATATTGCTGCCACCTGTGGGCTCCTGCTGCTGCTTCTGCTGCCGCCACCTCCACACTCTTATCATTGTGCCACTTTGTGGCCTACCATGTTTCCACTACCTCCATATTTTGTCATTGTGCCACTCTGCAGCATACTCATGCTGCTGCAAACTGACCGCTGTCTCCCTGGAACACCCTGTGATTTCCATAATGCTGTTTTTACCCTCCATCACTCTATGACGTTGCCACTATTCTTGATCAACTCCTGTTTGTTTTTGGCTTTAGCAATACTGATGGATTATTGACCGATTGAAAGAGGACACTGACGCGTGAAAAGAATGGCAAAATGATCAGTGACGTCAATGCAAAATTACTGCCGACATCCTCTGCACTCTTTTGGGGGGCTTTCCACATGTATCCGTGTTTAACAGAACAGGTTCTGTCGTAATCTATGGAATCATCTGATGTCAGTGTAAAAAAAGAGTACACTCTTTGATGTTATAGCTGGATCTTGGCCCTTGGCTCGGTCCTTTTGAGCTGGTACAGACGTTACCTTGTCAGGCTGTGTTCCCGCTTCGCTTATTTGGGGAAGTTGGCCTATGTATGTGCACATGGAAGTGAAGAGTGAAGCGATTCTAAGAGCCGCGGCTATCATGTGCGTGTCATACTAAAACACAGCATTATTTGAAGACCAAACCACGCTCCCTATGCATATTTAAGCATGGCACAACGTTCTACAACACCCTACAGGCTCTCTGCAGCCAGGCAATGCCTGTTTTTTTAATGGGATTCGTTTTGATTTGATTCGGGTCGAATCAAATTTTTAAAAAAAAATTGGCGAATTAGGACGAAACGAATTTTGACAAATTCACCCATCTCTAGCACTAAGCTAAAATAAGCTTATAATTTTCTAATTTACACTCACTAGCTATCTGCAGCCTGTTTGCCTGTTTTACCTGGTACCCCTTGCTGCTTTCCCTGCCCTTGTTGATCATGGTTTCCATGGGCATCCGTGTCTGTAGCTGGAGAAGAGTAGAGGGTTGGTGGATCTTGTTGGGGGGGGGGGGCACTACCAGAGGTACATGCTCCGGAGCTGTAGCTGCTGAGTGAAGGAGATTACCAGTCTTGATAATTGCTGGTAAAATTGAAGTCTTTGTACATTGTCCCATGAATGATATGTAGCAGAGCTGTTTGTGTTTGAAAGTTTGAATGTAGCAGAAATATGCATGTATGAATGCACAAATAAATACAGAGCTCAGACTCCCCATATTTTTTTTATGAATAGCATAATATCCTGCACACACAGCACAGTGTATATACAGTGCAACCTCTTTCAAAGGAAAGGGGTGGTCTGCAGTAAATGGGCGGATTCCATTGAATATAATGGCAAAAAAATTAAAACAAAACAGTGATTGAATATAAAACCAGTCTTTAAAGGGAGTAGGTCCTCTGAGAGAGGTGGTCTTACAAGTTTTAATATACTGTTTACCGTTTGATCCTTTCTTACTGTGATGTCAAACTCCAGTGCGCTGTGCTGTCAGCTCTACACTAGATGTCTGTATAAGCAGTAACACAGATTGTGCATCCTTTTTTGTCTAGTAACTTTACAGTTACACCTTAAGGTTGTAAATTTCAATAGTTTGTAAAGTATGAATACAGAAAGATTCTTGTTTCTTCAGCAATGTAAGGAATTATATGTCCCTTCTAGGATTGTGCACATATTCAATCAATTGTGTATGGATGTGTTAAAATGTGTTGTAAAAGGTATGAGTTTGCCCAATTCAGTATTGTAGATGTCAGGATCAGTGGATCCTCTGGACCACCGCGGGAGATGGTACTAGCCGACACCTGAGACCGTAGTCTAAGTGGCACCTGGTTTTCACCAGAGCCCGCCGCAAAGCGGGATGGAGTTGCTGCGGCAGGATACCACCAGGTCGTTCCACAGGTGCGACTAGCCCGCGGTGGCAGCCGAGGTCGAGGTACCTTAGCGAAGACAGTCTCGTGGTCAGGTCCAAGCAGAAGGTCAGGGAGATCCAGGTAGGAGGGAACAGCAGGACAGGCACATGGGACACAGCAACACGGAGGAACTCAGGTAACACGGCAACACGGAGGGACTCAGGTAACGCAGGAAACACAGGAACGCAGGAACAGACAGGAATGCAGGAATATCGCAGAGGAGCTTTCACCATGGAATGCACACAAAGATCCGGCAGGGAATGATGGGAGTCATAGGGTTAAATACAGAACAGGAAGAGACCAGCGCCAATTACCTGCACGCGGGCCCTTTAAACCTGGAGACACTGCCGCGTGCGCGCCCTAGGGAGCGGGGCCGCGCGCGGGAGCTAGTCCAGACGGGAGCGGGAGCCAGGAGAGGTGAGTGCACGGGAGCGGGACCGGACAGCGGAGAGAGGCACGGGTGCACCCGCGATCCATGTTATGGATCGCGGGGGTGCCCGTGACAGTAGACTTGTACAGATTTACTAATATGTTCTCTTATGTATTTTTTGGTCATTGTTACCTAGAGGAGACCATATGGGCACCTGACCAGATGTACTACAAATTTGGCCTGGCTTCTAAAGAATCCTTGGATACTGTATCTTGCATCCATCCTAAAGAAGGAATGGTATAGGTGGCTATACAGCAGCACAAGCGTTTCAAAAAGGCTGATGTTTAAACCGAAGCGTTACAATTTAGTACACTGCCTCAATAAATTTTCTATACAATTCTGATAAACTAACAACATGTGTGTCTGGAATTTTCTTTGGACTACTAATGGGGTAGGGACCCTTTCAGAGCACCCCACTCATTAAAGAGGACCTGTCACCCATAAAAAAGGCACTAGGTCCTAGTGCTACAATAGATGTAGCAGTTTTACACTGCTACCGTTATTGGAAACCTTCAATAAACCTAGCAGACACTGCCCCACAGTACAATAGGAATACTGGACCAAGCTCCTATTGGACCGGCGTTCGTATTGTACAGTGTGGCAGTGTCTGCTATTGGAGGTTTCCGATAATGCTAGCAGTGTAACATTGCTACATCTGTTGTAGCACTAGGAGCTGCTTACTTTAGTAAGCAGCTCCTAGTACCTTTTTTATGGGTGACAGGTCCTATTTAAGGATTGTGATTCTTGAGAAAGGACTCGTTTCTTATACTTTTCCTACACATTAGGAGTTCATGTTGAATGTTCCTGTAGACATGGTGTATAATGTTTCTATAAAAACTCATTAGTCTTTAGTTGAATCCCCTTACTGCAATTGTCACAATGTGGGGTACATTACTATGTGCATTGTGGGAGCAGAAATCAGGCAGCCACTTGTTTATTTACTTTGCTTTTTTATTTCTCCTAACACACTACTGACTAAATTACTAATTTAAACTCATTGTAATCTTACCTTAAAGGGGTTGTCCATTTTCCTCAAATAAATGTTGTTTGCATGACAAAAAGTTATGCAATTTTCTAATGCATTGTCTAATGTATCTGTAACAATTCCTCATGGTTTTCTTAAGCTCTGCTGGCAGTCATCAGGAAGATTCACTATCCTCAGGAAGTATACAGAGAAGCTTCCTGAATGTCAGCAAGCAGAGATTTAGAAATCTGTGAGGAACTGATATAGAAAGTATAATGGAAAAATTGTGACTTTACTGTTTTTAACACAAACAAAATTAATTCTGACCCCAGGTGTGGACATAACACAGCGACTAGTTTTGGATCGAGCAGACCTCATTGAATCAACACCTGAGCACTGACTTCATCGAGAACCGGTAAGACCCCCAAATGGGGTCTAGTTTAAATAATTGCTTATAACATGTTTGCCCATCATCCTTTTATGAGGAGTCTCCACAGAGACAATATTGGTCTGCAGCTGAGATTGTAGTTCAGCTGGTTGTCTAGCATTTAGAGGTTTGATCATTTATATTTTTAAACAAATAAAGTAAAAGTTACATTTTATACATAAATAAGGTCTATTCCACACCTTTTGGAGTTTTACTTTACATAAACAACACAATTTATTTGCTGAAAATGGACAACACTTTTAAATCTTATTATCATTTTATAGACAAGAGTATTTTGTAATGCTCAATTTCTCAAAATCTAATAAAACCTTCACACATACTATATGGCTATATAGTCTAACTCTAATGATAACATGTTGTTTAGAAAGCCTCAAACTGGATTCATGTGGCAGATATAATTCCAGTTTCCTGCTGGGCACTGATTATAGTTACTACTATCATTATTATTATTATTATTGTTATGATGATTATTATTATTACTTTTATATCACACTTACAGCATTTATCATGATTTCCATTTATATTATGTTACGAATACCATAATTTCAATTTCCTATTATAAAGGATTTAGTTTCATAGAGGTTTAGATTAGTATTATCAATTTGATGTAGAGAAACAAAATTGAAATGTATGAGCAACCCTGGAGCACTAATAGTTACTTGTTTCAAATATGTATGAAATTGTTTTGAATGATGTCAAAAGTTTCAGAATTATGTTGGCTGCTTGCCAATGTATATTGTAGTCAATTTAAGGGTAATCATGAATAATGGATTTTCTCTTTCAAAAAACATAACATTTAACTGGTCTAGAAGAGGTGTGCAACGAAAAACAATGTTATATGCAAAAGAATAGATAAAAGAAGCAATCAGAACACACGTATATAATCGAGTATAAGCCAACCCGAGTATAAGCCGGGACCCCTAATTTTACCACCAAAAACTGGGAAAAACTATTGACTCGAGTATAAGCCGAGGGAGGGAAATGCATTGGTCACAGCACCCCCAGTATATAGCCAGCAAGCCCTCAGTAGTATATAGTCAGCCAGCTCCCAGTAGTATATAGCCTGCCAGCCCCTAGTAGTATACAGCTAGCCAGCCCCTAGTAGCATACAGCCAGCTAGCCCCCATGTAGTATACAGCCAGCCAGCCCCCATGTACTATGCAGCCTGCCTATCCCCATGTAGTATACAGCCAGCCTGCCCCCTTGTAGTATAGAGCCAGCCGGCCCCATGTAGTATACAGCCAACCAACCCCCAGCAGTATACAGCCTGCCATCCCCCAGCAGTATACAGCTTGCCAGCCCCCAGCAGTATGCAGCCTGCCAGCCCCCAGCAGTATACAGCCTGACAGCCCCCAGTAGTATACAGCCTGATATCCTCTAGTAGTATACAGCCAGCCCCCAGCAGTATACAGCTGCCAGCCCCCAGCAGTGTACAGCCTGCCAGCCCCCAGCAGTATACAGCCTGCCAGCCCCTAGTAGTATACAGCGTGCCAGCCCCCAGTAGTATACAGCCAGCCCCCAGCAGTATACAGCATGCCAGACCCCAGTAGTATACAGCCAGCCCCTAGTAGTATACAGCCTGCCCACCCCAGCACTTAAAAAAATATATACTTATATACTCACCCTCTGATGTCGGCGCGGCTCCCCAATGTCCCAGATTTTGGCGTGTCCAGTCTTCTTTCTTCCCCGCGGCTCTTCTTCTTTCTTCTGTCATGGACGCGGCCATGTTTTTTTCTAGCAGGCACATCTATGACGCAGCCGCTGCTGACGTCATAGATGTGCCGGCCAGGAAGAAAACATGGCTGTGTCCATGACAGAATAAAGAAGAAGAGCTGCAGGGAGGAAAGAAGACGGGACACGCTGACATTTGGGACATCGGGAGCCGCGCCAACATCGGCGAGCTGCGCCGACATCGTATTTTTTTTTAAGTGGGTTTTTTTTAAATTGGGTCTCGTGTTTAAGCCGAGGGGACGTTTTTCAGCACATTTTTTGTGCTGAAAAACTCGGCTTATACACGAGTATATACAGTAAATTGCCGTATGACTTGTTTGGTGTGTTATATTGGACCCACTGTGCTACCTAATCTTTGGGCTACTTCAACGGGAGGTGTCTAATCAACCCACTTAGTTTTTACCCTTATTCCCTGTATAGAGATGTGGACTTTGCTGTATAGCCATGACAGACCTGGAATAGGTGACAGCTGACTCAAGAGCTGGAAGTGCAATTTAAGATACAGGTCAAAGGTTAGGGTGACAACACAATTTCAAACTCAGGGTGTTCACTGAGATTAAGCAGAGCAAGGAGAGTCAGAGGGGAGCCTTTAATCAAGCTTGATGTCAGGAACATGCAGTTGAGATAACAGAAGAACAGATATCTGTGCAGAAATATAGAACGCTATGGGACCTATAACAATCAGACTGGAGACCCAGACATTATACACAGGCTAAACCCCCTTCTTAGCTGTCCCTGCCAATTTCCGTCCCACCCTAGGCAGTGCATACACAACTGGTTGACCAAGAGTGGACATGTGATGCACAAATTGAAGATAACTGGTGTTGAATTGCTGAATTGCAGAAATATGTAACAGCCAGAGGAGTCTTTATGAAATTCTGTGCCTGATGGAGCAGAATCCTCAAAACACTTCAAGAGGTGCCACACAACTGGGGGCGCAATACATGCTACAATATTGTGTGGGCTGAAACTAAAAATACAGGAAAAAGTGATGAGACTGAAACCACAAGTCATCACATATAATTATACTGAAATCTAATATATGGTCTGCAGTGTCTGAAAGTCTGTGTGAAGCTAATGGTCAATGTTATGGTATGATGGTAGTATTCAGAGGTCAATATGTGGCACCATTATTCAGTCTTTATTTAGGGGTAGTGGTTATATAGTTATATAGTGGTGTTATTATACTGTCACTATGCATTGATAATTCTAGTGGTAATGGAGTGGTAGCATTATGTTGGTCTTCTACAGCTGTATCATTTATAATATTATTCTTTACATCATGACATTTGTTCTGTTAGAGCAAATCAATAATATAAATCCCTGTAAGAGGATTATATTTGCTACTTTTACAATGATATTATTGGATGTATTGGTCTTGATATATATGTGGTTTTTATTTTTAGAAACCGTAAATAGACCAATGAGTTGTATGTACTTAGAAACATCAACTCACAAAACAAACAACTTACAATCTTTTTTTTGTTGGGGAGACTAACCCTGATTCTTGCTTTAGGGCCCCAGGATTTCTATGTAACCCAGTGCGTATCCAAGTTTTTATGAACCTTAATACTACTTGAAGTAAAGAAAAAGTAGAATGTGTGAATCAATTTATTTGTAATTTATAAAAATATGTACATTTTTTACTTTCCTTAGGTAGACATAGCCGAAAAGCTTTGGCTTTAATGGTTTATAGGAGATCAAGAACTTAACCTTAAGGAATTCAATGGGAAAAGCAATAATCATAGGCCCATTTGCTGTTGCTTCTCTCGGAACAAGCAAATCCACTCATTCAATGCAGATAAAAAGGATAAAGATGTCGTTGGGTGACATGCTGCTGTGAGGAACTTGAATGTTCATTACCGAGTCATCAGACTGCAGAATCGATTTCATTTTCAGAGAGTTTATAGCAGTTCAAAGCTTGGTTAGCTTTAGTCTTTCAGTACTTACTTTGTGTTTCTAGTCAGACATCAAAGAAGGGGAGGTATTAGAGGAGGTCAAAAAAGCACTTAGAAAAAAAAAGACAATTGGGAATAGAGGCATTTAAAGTGTAACACCATCAATAAATGTGTATGTGGATATACAAGGAATATTTATTCATCTATTTGATGCTGTGATTGCAGTTATTATGATCAGATGGATTTCATCTCGTGAAATGTTAACCTGACTTAGAGATTTTTTTTCTGCAAAGTATGAAAAAATAGGGAAAAGATGCACTTGTTTCATAGAAGGATATTAACAGATAGTTTTAACCCCTTCCTGACATTTGACGTAATAATACTGCATGGCGGGAGGTGCGTTCCCGCATTTTGCAGTATTATTATGTCACCTGGCACCTGTCTCTAGGACCCCTGATCGGAGTTTTCTCTGATCGTGGGCATTAACCCCTTACATGCCGCGGTCCTATGCGCCGGTAAGTGCCGTGGGGGGGGGGGGTCTAATCCTCCGCTGTCATCCCTAAACAAGCCCTAAACCAGCTCTGTCAACCAAAAAAAAAAATATTAGCGTTATATATCTCTGTAAAGATGGTGATACAAAAATAAATGAATTGTAAAAATATATAAAAAACTATATAAATGAGGTATCACCATAATCGTAGTGATCCATAGAATAATGATAATATATTATTTTTATGGTACAGTGAATGGCCCCAAAAAAATACAAGAAGAAAGGAAACCAAATTTTAATTTTTTTTCCTACATATATTTAAGAGCTAATAAAATCTCATCAATGATCTAATGACCCACTTAAATGAAGTATTTGTAAAGTGTATCTAATTTTGCAAAAAATAAGCCCTTATTTGTCCAAATTTCCCAAAAAATAAAGATTGTATAGCCAATAAAAAGTGACAATGCATAATCTGCTCTGAATGGCGCAGCTTCCCTTCAATGTACTGGCGTGTGCCCATACAACAGTTTACCACCACATATGGAATATTGTTACACTCAGGAGAAATTGGGTATCAAACTTTAGGGACCATTTTGGTATTTTATCCACTGAGAATTTGTACATTTTTTAAAAAACACATTCATTTAGTAAAAAAATGTAAGTTTCAAAATTGCATCCGATCTTATCCCCTATAAAATAATTAAAGGGTTAAAAACCTTCATGTTAGTTGTTTTACATACATTAAGGGGTGTAGTTTTTATAATGGAGTAATTTATGGGGTTTTACTTTTATTTAGGCCTCTTAAAGTGACTTGAAATCTAAGCAAGTCCTGCAAAAGCGTGATTTTGTGTTTTCTATGAAAATTTGAGAAATTGTACCTAAAGTTCAAAGCCCCATCTTACAAAATGAGAGAATGCATTAAAAAAACATGGATTCATAAAGCAGACATTCGATTAACATAAACTTATGTTAGTTATCAAGTTTTTTTGCTGTTATGACTACGTATGGAAAAAGTAGAACATTTTCAATTTCAAAAATTTTCACCAAATATCTGTTTTCATAAATAAACACAACACATACCACCATAATTTTTCAACTAACATGAAGTACAAAGTGTCACGAGAAAATAATTTCAAAATCACTTGGATATGTTAAAGCGTTCCGAAGTTATAATCACTTATAGTGACACAGGGCAGATTTGAAAAAATGGGCCGTGTCAGGAAGGTGAAAAGTGGGGTTAAAGATGAACTCATACATGGACACATGTGTAATGTAGATGCCCAACATCACAACCATGTAGATGTGATCTTTCACTTTTTTTTCATTTATAAATGTTTATTAATTTTTCTACAATCTCCATATTACATTATCAGCTTAGTCATCAATATCTTAATACAATATTTAGTTACTTAGATTATATAAAACTTTTCTAAAAAAACATGTATTTATAATACAAGACCACTTAACCTTATTGATCTCACATATACCTAAGAAACCCCCCCCCCCAAAAAAGGAAAACTCCTCTCCAACAACTTCCTCTACTCCTCCTCTTCCCCAATCCAATCCTCTCATATTTCATTATACATTTTCGATTTATTACATCTCCCAAAGTATATTTTTTTGTATACCAACATTTTCCTAGAGTATAATAACCAGTCCCTCACTTTTGGCGGATAAATTGATATCCATTTATTCATTATAACCTTCCAGGCGCAACATAGAAGTTTATTTACCCTCCCCTTTTGGTTGTACATATTGTGAGTTGCAGGTTTTCCAAAGATTCATATTAGAGGATACCAAGTAATTTCAATTTTAAAACATAAACTAATAATACCAATAATACTTTTCCAATAATCTTGTATATGATATATAAGATATGGTATATATCTGTATTTAATGATTGCTGGGGGACCGGTATATAGTGATTGCTGGGGGCTGTGTAATGTGATTGCTTGGGGGAGCTGTATTTAGTGATTACTGGGGGAGCTGTATATAGTGATTGCTGGGGGAGCTGTATATAGTGATTGCTGGTGGAGCTGTATTTAGTGATTGCTGGGGGAGCTGTATTTAGTGATTGCTGGGGGACCGGTATATAGTGATTGCTGGGGGCTGTATATTGTGATTGCTGGGGGAGCTGTATTTAGTGATTACTGGGGGAGCTGTTTACAGTGATTGCTGGGGGAGCTGTATATAGTGATTGCTGGGGGAGCTGTATATAGTGATTGATGGGGAGTTGTGTATAGTGAATTCTGGAGGAGTTGTATACAGAAATGTCTGGGGCTGTATTTAGTTAATACTGGGTGCTGTATGTAGTAATTACTGGGGAGTGGCATGTAGTGATTGCTGTTCTCTGTCCGGACTACATTTAATGGGAGCCCCCACCATATTTTGCGCCAAGGGGCCCCCACCCACCTTGATCCGGCCCTGCATATCAAGGACTGAATGGAAGTATGTAAGCCTCGGAAGCCAAGATCATTATATAGACGTATGTAAATATATCCAAACATGAGTAAAATAACAGTATTTTAAGCTTATTTCATTAACTTTTAAAGCAGAATAATAGTAAAAGGAGAGTCCAGCATCCAGGCAATGTGTAACACAGTAAAAATCCCCCTTATTAGAAAAAAATCTAAATTAAAAACGTAGGGACGTCCTATAGCATGATTTATTTTTTCTAATACAGTAAAGAGGATTCATGTTATAGGACGTCCCTATGTTTTTAATTTTTTCTAATAAAGGGGATTTTTACTTTGCTACACATTGCCTGGATGCTGGACTCTCTTTCTATTGCCTTGGCTGTCTGCACTGTGCGCAATTCAAAGTGGTGAGCTGAACTTTTTTTTTTCTTTCTATTTTATAATAATAGAATAATAATGTAAATTAAATAATTGTGAAAGAACACTAACCAAAATTTAAGAGTTAAATTTAAGAGACCTGCAAGTTATTAGTCCCCTGGTGCTAATAATGTGAAATTCCTAATTACTTGAAGGAATAATTAATGACTTTGACAAAACAGTGAGGCGTTCCAAAGTGACCATAGCCAGTGAGCTATAGCAAGAGAAGTTGGTCATTCCAAGTCTGTGATTTTTAGAACATTGCATCTTTATACATTAAAAAACTCATTATAGTCCACAAAGAAGGCTGGTTGCCATTTCACCACTGCAGCTGAAATTGCTTGATCAGTTCAGCACTGAACACGGTAAGCATCTTTCAAGTTTAACCCCTTTCCCATTTCCGATGGTGGATGTACTAGTACAGTATAGGTCGATGTAACTTTCAAACCTGCGCCTCACTAGATTCCTCCGATAGTGATGTTTAAGGGAACCTGTCATCAGTAGTTGGCCTAATAAACCAATAACAGTATGTTGTCAAGCAGCTGAACACCTTCCAGATCGTGTTTCTTTCATAGCCTGATGTGGTTGCTTCAGCCAGAAAATCAACTTTGAAGTGAGATGTAAATTGGTTTTATGAAGTCAAGGAGGCAGAGAATTTAACACTGAAGTCAAGGTTTCCCTGCCTTAGAATGCCCCCTTAAATGTAATTGAAGGGTCCTGCGCCCAAGGACATCAATGATCAGATTTACTGAAGTCCGGCGAACATGGGAGGAGGTGTTCAGAGGAAGGGAGAGCTTGATTTCAGTGTTTAACTCTCCGCCTCCCTAACATTATACATACAACTTACATCTCACTTCAAAGTTGATTTTCTGGTTAATGTTACCTTGCTGGGCCATTAAAGAAACATGACCAAGAAGCTGTTCAACAGCTTGAAAAAATACTGGCAGCAGTTCATTAGGTCAATTTCTAAAGACAGTTTCCTTTAACGGCTTCCAATGTGGATACCCTCCCTGTGCCACTAACAGAGGGTGTTAGATACTCCGCTAGCTGCCCCGGAGTCCATAGATTGCCCGGAGGCTACACTATGTCCTCTAGAAGCTGGGCCCAGACTCCAGGCAGGACTCGGCTGTAATATACAATGCAATATATTTGTATTGCACTGTGTTAGCTCAATATGAGCTTGAACAAGTGATCAGAGATTCGCTTGTTCAAACCAATCTGTAAAAAAACATTTAATAAAGTTTTTTTAATAAAAATAATTAAATGTGTGGCAAATGTACACAAAAATGATACCATTTAAAAGAACAACTCATCATGCAACCAGATCTGTCAACCAAAAAATACTAAATGAAGTAAAGCCTCTGAAAAGATGATGATACTAACACATATGAAATGTTCTCTTTATTAGTTTTTCTTAATTTTAATTGTAAAAATATACCGGCAGTGATCCATAGAATAAATATAACATTATTTTTTCTTAAAAATACAGTCCGAACCAGCACTTCAACAGAGCAAATTCCAGAGAGTAGTTGCCAAACAAACGTTCCTTTATTCTTATAAAAAATCCATCACAGCATGAGGGAAATACAGACGGTTAACGCGTTTCGACGCTGGGCGTCTTACTCATAACTTTTTCTATCTGTACGTGTTACGGACAGATTACCAGTGTTTATTTTGTTTTTTTGGTACAGTGAACGTCCCAAAAAATAATGCTCAGAATCTGCAACCAGAATTGTGAATTTTCTTTTCCTCTATACATTCAAGAGTTAATAAAATTTTATCTATAAGACCCACTAAAATGAAGTATTTTTAAAGTGCATCTAATCATGCAGAAAATGATCAGTTTTTTTTCCAAATTGAGAATGTGTACATTTTTTTAAAAAATACCTTGATTTAGTAAAAAAAATAATTAAAATTTTCAAATATTGTTTTAGTCCCGGTGAAATAATTGAAGGATTAACAAACCTCATACAAGATGTTTTACATACATTGAGGGTGCATTTTCTAAAATAGGTCAATATAGGGTTTTGCTATTCAGGCCTCTGAAAGTTACTTAATAGTTGAGTAGTTCCCTCAAAAGTATGTTTTGTGTTTTTATGAAAATGGGAAAAATTACACCTAAAGTTCTTAGTCTCTCTAAGAGAGAGAGAGAGAGAGGACGGAGAGAGAGAGAGAGAGAGAGAGAGGAAGGAGAGAGAGAGAGAGGAAGGAGAGAGAGAGAGAGAGGAAGGAGAGAGAGAGGACGGAGAGAGAGAGAGGGGACGGAGAGAGAGAGAGAGGACGGAGAGAGCGAGAGGACGGAGAGAGAGAGAGAGAGAGAGGACGGAGAGAGAGAGAGAGAGAGGACGAAGAGAGAGAGAGGACGGAGAGAGAGAGGATGGATAGAGAGAGAGAGAGAGAGGATGGATAGAGAGAGAGAGGAAGGAGAGAGAGAGAGGACAGAGAGAGAGAGAGGAGGGAGAGAGAGGACGAAGAGAGAGCGAGAGGACGGAGAGAGAGAGAGGACGGAGAGAGAGAGAGAGGATGGAGAGAGAGAGGACGGAGAGGGAGAGAGAGGACGGAGAGAGAGCAAGAGGACAGAGAGAGAGAGAGAGAGGACGGAGAGAGAGAGAGGACGGAGAGAGAGAGAGAGAGAGAGGACGGAGAGAGAGAGAGAGAGAGAGGATGGAGAGAGAGAGGACGGAGAGGGAGAGAGAGGACGGAGAGAGAGCGAGAGGACGGAGAGAGAGCGAGAGGACAGAGAGAGAGAGAGAGGACGGAGAGAGAGAGAGAGGACGGAGAGAGAGAGAGAAAGAGAGGACAGAGAGAGAGAGAGAGGATGGAAAGAGAGAGAGAGAGGACGGAGAGAGAGAGAGAGAGGACGGAGAGAGAGAGGACGGAGAGAGAGAGAGGACAGAGAGAGAGAGAGGACGGAGAGAGAGAGGATGGAGAGAGAGGACGGAGAGAGAGAGAGAGGACGGAGAGAGAGAGAGAGAGAGGACGGAGAGAGAGAGGACGGAGAGAGAGGGAGAGAGAGGACGGAGAGAGAGAGGACAGAGAGAGAGAGAGGACGGAGAGAGAAAGGATGGAGAGAGAGAGAGAGAGAGGACAGAGAGAGAAAGAGAGAGAGGACGGAGAGAGAGAGAGGACGGAGAGAGAGAGGACGGAGAGAGAGTGAGAGAGGACGGAGAGAGAGAGAGAGAGAGAGAGAGAGAAAGAGGACGGAGAGAGAGAGCGAGAGAGAGGATGGAGAGAGAGAGAGAGAGGATGGACAGAGAGAGAGAGAGAGAGAGGACGGAGAGAGGTAGGGAGAACACTGATTGCTTCATCATCCGGTGCAGTGCATAACTAATGTGAAAGAAAAAGTGCTGCCATGGAAGCCGACAGCTTCATTATCATAATTTGTATTTGTTTTTTCAGCAAAAACACTCAGCACAGGGATTATACAAGAAATGCTTCTACATCAGTGCAGCTACAGCATTCTCAAGGTATGTTTGGTTCATAATGCATCAAATCAAATGGTAGATTTCCTTTTAAGCCTAAATTTGATGTGATAATGATTTTTACAAAATTGTCATTTGCGATTCCCTCTTTTAAAACAAACGGAACGATGAATTCATTCCTGTGTTTAAAAAGAAATTAATGAATAAAATGTTTTAACGAGACAGTGACTAAAACATCATCTACAGATATGTCTGAATGTGCACATTCTTGGACTATGTTGATAAGGAGCCAGCAATGAAGTTAAATGTTATCTTTGCCTTCTTCTGAATGAGTGAATGCTGCCAGTCCTATATTGTGTGTCATTAAGACCTGCAGTCTTGGCAATCTCTCTTTAATACCTCTAGGATTCCTTTTTTCTTTTCACATTGAAGAAAATAACAAGCTTCAAATACCTGTGGACTCGCACAGTACCGGCTGCGGTGATTTAGAAAGGGTTCACACCAGGTATGGCCTTCCTTTTACAAAACATCATTTCCACCGCAGAGAACATTTGCAGCACGTAGCAATTAGCAGTACACAAATGAACTAAAAATTCTAGCTACCCCTGTGTCTAAATTATATCTGCATAATAAAACAATTTTCTACAGATTAATGGAGAGCTGGTTGTACAACGTGTTTATTTGGGGTGCTGGACTTTCACGCAGGAGAAAAATTGCTACAAAATGGGAAAACGATCACAAAATAGCCTTTAGAATTTGAGACCATTTTCCATTACAATACAATTTATGGTGGCTTTTGAAAGAGTCGGAACGCTGCAGGATCCTGCATGGTATCTGAGATATGAATTATTTGACAGAGGTTTGTTCCTTCTAGGTCCTACCAAAACCTTTTCATCACTAATCCTGTTTCTTCCTGCCCTCTCTCGGAAGGAGTTGAAATAAATGACTGATTTTACAAGCCATCTATGGTCCCAGCTTGAGTTCCCGTAATTTTAAGTTATTCATTATGAAGAGGAAACTAAGTAGCTTTATTTTCCCTTTTCAGTCCTGCGTCTATGAAGTAGAAAATGCATGTGTTTCTTCCTTTTATTGTTGCCTTTTTAAGACAACTGGAGAAAATCATCCTGGAGAACAATGTTATTGATAGCTAACAGTTTCCTTGTTACAGCTCCAGCCGAATGCATAGTGAAAGCAGAGAATTGCAATCATCCACGGCTACGTTATTCCTAGGTAGAGTTAATCTCTGCTCTCTGTCTGGCTGAGATATCGAGTGGATGGCGAGATAACAGCCTTTCATTCCATATCATATCAGAACAGGAACACTTCTATTATGCCCTTCTTGACTTATTTATAATAACTATCCAACACTCCGCCTTGGGAAATATCATTGCTTCCCATGTTTCCATTAGTCGTGCCCCATACACACTGCACATTGTAAAGAACGTGAAGCCTCTGTATAGCAACAAAGGTTGGACTCTTCTTACATGTGAAAATGTGGTATGCACAGCTATGACACAGGAAATCTTATCATACCCGAAAAAATACACGTATCTGAGAATGTTCTTCTTGCACATTGCTTCATGCTTTACACATTGATATGTAGAATATTTTTTAGCATTGACTAAAATATATTGGCCCACATTTATTAAAGTGTTTGTGCCAGTTTTCTATCTTACGTTTCACAAAAAAGAACATGCGGACTGCTTGCACACGTATTTATGAAGTGTTCGCGCCAGTATTGTGTCGTAGTTGTACTTTGTCCGCCGCCCGACAAAATTCTGCCCCTAAAGGGGCGTTCCGGGACCATGTGCCATATTTATTACTGCATGAATTATGTTGCACGCTCTATGTTATAGGTGCACAAAAAAGTTGCTGCTCACTTCCCCAACAGTGCAGGGTACGCAAGATTCATGGAGACGTGCACCAGTTTTCAATAACCCCTTACTCTGCACATTAATGAGGCAAACTGCAATTAATCTACATTCACATTTCGTTTTAGCCCTCCATTGTACAGATACGTTGGTCAGATTCTCAATATGTCCTTACAACAAATGGCTAGGGTGTAAACCACTCTATTCTCATAGAGTGGGATATGCCCTCCTGTTCCAGCCCTCACACTTAAAAGTAGGAGGAGGAGTGAACATGGAACGGAGTCAGTAATTTACTGATGCTGATATTCACGATGTCTCCAGAATTATGTAACTGTCCGTATATTGACAGTTACATCACAGGATTCTCGTAGTGCGTACAATCAGCAAGAAGCTGCAGTTCTCTATCCAGTGTTACATGTATGTGGTATACTGGGCATACAGAGGCAAAAACCGTCTGCCAGTATATGTCTATGGATATGTTCAGCATATACTTTATGTCGGAGCTTCCTGAAGTAGATGTGAATGTAGCATGGAAAACTATCTGAGGTGATGCACATTTTTAATCAACAACATTTTTGTTGTGCGGCCACTCACTGCAGGTTTCACTCTTTCTATTGCATAGTGTGAAATCTGCTGTTACTACACAACAATATTCAGAATAAATCATCATGGATTTTGGCAACTACTGCACCAAATCAACAAAGCCCTTAAATATGTACCATACTTTTTATCATATGGCAGTGACTTGATTTGTTTGAATCTGTAGAAGTACTGCCATTCACATGTGACTATCACTCTACGATTATTACTGCTAGATTCAGATAGAATGAAGGGTCCACAAAAAATATTCAATGCATAGCAGTCATAGACTGGGAAATGAACTAGTCAAGACCAGTTATTTAAAGTTTATACATTACATTAACAAATGTTGACCTCTGACATTGCATTATTTTAGTCAGTATGCAATGTACAGTCATGGCTAAAAGTTTTAAGAATGATACAAATGTTAATTTTTACAAAGTCTACTGTATCAGGTTTTATAAAGGCAATTTGCATATACTCCAGAATGTTATAAAGAGTCATCAGCTTAATAGCAATTGATTGCAAAGTCAATATCTGCCTAGAAAATGAACTTTTTCCCCCAAAACACATTTCAGCTTCATTGCAGGCCTGCCTTAAAAAGAGCAGCTAACCTAATTTCAGTGATTGCTCCAATAATACAGGTTTGAGGACAGGGCTGGAGATCAATCTGTCATTATTAAGTAAGAATCACACCACTGGACACTTTAAAAGGAGGCTGGTGTTTGGCATCATTGCTTCTTTTCAGTCAACCATGGTTATCTCTAAAGAAACATGTGCAGTCATCATTGCACTGCACAAAACTGGCCTAACAGGGAAGAGTATCGCAGCTACAAAGATTGCACCTCAGTCAATAATCTATCGCATTATCAAGGAATTCAAGGAGAGAGGTTCCATTGTTGCCAAAAGGGCTCCAGAGCACCCAAGAAGGACCAGCAAGCGCCAGGACCATTTCTTAAAAGTGTTTCAGCTTCGGGATCGGGCTACCAGCATTGCAGAACTTGCTCACGAATGGCCGGCAGGTATGAGTGCATCTTCAAGCACTGTGAGGTGGAGACTCTTGGAGCCACTTCTCTCCAGAAAAAACATCAGGGACAGACTGCTATTCTGTAAAAGGTATAGGGAGTGGACTGCTGGGGACTGGGTAAAGTAATTTTCTCTGTTGAATCCCCTTTCCGATTGTTTGGAACATCTGGAAATCAGCTTGTTCGGAGAACACAAGGTGAGCGATACCACTAGTCTTGCCTCATGCCAACTGTAAAGCATCCTGCACCCATTCATGTGTGGGGTTGCTTCTCAGCCAAGGGAATCGGCTCTTTCACAGTCTTGCCTATAAACACATCCATGAATAAAGAATGGTACTAGAATGTCCTCCAAGAGCAACTTCTCCCAACCGTCCAAGAGCAGTTTGGTGATCAACAATGCCTTTTCCAGCATGATGGAGCACCTTGCCATAAAGCAAAGGTGATAACTAAATGGCACAGGGAATAAAACATAGAGATTTTGGGTCCATGGCCTGGAACATCCCCAGATCTTAATCCCATTGAGAACTTGTGGTCAATCATCAAGAGACGTGTGGACAAACAAAAACCAACAAATTGAGACAAAATGCAAGAATTGATTATGCAAGAATGGACTGCTATCAGTCAGGATTTGGTCCAGAAGTTGATTGAGAGCTGCCAGGGAGAATTGCAGAGGTCCTGAAGAAGGGTCAACACTAAAAATATTGACTTGCTGCATTAACTCATTCTAACTGTCAATAAAAGCTTTTGTTACTCATAATATGATTGCACTTGTATTTCTGTATGTGATAAAAACATCTGAAAAACACACATAAAAACCAGAGGGCAACAAATCATGTGAAGATATAATATGATATCATAATTCTCAAAACTTTTGGCCATGACTTTAAATATGGTTTCAGAAGATTTCACAAAAAAAAATGTTAGAGTATACAGCCAGGAGAGAGGATGATGAGCTATGCTTACCCCTCCCCTAGCCACAGAAAAGCGAGATGCTGTAGCAATAGTACTGTGAAATATAGGGAGCGTCCTGTACTTTTTTGTTCACGGTGTAGTGACCGATATCAGAATGCAAATGGTTCCCAATTTGTTCATGTGCATGGAGCCCTGAAACACAAGAAAAAAATCTTGATTGATGATAAATGATAGATTAACAAAATCCTTCCCTTGTCTTTAACAAAAACCCTTGCTAATAATGGGGGACATTTATCATACACTGATTGCCCCGTGGCCACGCGTCCCCCCTCATGCCCCCTCACGCCCCACTGGCGTGAAGGTGGCAGAGAGGTATAAAGAGTCGCAAGTCCTAGCAATAGGCTTGCATTTGCGATTATTTAATAATAATTTATATAATTATTTATATAAATATGCCCCAATAAGTCTATTTTTAACATTGTTTTCCATTTATCATAAAAGATGATAATGGCGACCCCTGCGCAGGTATGGTGCCACACATGTGTGGCACCGATCCGTGATGTACACGGGGAAAAGATAGCGCATGCTGTCTGTGTGCAGAACCTATGGCTCTTTTCTCTGTGGAGGAGAGAGGGGTCACCTCTTCTCCAACGCACAGCGGTATGCCCGCCGGCTGTAGCCCGGTGGGCATACGGCTATGTGCATGTACCCTAACACAGACACTGACTTCCTTCCTGCAGTAGCGTGAGGAGTGTAAAACTACAGACAGATAAGTTCTTTATCTAAGGAGGGGTGGAAGGGGGAGGGGTGGAATAGCAGACATGTAGGAGAGCTAACTGTGTCATTGTGTGAAATAGGTATCTCATGGATCTCATCATCTCTGATCTGTCTTTTTATGTGACAGATACAAGTACAATTGTTCAGAAGGTAAATGGAAGTATGTATAAACATGTACCCTGATAATCTAACCACATCATACAACAACAGAACTACAGAGATCATAATGGGGCACATCTACTAAGGGTCTGTCGGACGCATCAGGTTTCGCAATTTTTTCCAATTTGCCCTGAATTGGTTTTTGGCATACGCAATTGGATTGTGGTGCATCGGCCAGCTAGCTTGCATGCGACAGAAATCGGGGCCGTGGCCGTCGGACGAAGATGGTGAACTCTGGCGGACCTGAGCGGGGAAGCGACACATGCAGGAAATTGGACGCATGATCTTAGTGAATCGCGGCAGCTCCGAATCCTCGTCGGACATTCTGGTTCGGCGGCATCAACGGAACAGGTAAGTTAATGTGCCCAAATGTGTCTGCTTAGAGACACCCTGGAATTTTGCATTGACCAGTTAGGGAGTGATAGGAGCTAAAATAGCAATAAATCTGAGTAAAACTGTAAAGTAAGGGGTTAAAATTATATTTATTGTGTTAACATCACTAGGAGATTGTAATTTGAGAATTTTCTTTCATGGGAAAACCCCTTTAATATACTGTCAGTCATAATCAATGTCAACAGTATCATGAAAGTAAACAATGGCCAGCAAGAAGTTCAGAGAGGTCAAAAAATATGCTGTGTATCAGATGACCTTCAAGCCTTAAGCACTCACTGGAGAAAAGACTAGCCTTGTTCCTAGGACCTTGGACTCCCTGTCGAATAGATAAACTGGTTTCCGCTTTTATCCAACATTATTTATTAGGTGTGCTGACAAAGTCATGTTTAGAAGACAGCCTAGAAACGAAGTTTTCCTTATCCTATCCTGGAAGATGTATTTTTATATTTATTTCCCAGAATTCCCAATGTCTTGTAGATCCACACCTGCAGAGGCGACCTTCAATGGCCAAATCTCCTTAAGGAGTTTTCATACTTCCCTGGCTGACAGGGGTATAATTACAGGTGTAGCAGCCATAGCAACTGCTATGGGGACAATTATGTAAGGGAACCATGGCACCTGGGGTATTGGGTATGTGCTGTATATACTGTATGCATGTGTATACACTGTGGCCGCATCGCACGCACAATGGCAGCGCATTAAAGCCGGTACTCGAGTGGCCGCTAACGGCCGCGTCGAGTACCGGTACTGTCACGCACTGGCAGGGGCCTCAGATGGGTATGGAGGCCCCTGCCGTAGCGCCGCGGACCTACCGGGGGCCCACTGTGGGCCAATAAGACCCTGCAGGCAGATGCCTCAGATGGGTATGGAGGCCCCTACCATAGTGGAAGTAACGAGGGCCCACCGGAGGATTCACCGGCCCTCCGGTGGGCCAGTCCGACCCTGTGTGCGACACATGCTCAGTCTTCACAGGGGTAAGAGAGACCATTTCTGTGGTACACAATTTAATTTACCCTATGTTGTGTATAGATATTACTAACAGTATAAAACATAAGTAATAAATAGTATAAAATGACCAATTCATATATATTAACCTTTAATACTGCATAAATGATCAAGGTGTACTGACCTTTGGTGAAGCTTTCTGAATGCTTTACTATAGTCCCAGATAGCAACAATCAGCTGTAAGGTGTCTGTAATGAAGCTTTATTGATAATCCTTGGTCCCATTACAGCAAAAAATGTTTAAACTCCAATTGTCACTGGGGCCAAAAAGTTTATTGTCTGGATCTACAATTATAAAATATACAGTTTCGACTTACATACAAATTCAACTTAAGAACAAACCTCCGGACCCTATCTTGTACGTAACCTGGGGACTGCCTGTATTAAAATATGTGTCCATATATCGTATGGACATCCCCATGTAAAAGTGAATTATGTGCATAATAAAAGAATATACCATAATTTATTTATAAGCCCAGTAAATCATACTGTTATACAATGCATATAATATACCACACCTTTGAAATACACAGTAAAATTTTACTAAACAAGAAGGGTCAGAGAATAAGAGTTCTCCTTATGGAGACTTTGCCAATTAAGGCCTCTTTCTAGACATCTGGAGACTGATAGCCATTGATACTCCACTAGGGGATTCTGGGAAAATGTGCAAATAAGTTTTCCAGGATCGGATAAGGAAAACTACACTTCTTAGTTACCTTGTAAGGCAGCCCCCTTTACATCAAGTATGATTTTTAGGAAGTTTAACAACATGTTGCGGGATTAAAACCAAACAAGCAGATCTATTCCAGAAGGCGTGGTTTAAAAAAAAATTAACAAATGAACCCATGAAACCATGTGTCATGTCTATGCATCTTTTCCTCTTTTATTGATGTTCCAGCTTTGTCACATTCACCCCTTCACAGAGCAAGATGTAAAACTCAGATAACACGCTTCCCCGATATAACATCAAGGAAAAGCCGTGAGCAAAAAACAACACCAATACTCTACAAGGACACAATAACAATTATAATTACCATTATTATATATTTACGCACAAATAAACCATTAATAAAAACATAATACAGCCCTGTATAAGTATAAAAAACGCTATTACGGAGTGGCTACGGAGGAGAGTGGGCGAGCAGCACACTAGCTCCCACTCTGCCCTTGGCCAAAACCCTGCCTACGCTAAATCACAACAACCTAATTCTACCCAAACATGGGACCCAGAAGGATCCAGTAGAAGAAGATCCCGTCAGCCTTCCAGACTCTTCATTAAAAGGCATCAGCTGATACCTGACAAGCAAGACTGCAGCGCCTTGTTTTTCCCTGCTTCCTCCGATCTCACCAGTGGCTGGTAAGCAATGGGTTGGTGTCTCCTGCTGATGGGAGCACCATGCCCGGCCATCCTAGGCCATGTCGGACCATCAGGGGTTGGCTTCCTCATCCCCGATGCCGAGCCGAACACATAAGCCGTCTCCAAGATGGTTGACGACCACGTGGGCCTCCTGCTGGGAGACAAACCAGAGTGCCATCATCGACTACCCGTGGCTGGCAAAGAGGAGGAAGCTGCAGATGGAGAACAGCAAGGGGAAACTGAGGTGAGACAGGGGGCCCTGCCTCAGCTGGCAGCAGACAGCCTTAGCAGACCAGCTGCCCCAGCAAATGGAGTCGGTGCCCCATCACAGCCAGCAGGAACACAGGGGACTGTAGAATCACAGGCTCCAGTGGGTCCCCGGCCTGCAGGGCCCCCTAAGCCTGCAAATCAGATGAATATCAAAGAAGAGGTCCTTCAGCCTGCCACTGTGTGGAGGGCCACCTGCTCAATGGGACAGTCCTCGTCTGCTGTTTTGTCCCCTATGCTATGGCCCCTTTCTATCATGCAAGAAAATAAGTGGAACACCTTCGCTATCTGTGGGGCTGGCTTGCCCGGGGAGTTAGGTTCCCCAGCCAGCAATGCTAAGGTCACCATTGGGACCATTATCTGCCCCCAGACTCCACTGGAGAAGATGTAGGCTCAGGACTTTCAGGGGCCCACTGTAGAAGTTGCCTCATTATTACAACAGGAGTATCCAGACAGCCAATCCCCATGATCCCCACAGTGGCCAGACACAGCTACACCGTGGCGTAATTCAGCTCAGGCCTCATTCTTACACTCTTTTGCAGTATCTTCCCTCATGTTTTTGGCCACCCAGTCTCGGCAGCCTCTCTACAACCCTTTACTCTCAGCCCAGAGGGGGGTTCTTCCCATCAAGCCCCTATGTCACCAGCTTCTGAATCCTATCAGACAGCGTTACTTGCTCAAGTGTTAGAGAGCTAGAGAGCTGAACTATGGAACCTCTAATCTCATCTGAAAGCAGCTACTACCAGGGAAGACATGAAATGTCTCACGACTTGAATAGACCTATAGTGCTGAGATAACAATGCTGCGAGAAGAGGTTCAACAATTGAAGACTGTGGGGCAGATTTATCAAGCAGTCTGAAAGTCAGAATATTTCCAGTTGCCCATGGCAACCAATCACAGCTCAGCTTTCATTTCACCAGTGCTCATGAATATTTTAAAGGGGAGCTGTGATTGGTTGCCATGGGCAACTGGAAATATTCTGACTTTCAGACTGCTTGATAAATCTGCCCCTGTGTGTACTGAGGTGTCCCAAGCGGCCCCGAAGGATCAGGTGAACTTTCATTTTGTAATTCTCTCCACTCATTCTTTCCAGCTCCAAAATTTGATAGACCAACTTGCTGACAATGCTGAGAAGAGGGGCAGTCAGAACAACATCCACATACGTGGACTGCCATAATCATTGGAATCCTCTCAGTTGCATGAAGTATTCTGCTCAATATTCAATTCAGTTCTAGGGGTACCAAACACCTCCCTGGTCAAGCTGGATGTCACGGGCACCCCCGCGATCCATACCACGGATCGCGGGTGCACCCGTGCCTCCGTTGCGGGCACCCCCGCGATCCATATCGCGGATCGCGGGTGCACCCGTGCCTCTCCCCGCTGCCCCGGTCCCGCTCCTGTGCACTCACCTCTCCTGGCTCCCGCTCCCGTCCGGACTAGGTCTCGCGCGCGGCCCCGCTCCCTAGGGCGCGCGCGGCACTGTCTCAAGATTTAAAGGGACAGCGCACAGGTGATTGGTACTGGTCATTTCCTGTCTTGTATTTAACCCTTTGTTTCCCATCATTCCCTGCTGGATCTTTGTGCCTCTTAGCCTTAGAGAAAGCTTCCAAGCGAGTATTCCTGTGTTCCTGCGTATTCCTGTATTCCTGCGTTCCAGTGTATTCCTGTGTGTTCCCGTTCCTGAGTCCTGTGTTGCCGTGGTACCTGAGTTCCTCCCTGTTGCTGTGTGCCTGTGTTCCCGTTCCCACCTGCCTGGACCTCCTGTTGCTGACCCCGGACTTGAACCTGACGTTGCATCTCTGCCGCCTGCCCTGACCCTGTGCCTGGACCTGACTACGAGATTGTCATCCGCTAAGGTACCTCGACCTCGGCTGCCACCGTGGGCTAGTCACACCTGGGAACGACCTAGTGGTATCCTGCCGCAGCAAGTCCAACCCGCTTTGCGGCGGGCTCTGGTGAAGTGCCAGTTTTCTATCTTACGTTTTCACAAAAAAGAACATGCGGACTGCTTGCACCGTATTTATGAAGTGTTCGCGCCAGTATTGTGTCGTAGTTGTACTTTGTCCGCCGCCCGACAAATTCTGCCCCTAAAGGGGCGTTCCGGGACCATGTGCCATATTTATACTGCATGATTATGTTGCACACTCTATGTTATAGGTGCACAAAAAAGTTGCTGCTCACTTCCCACACAGTGCAGGGTACGCAAGATTCATGGAACGTGCACCAGTTTTCAATAACCCCTACTCTGCACATTAATGAGGCAAACTGCAATTAATCTACATTCACATTTCGTTTTAGCCCTCCATTGTACAGATACGTTGGTCAGATTCTCAATATGTCCTTACAACAAATGGCTAGGGTGTAAACCACTCTATTCTCATAGAGTGGGATATGCCCTCCTGTTCCAGCCCTCACACTTAAAAGTAGGAGGAGGAGTGAACATGGAACGGAGTCAGTAATTTACTGATGCTGATATTCACGATGTCTCCAGTTATGTAACTGTCCGTATATTGACAGTTACATCACAGGATTCTCGTAGTGCGTACAATCAGCAAGAAGCTGCAGTTCTCTATCCAGGTTACATGTATGTGGTATACTGGGCATACAGAGTCAAAAACCGTCTCAGTATATGTCTATGGATATGTTCAGCATATCTTTATGTCGGAGCTTCCTGAAGTAGATGTGAATGTAGCATGGAAAACTATCTGAGGTGATGCACATTTTAATCAACAACATTTTTGTTGTGCGGCCATCACTGCAGGTTTCACTATTTCTATTGCATAGTGTGAAATCTGCTGTTACTACACAACAATATTCAGAATAATCATCATGAATTTTGCAACTACTGCACCAATCAACAAAGCCCTTAAATATGTACCATACTTTTGGCAGTGACTTGATTTGTTTGAATCTGTAGAAGTACTGCCATTCACATGTGACTATCACTCTAGGATTATTACTGCTAGATTCAGATAGAATGAAGGGTCCACAAAAAATATTCAATGCATAGCAGTCATAGACTGGAAATGAACTAGTCAAGACCAGTTATTTAAGTTTATCATACATTAACAGATGTTACCCTGACAAAGTATGCATTATTTTAGTCAGTATGCAATGTACAGTCATGGCAAAAGTTTTAAGAATGATACAAATGTTAATTTTACAAAGTCTACTGTATCAGGTTTTATAAAGGCAATTTGCATATACTCCAGAATGTTATAAAGAGTCATCAGCTTAATAGCAATTGATTGCAAAGTCAATATCTGCCTAGGAATGAACTTTTTCCCCCAAAACACATTTCAGCTTCATTGCAGGCCTGCCTTTAAAAGAGCAGCTAACCTAATTTCAGTGATTGCTCCAATAATACAGGTTTGGGACAGGGCGGAGATCAATCTGTCATTATAAGTAAGAATCACACCACTGGACACTTAAAAGGAGGCTGGTGTTTGGCATCATTTCTTCTTTTCTGTTACCATGTGTTATCTCTAAAGAAACATGTGCAGTCATCATTGCACTGCACAAAACTGGCCTAACAGGGAAGAGTATCGCAGCTACAAAGATTGCACCTCAGTCAATACTATCGCATTATCAAGAATTCAAGGAGAGAGGTTCCATTGTTGCCAAAAGGCTCCAGAGCACCCAAGAAGGACCAGCAAGCGCCAGGACCATTTCTTAAAGTGTTTCAGCTTCGGGATCGGGCTACCAGCATTGCAGAACTTCTCACGAATGGCCGGCAGGTATGAGTGCATCTTCAAGCACTGTGAGGTGGAGACTCTTGAGCCACTTCTCTCCAGAAAAAACATCAGGGACAGACTGCTATTCTGTAAAAGGTATAGGGAGTGGACTGCTGGGGACTGGGTAAAGTAAATTTTCTCTGTTGAATCCCCTTTCCGATTTTTGGAACATCTGGAAATCAGCTGTTCGGAGAACACAAGGTGAGCGATACCACTAGTCTTGCCTCATGCCAACTGTAAAGCATCCTGCACCCATTCATGTGGGGGTTGCTTCTCAGCCAAGGAATCGGCTCTTTCACAGTCTTGCCTATAAACACATCCTGAATAAAGAATGGTACTAGAATGTCCTCCAAAGCAACTCTCCCAACCGTCCAAGAGCAGTTTGGTGATCAACAATCCTTTCCAGCATGATGGAGCACCTTGCATAAAGCAAAGGTGATAACTAAATGGCACAGGGAATAAAACATAGAGATTTGGGTCCATGGCCTGGAACATCCCAGATCTTAATCCCATTGAGAACTTGTGGTCATCATCAAGAGACGTGTGGACAAACAAAAACCAACAAATGAGACCAAAATGCAAGAATTATTATGCAAGAATGACTGCTATCAGTCAGGATTTGGTCCAGAAGTTGATTGAGAGCTGCCAGGGAAAATTGCAAGGTCCTGAAGAAGAAGGGTCAACACTGCAAATATGACTTGCTGCATTAACTCATTCTAACTGCAATAAAAGCTTTTGTTACTCATAATATGATTGCACTTGTATTTCTGTATGTGATAAAAACATCTGACAAACACACATAAAAACCAGAGGGCAACAAATCATGTGAAGATATAATATTTGTGTAATTCTCAAAACTTTTGGCCATGACTGTAAATATGGTTTCAGAAGATTTCACAAAAGAAAATGTTAGACCCCTTACCCAGATGAGTATACAGCCACATGCAGGAGAGAGGATGATGAGCTATGCTTACCCCTCCCCTTGCCACAGAAAAGCGAGATGCCGTAGCAATAGTACTGTGAAATATATGGAGCGTCCTGTACTTTTTTGTGCACGGTGTAGTGACCGATATCAGAATGCAAATGGTTCCCAATTTGTTCATGTGCATAGAGCCCTGAAACACAAGAAAAGAATCTTGATTGATGATAAATGATAGATTAACAAAATCCTTCCCTTGTCTTTAACAAAAACCCTTGCTAATAATGGGGGATATTTATCATACACTGATTGCCCCGTGGCCACGCGTCCCCCCTTATGCTCCCCCACTGGCGTGAAGGTGGCAGAGAGGGATAAAGAGTTGCAAGTCCTAGCAATAGGCTTGCGTTTGCGATTATTTAATAATAATTTATATCATTATTTATATAAATATGCCCCAATAAGTCTATTTTTAACATTGTTTTCCATTTATCATAAAAGATGATAATGGCGGCCCTCACGCAGGTATGGTGCCACACATGTGTGGCACCGATCTGTGACGTACACGGGGAAAAGATAGCACATGCTGTCTGTGTGCAGAACCTATGGCTCTTTTCTCTGTGGAGGAGAGAGGGGTCACCTCTTCTCCAACGCACATCGGTATGCCCGCCGGCTGTGGCCCGGTGGGCATACGGCTATGTGCATGTACCCTAACACAGACACTGACTTCCTTCCTACAGTAGCGTGAGGAGTGTAAAACTACAGACAGATAAGTTCTTTATCTAAGGAGGGGGTGGAAGGCACAGAAGATCTATGTGTTGTGGAATAGCAGAGATGTAGGAGAGCTAACTGTGTCATTGTGTGAAATAGGTATCTCATGGATCTCATCATCTCTGATCTGACTTTTTATGTGACAGATACAAGTACAATTGTTCAGAAGGTAAATGAAAGTATGTATAAACATGAACCCTGATAATCTAACCACATCATACAACAACGACTACAGAGATCATAATGGGGCACATTTACTAAGGGTCTGTCGGACGCATCGGGTTTTGCAATTTTTTCCAATTTGCCCTGAATTGGTTTTTGGCATACGCAATCGGATTGTGGTGCATCAGCCAGCTGGCACAAATCGGGGCGGAACTGAGCGGGGAAGCGACACATGCAGGAAATTGGACGCATGATCTTAGTGAATCGCGGCAGCTCCGAATCCTCGTCGGACATTCCGGTTCGGCGGCATCAACGGAACAAGTAAGTTAATGTGCCCAAATGTGTCTGCTTAGAGACACCCTGGAATTTTGCATTGACCAGTTAGGGAGTGATAGGAGCTAAAATAGCAATAAATCTGAGTAAAACTGTAAAGTAAGGGGTTTAAAATTATATTATTGTGTTAACATCACTAGGAGATTGTAATTTGAGAATTTTCTTTCATGGGAAAACCCCTTTAATATACTGTCAGTCATAATCAATGTCAACAGTATCATGAAAGTAAACATGGCCAGCAAGAAGTTCGAGAGGTCAAAAATATGCTGTGTATCAGATGCCTTCAAGCCTTAAGCACTCACTGGAGAAAAGACTAGCCTTGTTCCTAGGACCTTGACTCCCTGTCGAATAGATAAACTGGTTTCCGCTTTTATCCAACATGTTTATTAGATGTGGCTGACAAAGTCATGTTTAAAGACAGCCTAGAAACGAAGTTTTCCTTATCCTATCCTGGAAGATGTTTTTTATATTTATTTCCCAGAATTCCCATGTCTTGTAGATCCACACCTGCAGAGGCGACCTTCAATGGCCAAATCTCTAAGGAGTTTCATACTTCCCTGGCTGACAGGGTATAATTACAGGTGTAGCAGCCATAGCAACTGCTATGGGGACAATTATGTAAGGGAACCATGGCACCTGGGGTATTGGGTATGTGCTGTATATACTGTATGCATGTGTATACACTGTGGGGCAGATTTATCAAGCAGTCTGAAAGTCAGAATATTTCCAGTTGCCCATGGCAACCAATCACAGCTCAGCTTTCAATGAATACCAGGTGTCCGCTAGGCCTCCGGTTTTCCGGGTTGTTGGCTAGTTACAAAACCTTCCCGCTTTGTGGTGGTCCAGAGATCCATCTTGATTCCTAACAGTTGATATGATCGGCCATGGAACCCCGACCAAGCTTACTTACTCCCGTCCTGCCTGAATCTCACGCGCATCACATCTGTGATTCCACCAGTCCCGGCAGATTTGCCAGATTGCAATTGAACTAATGTCCGTCGTTCAATTTGCCACGACGGTCCCATTTTTCTTTTTCCCCTAGCATCGTCCGCTTGTCTAGGGAAGCCATGGCCCGGGCTATACGCTTTGGGACAGAGGAGACAGGTGTGTTATGCCTCTCTGCTTTGTGTCTGTCGTTTCTGTTTCATAGTTCACGGTCATTCTTTGAAGGAACCTGCACGAAGCCTCCTATCTGAGGTTAGCTCCTGCATGTTGAACTGCGTTTCAGGGCAACTCATCGGTGGGAGTAGTACGCAGTTCAACATTCGCACCCTGGCTCTCTGAACTTGTTGGAACGATGCAGTCCCTCATCGCTACATTTAAGAAAGGGCTACTCGCGCAGGTCCAATAGGTACGCTCACTTGGCCAGCTCGGGATCTATCCATTAACCCTGAGGACCTTACATCACCTTGGCCACTCAATTGAGTTCGTTGTTTAAGTTGAGCTTTGAGCTTAGGAACGGCCTGCTCCGAGTATCCCAACTAGAGGCCTGTTTGTTAACCGACCTTTATCATTGCCTGGCCCAGTCTTCTCATAAGGGCCGATCCTACTTCGGTCCCGCCTCTATCTTCTGGTGCGATTGAATCCATCCGTCAGGTTGTACCGAACCCGGCTCACTCTCACAAGTAACGCCGTATTCAAGACGCCCGCACAGGAGAACCTCTGTCTTGTACTGTGCCTAGCCCGCAGAGCCCTTACATCGGTTTCCCTTTGTCAAGTTACGGTTGAGCGGCGGAAACGCCAGCACGAGGCTTCTCTGGTACGAAAGCGTTCCTAGGTGTAAGTACAGCTTCTCATCTCCTTCTGACTTCTTCCCGTGCTCCTCAGCTTTGAACCGGTGGAACCCATACCGGTTACTTCACCAGTGCTCATGAATATTTTAAAGGGGAGCTGTGATTGGTTGCCATGGGCAACTGGAAATATTCTGACTTTCAGACTGCTTGATAAATCTGCCCCTGTATGTCTGTATAGGGTGATGTGTATATGCAGCATGTCTTTGTATATGCTGCATGGTTGTGTAAGGTAGTGTATGTATGTATGTGTGTATATGATGAATGTATATATGGCGTGTATACAATTTATGTAGATTTGATCTGTATCTATCTATATGATATGAATATGTGGTATGTATGCAAGTATATAAATGTGTGTATATATGAGTGTATGAATGTTTGTGAGTTAACTCACATGTGTGAGTATACAAATATGTATTTTTTTAAGGGGAATGGGAAGTTTGCTATGGGACTCTGCCTCTTTTAGTTGCGCCCCTGCTGACTGATATTCAATATTGTTTCACTTTTCAGTTTCTTTAAGCTCTGAAATGCAACATAATGCAGAAGTAAAACAGCACTATTAGCATGAGGACCTCAAATGAACAAAAAAAAAACAAAACAGCAATTTACCACATGTTTGTAAATTATCAAGGATAATCAAAGATAATAATCCTGATAATTATAGTGAGTATTTTGAATTCACAGGTGCATTGCTTTCCATGACTGTTTATTGACTGGTGCCAAGTGAAAAATTATTAAAGGGGTATTCCTGGAATCAGCATAATTCATATACAGATGGGTCCTTAAATATAAGCCAATATGTAATTAGTTGTTATTTAAAATTTTGCTCCGCTTAGCAGAAAATGCTGTTAACATAGACTGTAATGAAGAATTAAAATGCTACTGGCCCTTTAATCAGTCCGTTAATTTCCTCCACGCGGAACGTTTCGGAGCAGACACAGGACAGCGTGTGCACACACTCCCTTGCTTACTAATGTTAGTAACGTAAGTACATACCTGTCTCTAAATAAAGCTAAACCTGACCAAGGAAGTAGAATTTTTTTAAAGAGGACCTGTCACCCAGTCGGGCGTATTCATGAGTGGGTAGGGTTGGGGTGTGGCTAGGGCCTATGGAGCGAGCGGGGTGGTCCGGGGAAGAGGCAGCACCTCTGGCCGCCCCCTCATAAATACATCGGACAGCTTTGCGAGCGGTCCGATGATTACACTCTACCCCGCCACAGTGTTAGATAGCGTTACCGCAGGTATGCGGTAACGCTGTCACTCTAACATTGCAGCGTTTGTTCAAGCACTAGTGCCAAAAATTTAGGTGACAGGTCCTCTTTAAAGCTGTTAGTTGTATTTTCAATCATTAATGATATACAAATTTGTCTTTATTTTAAAAATAGATCAATCTAGTGCAGTAAAATAGCACAAGATTATGACCTTGAGGTTTCTGTAAACATGAGAACATATTAGTATTGATGATCATCATCACAAATTACAATGAAAACAGGAAATATTGCATCACTGTAACAAAATACTCAAAGGCAATTTTCTGGCCATGTTAACTGATTATGTATTGCTGATTATATTTCAGGATTAAAATGGTGCTATATTGCCTTACACTCTATTTTGTCACAAATCCATTTATCACCTTTTTCCTATCCTTGGTGTTTGGTTAAGAATAAGGCATCTTTGCCACCTAGTACAATGTTACAATATTACTATATCAAAAAATCTATTAATTTGTTTAAACTGTTAATACATTATTGTAAAGGGGCATTTGAATTTGGGTGGAAGGGGAGGGGTAGAGATAATCAGATTTGCATTTGTGTAGTCATATAGGGGGATTTATCAAGGTTTGTACTGGCGTATAAACCTTGAAAAAGGCAACATTCTTGGAATTTTTCCCCCTCTCATGGCACTGCCATGCCAAATGGGCTCAGAGTGTCTGTGGGCCTGGTGGGCCCATTGATCCAGTCACATAAAGATATTATCTGGATACGCCTTATTATTTCTGGCCCAACGAGGGCCCATGCAGCAGGGGGGACATCAAAAGGTGGCACAAAATGCACCAACTTTTGATATTTGCTCCACATAAAGATTTTTTGCTCTAAAAATTAGCTATGGATGAAAAATCTTTTGCAATTGAAACTGGTGATATTTTTTATTAGTACAAGGTGTAAGGTAGCCCATTTATTTCCCTCACAGCTCTACCTTTACTTTTCAACTTATTTAAGACCTAAGTTTGTGCTGTTTTTACAGTAGGTAATTCAAATTTCCATGTTAACAAAAAGAAAGCAAACGTTTAAAGAACAACAGAACAGTCTTTTGCCTAAATCTGCAATATGCCTAAATAAGCAATTCTCAAATAATCTCAGTAGCTATCTACAGCCGTTTGCCTGTTAACAGGGGTTTGGCTGCACTGCCTCCCTTTGTTTTTCTTGATAACCATGTGAATCAGTAACTAGATGTCGGAGAAAGTGGAGGCTGGTTGGATCTTGTTGGGCGGTCCACTCCTGATCTGCAGCCTGCTAGGTGCAGGAGAATATCAGTCCTGACTATTTCTGGCAGCAAGAAAAAATCTCCAGGACCTTGAGTGATGTCATATGCTTCAGGCCATCCAATTACAAAAATGCTGAAGTCAGGACGGAGCTACAGGATGGGAGGAAGCCTTTGCATACTGCCCCAGGACAAGGTATGTAGCAGAGCTGTTTGTGTTTGAATGCAGCATAGTAGATCCTGCATATACAGCACAGTATATACAGTGAAACCTCTTTGAGCAGATCTATTTTAAGGAGGGTGCCTTCGGTCTTCTGGAGAGGTTACATTGTGTTTATATATTTATGTATAAATATGTGTGCAATGTGTTCATCTTTTTATTCCTATATAGGTAATGGTGCTGTTAGACATGTTTTTAGTTATCTTTGTGGTTTAGTAGATTATTATATCATTTCTCTGCTCTGTGCTGTCAGCTCTATTTGTTTCCTCCCTTGCTCTGCACTAGATCTCTGTACAAGAAGTAATGCTAAGGAAAGGCTTATGCTTATTCTGATAGTCTTGAATGAGCTGAATGAGCTGAATTACACATTCATGTAAAAGTCCTCAGTGGGCTTAGCTGGCCTCAGTGGCGGTAACTGATGTCACAACCAGGAAGTGCCCACCTACTTCAGAATATGCTGTAGAGGATTTTACAGATAGGGCTGATAAATATATCAGACTGGATCTCAGGATAGGAAGAAGCCAGCAGCATGATATGCAGTATGTATCTTTGTAATTGTTGTCAAAGGTTCTCTCCAGTTGTGCTAAAACTATTTCTTGTCAAACAACACATGTTCCCATTCATGTGCATGAAACTTAAAGGAAATCTACCATCAAAATCAAGCATTATAAACCAGGGACACTTACTCATAGATCCAGGCACTGTGACTGTGGTAATCTTCATATATATATATATATATATATATATATATATATATATATATATATGTATGCATAACAAACATATGAATATATATATATATATATATATATATATACATATTTTGATAGATTTCCTTTAAGCATCCCATGGCCTATGCATGTGCCAACTACCTGGCCACAGATTATAAAATAGGTCATATTCCTGCCAGAGTTCATGGCCCAGGTAGTCTCTTGGTTTGTAAGCACTGCTCATATGGAAAATACAGATGGGCCATAGACAAGGAACCACAGGGCCATTGTTTGCGTCTTACACTACATTTTTATGACAGTGGACTTAAAGTGCAGTACCAGAGATGAGCAGGTAAAGAAGCTTGGTAAAAACAGTAAATACAGTTATGGTGGCCAGTGGGTCAGAAGTCTTTAATGGACATCTACCACCAGGATCAAGGATTGTAAACCAAGAACACTGACATACTGGTGTGTGCCATGTCTGACAGGATCTGCTCTTCTTTGAGATTCTTATCCACATATTTTTAAGACAACAAGGTTTTACAAATTAAGCAAATGAAGTGCAGCAGGCTCGTTTGCATAATTTTTTTTTTTAAGTTAAAGTTAAAACCAGGGCATGCGAAGCTAAAAGAAGAGCAAGTCCTGTTAGAGTGGACACACATCAAAATGTCATTGTGTTTGGTCTACAATCCTTGATCCTGGTGGTGGATTTCCTTTAAGGTTGTTATGCCGTAGAACCAAACATTCATCAGGGTCTCCTCAAACAGGTATGCAGGTTATATCATATCAGGTGTCCAATAAAGGTTGACACTGAATTACAGGCAATTGCTTTTGGCATCTGACTTTCTGAGTTTCTCTGAACTAATTCCATGTTTCTTGTTACCTGCTTTCTACTGTAAAACAGCTACAGGCAGTTCCCGGTTTACGTACAGGATAGGCTCTGTAGGTTTGTTCTTAAGTTGAATTTGTATATAAGTCTGTATATTTGTATATTTTATAATTGTAACCCCAGAAAATTTTTTGTCTCTCTGACAATTGGATTTTAAAAATGTTGGATTGTCATAAGAGCCCAGATTAACAAAAAAACTTAATTGCAGACACCTTTGATAACTGTTAGAGCTGTTTATTGTAGCCTAGGGCTAAAGTACAGTAAATTACCAACAGCTGGAGGTCCGTTTGTAACTAGGGGTCATCTGTAAGTCGGGTGTTCATAAGTAGGGCACCGCCTGTATTCTTTCTCTGGTATTTTAACTTGGATTGTCTTCTGGTGTTTCTCTATATTATTTAGTTTTAAATATAACTTCCTGGAGTTATTGCTTTTCTTTAGGCCTCAACTTTGACCATCTACGGCAAATTTACATCTCAAACAACTAAAAACTGTGTGCCTGGCAAGTAAGTCTTTCAGTGGGCTGGTGAAAGCCTGGGAGTAGTCTTCTGCTTTGCTAACAACATAGATGTGTAATTATAGGTAGCATTTTGGGGCTTTTAGACTTTTGTTCTGACTTGCTTTAGGACACATTAGAAAGACTGTTTCCTTTAAATCAGTGGCTCTGCATCAAAACTGACTATTCGCCAAGCAGCCACAGCGTAAATCTGTGTTTTTACTTTCATGGCAATTTGCATTTCATCATGATGCACCTTTAAAGCAAACCAGTCATCAGCAATAAAAACACTACCATAATATTGTCAAGCAGCATTACACCTTCTTGTTATTGTTACTCTAATGGCCCTGTGAGGTGGCATCATCCAGAAAATCAACTTTGAAGTGAGATGTAAATAGGCTGTGTAAAGTCAAGGAGGAGGAGAGTTTAACACTGAAGTCAAGGTGGGGAGCTCTGAAAGCCTCCTCCTCTGCAACTAAAAAACATGCATTCAGGACTTCAGGAGATCTGGTTAGTGAAGTCTCTGAATGCAGGACCATCAGTTAGAGGGTTTCCAGAGGAAGAGGGAGCTTGACTTCAGAGTTAAAATCTCTGCCTCCTTGACTTTAAACAATGCATTTACATCTCACTTCAAAGTAGATTTTCTGGATCAGACCACCACACTGGGTCATGAAAGAAACATGATCTGGAAGGTGTTCAGCTGCTTGACAACATTCTGGAAGTGGTTTATGAGGTGACTTTCTGCTGCCAGGTTTCCTTTAAAGAGTCCAAGATACATTGCCACCTCAAGTAAAATGATCAGCTTCTTATTACAAAAAAATTAAGACATGGTTGTAATGTGTCCAAATTAAGTTATATCATGTAAAATAAACTGTATGATTAGACATTAGACAAGGATGCAACTTGCAGTGTGAAAGTGATTGGATTGTGCTGTGCTGTAGAGGGGTTTTTTCTATCAGTAATTATTTTATTTCCCGATTATTTCCCCCTTACGTTATACTCAAAAAATGTAAAGGAAATCAAGCATGATAAACCAGGGACCTTACTCTTACCCAGACATAGTGACTGTGGAAATCTTCTCATATTTGTTATACATAGCCTCTTCCTTCTACTTTTAAAATTAGGAGGAGCCAAAAGGGCTCACCATAGCCCCTCTACCGTGTAGTTTGACAGGCTGTTATACTGTCTCCTTCTCCTTCCTGCTCCCTCAGTACTTCTCCCCTCCTTCTGCCTGCTGTAATCTCAAAAGACGGAGGTGTGGAAGTGTTCCTGCCCATTGAAACAGCCTGTGAAGTGGCAGTATGGAAGGGATCTGGAAACACTTCCCTTCTGTCTCTTAAGCATAATTTGATTTAAGAAGGTAGGAGGCCATGGATGACAAATATAAGCAGATTCTTAAAGGAAAACTACCACTCCGAATAACAAAAAACTACAGATACTCACCTGCTCTCCTCGTCTTCACGATCCAGATGCTCCAGGTTGCTAATTATTCACGCCACTCAAGTGACATCAACTCCCTCTCCCAGCATGGAAAAGGGAGGAGTGAGAGGCATGAATAATTAGCAGCCCGGAGGACCAGACATCTAGCAGGCTTAGATTTACGGCTTTAGCTTTGTGATCCAGATGACGCATCCCCCTTATTCCTTAGGTCAGTGTGATCACTGAAATTTATACAGATTTATACAGTTTAGTATGTGTATGTGTTACTTATACTTTGATGTATGGAGCTGTGTGAGGTCGTATTTGAGGATGTGATTTGAGAAATGTACAACCTTTTGATCAATATTTATTAAAAATTTTATAGGGTCAAAATGGTGAAAAAGTGGTGATTTGAACATTTGAAGTTCAGTATTAGTGAATATTTTAAATTAGAAAAGACTGGAAAAATACACATGCCTGCCTATAAAATAATGCCGTAATGCCTCTGCTTTTTGTATTGTATGCAAGTATTTGTATTATTGTTGCCCTAGCCATAATTACATTTATTTACTAGTTTATTGCTCAATAAAATTAAACTCTGTGTAAAAAATGTATTCTACGGAATATATGAAATACAGTGATGTGCATTAAAGTATATAGATTGCACGTAAGAAATAAATACAATGTTACTAAATCTATTAAAATGGCTTATTGATTATGCTTTGCTTTTAATGGCCCAACTATAAGGTGGAACTGAGCAATGATAAAGGTATATAATCAATGGCAATAAAATTGATATACATTTACAATTAATCCTTTGACCTACATAGCTTCAAACAACACCAAGCAAGCTGTTACGTGGTAAACATTGTATTACCGTCCATGTTGTGCTTTACTAAATACTGTGACCCTGAGAGATGCACTTTATTTGTTTAAAGTAGGTATTTATTTTGTTATCAAAGTAACACCCATATAAATAAAGGTAACACCCATATAAATACCATAACCCAAGGTTTCGGAGTAGAATGTTTCCCTGACCATAATTCTGCCTTCACTGCTTACATTCTTCCCAGAATTCCTCTTGTACTGATGCCATCTTTCACAGATAATTGAGGCGCCCACACCTAGTTATCCTCATGATGTAAAAGAAGACATGACTTGTTAGAGAAGATCACCTCTTCCATGGATGCAAAGAGCGATTCTTTTGATCGTATGCCCATCTGTAGGCCCAATGAAAGAGTTAGTAATGGTATTCTTACAGGTCTATCTGAGATACTGTACAACCTTATTTTTTTCATATAGTTGTGCCACAGAAATTCTTCTTGGATTGTATCACATGAGCTGGCTATGACTTCCTTCCCTAGCCATATCAATGAGCCAGTTCACCAATTGTGCATCCTTCACTACATTTGGTAGGTAAGATCTGCTGCATACAGTTGTTGTAAAAAGTCACTCAGATGTTTTTGCTTACGGTTTTACTTGCTTCCAGCAAATCATCTTTAACAAATGACTATTCAGAATCCTCTGAATGCACTCTGGCTGCAATTGACAGTTGCCTTGGAGTTCCTGATCACTAAAAAGTTGAATGGTTTAATTCTGGAGCTTTGTGTTGGACTCAGCTGTGGGTTAATGGTGCAGGGGATGGTCATTCAGTACCTGGGGTTGACTCCAGGGACTGGATAAATTCCCATGTCTCAGCTCACTGATTGGCTACTGATGTTACCAGTAGTTCTCCTGACTGTATACTGCCAGCTCTAGAAACCTGTATCCTGCCAGCAATGGAATGCTGTATCCTGACCTGATCTTAATCACTGTGTCCTGACCTGATTCGGAACCGTGTCCTGACCTGATTAGGAACCCTGCATCGTGACATGTTCCTGAAACCCAGTATGAACTGTCACCTGTATATAGCCTTGTGTAACCCCAGTCTTAGCTAGAGACCTGTGTACCCTAAACCTGTCTGAAACTCTGTGTACTGTGAGCTTGTATGAAGCTCTTCGTACCCTGGGCTTGTCTGCCTTTATGCTTATCTGCTTTGATAGAAGTTAATATTTCTTTGTAACCCTGAAGCCTCATGCAGATGAATGTATGGGAAATATTCATGTATCAATGCACTGCATTGTAAAAAAGCCATAACCCCCATTTTTCTTCAGATCATGACAGTCGGGAATCATGATCAAATCTCATGCATATTTGATAAATTTAGTGCAAATGACATACAAGCACAATCCACCAAAAACTATTAAAGACAAAAATTGCCTTGCTGTCCTCAGTGTTCATTTTGTGGATATGAACAGGACAATTGCCTGTTTTTAGCATTACATATTATTTGTTATAGTCTTTTTCCTCAAAAGATATTTTCATTTACAGGGATAAAAAAGCACGGCACAGAATTCCACAAAAACATATTCGATAGCCTCCTGTCACTTCTGCGCACTCTGCTGTGATCACAAAGCGCTGGAATAATTAACTCATTCCTAATGAACAATCAGGGACACTGCACTCATGCATTGCTATGTCTCAGGAAACTCATTACAGGAACAAATTACTTGCATTAATTAACAGGCTTTTTAAGACTGTCCATTGTTATGATGCATCAGTGGACTGACAAAACATTTCCTGACGGTAGGTTGCATTTGTAAGGTTTAATTCGATTCTTATATGTTTTTTCCCGGTAGACATCACAGATTGATATTCACTAATTAAAAGAAAAATATGTTCACTAAAGGAATGCAGCAGCTATGATGTGTTCACAATATCCATGTTATACATGGGATGGCTGCTGCATACATTCTTATAGATCTAATGGCTGTGATAGAGTTCCTGCACGAGAACCTCCGGAGCCCAAAGTCTATGTATTATAAGGGTGACCTATTTATGCCTTCCACATCTTCATAAAAGTTTTGCATTGGCAATTCTTATAAACCAGACAACCTCTGAAAAAAGGATTATTATATTTATGCATTGGGGGGGCTTCAGTTTTGTGTGTCCGATTTTTACTAACCACATCTTCTGAAATATCCAAAGGATTTTGGAAAATATATAAATGTAAACTATGAGTTGGTTTGCACTATAAACAGACCCTACCCCCTACCACCATTGTGTTGTAGAAATGATAAATATATAACAACCCATAGAGCACCTTCTTCTAATGAATTGACTTAAGAGCTGTTTATATTTGCATTGGAGAGTCCATCATTTTGATTTTTTTTTCTTTTCCGATTATAGACAACTTGATGGAGTCCAATGGGCCCCATTTACTTACAGTGCCATTGTGTGACTGCTGTTGATGGAAACTACAGCACCCGTTCTTTACGACTATTAATTTGTGTAGAGAATGATAGAAACTATTTAACCTTTTAACACTTCTAGCAAATTAGTCCACAGCTCCATTATAATTTCTCTATAATTACCTTCAACTTTTGGAACTTTTGTTATTGAGTCATTGTATAAACTTTTGTTCTGGAGAACTGCTATTGAGTAATCAATATAACATGTAAATTGAGGAGCAAAAGAATCAATGGACTTTTCACCAGAGCGAGAGGTTTCTGTCCGCGACATTTTAATGTGCTTTTCACCATTTGTTAACAACAGGCAATCAGCTGTGTTTCTATAATTCTAAATGAATCCAATTAGTGATCACTCTGTCATCAGATCTAATTTTTACTTGCAATCTTCTCTAAGTCAATGTTTGCTTATTTCTTCCATTTGCTTCTTTATCTCCTCCTGCAGAAGAAATTTTCCCAGGCATGTAATTGCATCTTATCTGCTGACTTAAGCCTAATAATTGCTGTATTTTACCTCACCTCTTTCAAAGACCCAGCAGCAACTTTATTTTACTTGTCCCTGGTTTTGCATGTGAAATACAAGAGTAAAAAAAGAGATTTCTCAGTGGCAACAGAGCATTATGGCTAAATCATACTTAATAATAATATTTGGTTGAAGGTTTATTATAAATTCTTAAAAGCCAAATACTGACCTTAGCCTCAGGGTGGATTCACACTAGCTAGCCTTGCTCATTGACAATGGAACAGTTTTGTTTCCATTTTGCTTCTGCTTTTTGTTGGGATTTTTTAATTACAACCGTTAAACTTATGTTATTACATTTTTTTCACCTCCAAAAAAACAAAGCTGAACATTGGTTAGAAGGCATAGGAGCCCATTTACTAAGGGTCCGCGGAGCGCATTTTGATTAGCACCGCATTTAACAGGGGTTTTTGGCGCACACGATCGGATTTTGGCACAACGGCGCCGGCTTTCACGTGACACAAAAAGGGGGGCGGGCCGTCAGACGATCTGCAGAATTTAACATCGAAAATTGTGTCGCAAGACACAAACTTACAAGCATGGAGAAGAAGAAGGTGAACTCCGGCGGACCTCTGCGGGGAAGCAATAGATGCAGGATCTCGGGTGCAAAATGTTGGTGAATCGCACCGGACTTCATCTTCATTGGACCGTCCAGATCGGGGATCGTGACAGGACCGGGTTAAGTAAATGTTCCCCATAACATCTGTCTATAGGTTCCTGTAGTTCTATCCAGCCCCTTATTCTGTGCTATTTATCATAAGCACCCACTCCAGTCCTTCATGCATCACAGGCGTAATATACAACCCTCGCAGATACTTATATACACAAATACTTTACTAATAACATACATGTGACAAAGTAACTACATAAAATCTATGAACAATCGCCAGTTAGAGATCACATGACCTTCCATCTGCGGCCATTTTATGGACAGGAATCTCTGGCTGATGAGGTAAAAGACAGGAGGCTTCACTTTACATATCAAGAAAGTGGTCCAGAACTATTAATAGATGTATATTGGTAAATTACCTAATATCCTGCCCCCCCACACACACATTACAAAAAACATGAGGTAAAATGACCGACCCCTTTAACCATATGCCATTTATAAAAAGGCTTCTCTATCACAGTTTTTGCTCCTTTCTTCTCTTGCAATGGACATTGTTTTCTAAAAGTCTTCTTTAGTCCATATACTTTAGATATATAGGGAATGAGACCAAAGAGTAAGTCCTCACATGCCCAGCAGATATTTTCACTTGATAATTAAGCTCTGTAAGATTAGTCAAGTGACAGTCTGGAAGGAGTTTTTTAAGAGTCTGATTTTTGCAAAGTTGGGATTCACAGCAGATCATCCTGTTTGGATATTGGACAAAATATTTGCAGTGTCTCCCCCAAATACCAAGCCTACCTTCCCCCATGCTTACCTTATTCCTAGGAGGTGTTTGGTGTAAACAGGAAGGTGACTACAGCAAATTACCACTTAGTCTGGCCAGTATACAGCACATCACTAGCTGCTGTTTGGATAATATGGCGCAACCACAGAGCTAGGGAGCTCATGGACTCAACAGCTCAGGGGAAACAAGAAAAGAATATTTGTTTTGTTCCTTTACTGCACTCAAGGGCAGTACAATATGAAAACCTTATAACTCTATTTTGCACTGTTATTTTCAGGTAGTATAATGTATGCCTTTTATAATGGTTTATTGGGAATATTAGAGTAGCTGCAATGCAGATCTTTATGTAGATTACCCAAATTAAAATCTCCATCAAAAGCTGCTCCGAAGATCCAGTTGGCCCTCAAATTTATTCCTCTAGTGTGCCCCAAATACCACAGCCATCACTGCTTCTAACTTAACTGATTCCTCAAAAATTTTCGCCATTTTTTTTTAAATCTGCAAAAATCGCTCCTAAAAAGTTATAAGCCTTCTAACATCCTTAAAAAATATGGTAAATATAAAATATTAAGTAATTTGGGTGGTATGACTGTCTCAAAAGAAGCAACTTTTGAATTGAACTGAATTGAAAATAGATACATTTGCCATGTTTTTGCAAAATTTCTAAATGTTTTCATAAATAAACGTGAAATATATCCGGATATCTCTAAATCACTTGAATATATTAAAGCATCCCAGAGTGTCATATTCAAAAACTATGGGGGTCATTTACTAAGGGCCCGATTCACGTTTTCCCGACTTGTTACCCGAATATTTCCTCTTCGCGCCAATTTTCCCTGTATTGCCCCAGGTTTTTGGCGCACGCGATCGGATTGTGGGGCATCGGCGCGGCATGCACACAACGGAAATCAGGGGAGTGGACGAACGAAAACCCGACGGATTCGGAAAAACCGACGCATTTTATTAAAAAAAAGGTGTCGCTCGGCACGCGCTTACCTTCACTCAGCCCGGCTTGGTGTACTCCAGTGCGTTCCAATGCTCTTCAGCGCAGCAGCGACACCTGGTGGACGGCGGAGGAACTGCCTTAGTGAATCGTCGGAAGACCCGAATCCACCACAGAGAACGCGCCGCTGGATCGCGAATGGACCGGGTAAGTAAATCTGCCCCTATGTCTCTGTGAGGAAGGTAAAAACTGGCTTTGATGGAAGGGGTTAAATGCTTCAATAAAGAAACCGTGGAACTTCTCCTTGTAATTACTGCTAAATCTTTGGGCATTTGTATTTGGATTGAAATGTGAAATATGGGGTTGCTACCGTGACTGTAATTGCTGCAGTTATGATTCTCTTCTATATTATGTTCACTCCATGTATGCAGCACAGGCTGCATTTTAAAAAATTCTTTGTACCAACACTCAAAAGCTATTCTTTAAAAAAAATGTGTTAAGTCAGATAACAAGGAGGTTTTCATATCAGGTCAATAAAGAAACATCTGTAGGCCTTTGCCTTGACAGCTACAGAAGTTGTTGTTGTGTTAGAGAGTTTATAGGTTTCATGCCCCTTTATGCAAATATTAAAAGAAACCTTTCTTTGTGAAAGGAATTAATGTGTGTTTGTGGCTGTACACCTTATAGCAGCGGCGGGCAATTGATTTTCCCATGGGGCCACATGAGAAATTGGAATGGTTTTAAAGGGCCAGACTAATATACTTAACTTAGTTCTACCTATACCAGTTCTACTCAGTTATACCTATATACTGTATTCAGTATATAACCTATCCCATACTTAAAAACAGTAAAACATTACAATGACTCTTTGAAAATATGGAGGATCTAATTACCGTATATACTCGAGTATAAGCCGACCCGAGTATAAGCTTAGGAATTTTTTCCTGCTTCCCAGTGAAGGTGGGGAGTGAAATATGGAAACACAAAAAGGGCCAAGTCTTTTAACCCCTTAAGGACGCAGCCATTTTACAGCTTAAGGCTCAGCCCGATTTTTTGGATTCTGACTTGCTTCGCTTTATATGGTTATAACTTTTGAAAACTGTTACTTATCAAAACGATTCTGAGATTGTTTTTTCCCCACATGTTGTACTTCATTTTAGTGGTAAATTTTGGCAGATAAGTTTTGCGTTTATTTACAAAAAAAAGAAAATATGATAAATTTTTTGAAAAATTTGCCATTTTCGAAATTCTAAATCATTGCGTTTTCAGGCAGATAGATTTACCGCCTAAATAAGTTGCTGAATAACATTTCCCATTTGTCTACAGATGCTTGTTAGATGCCGCGGTCGCGCTGACCGCGGCATCTAAAGGGTTAAGCACCCGCGATCGGAGACAACTCCGATCGTGGGTGTTACACTGGGGTGCCGGCTATTAGTTACAGCCGGCACCCCGTGTTTCCCGATGCCGGTTCGGCTCTGATCCAGAGCCGAGCCGGCATAGGCGCCGTGGCGGATATATCCGCCACTGAGCCCTAAGTCACTGCGCTCCGTGGCGGATATATCCGCCGCGGAGCGTGAAGGGGTTAAATACCTGTGCAAGTAGTTAGCACCGAAAAGAACACGCAAAGTCCGACAGAAAACTGGCGCACGGACCTTAGTAAATGTCGTGCCCCAATGTGTCAGGTGTGAATGTGACTGCATACAGACACGCAGGCACATTTACTAAGAATGTGGGAAACTGCACTAAAAGTGCTCTGTCACAAAATTTCCTTTTATCCCTTTCAAATTTCCCAGCCATTTTTATACCACTAATTATTTTACACATAATACACAACCGTTTCTATACCAATGAGTATTTACAAGGTTCATTCAAAAAGCCCAGCATTTAAGCCATCAATGAACTAGTAAAACATACCTTCTTAAAAGCCTAACCTCAACCAGGAAATGGTCAGGAGTAGGTGGCACACCCCCTATTAAAAAGGAATAAAAGTGAATAATAGGGTTTTTTATACTAAGAGAGTAATTGAATATCTTTTAATGTATATATTATTATGCATACACTATAGTGGAAAAATCATTTTATTGGAATTTTATGTAGAGTTTAATAGGTTCAATTGTACTAGACACAGACATGCCCCAAAAGAAGTCTGAATAGTCGAAAACCAGAGTCAGGCAATGTGTTCTCTGGCATTTTATGTTTTATTCAAATGGCTTTTTTTCATGAGAAGGTTTGTAAGTATAATATATAAATTATAATACTCTGCTCAAGTGGTTTGCACTATGGATCTTTTTTTATTTCATTGAACTTCTGTGTGCTGTAGACATCGGGAGGATTTACTTAACTGGAAGATCCACACTGTGCAACTAAGAACATAGAAGATAGAAACAAAATGTCATTGAATTCAGGTAAACTTTGATATAAGTTTTTGATAGAACTAAAAAAGACTGATTTATTATAAAAAACACTTTGGGAATGTACTCACAATTATCTATGGGAATAAGAAGGAGAAAAAGAGTCCTGGTTACAAGTTGTAATAGTAATGCGCCCACAATAATTTTATACTAAGTCTCCTTAAATTTTCCCCACAATGTTTTGCATTTTATTAGGAAATTCTACCACCAGCTCAGGGGCACTGCTATGAGTTGTTTGGTGTGCCAACCTTTGCTAATGAGCTGGTGGGAAGAAACAATGGTGTTTGGAGAACATGATAGCTAAGAGAATATAGAGATGTGGGCATGGTACATTGACAATATTTTTGTCATATGGAGTATATCTAAGGATGAGTTCAATTAGTGGGTAAGGGCAATGAACTGTAACACAATTGGGAATTTTTTATTTTTTATTTAAACAAGCTGGAACTTCCCTTCCTTGATGTATTGATAAAGAAAAACCTGGAAAGGACCCTTGAAACTAGTGCCTATAGAAAAGGGACTAATGTGCTGCTTCTGTGGGAAATAAGTCATCAATCCCCTTCCCATTATTGTGGTATCCCGCAAAAAAGGTCAATGCTTGAGATTGAGGTGCAACTGCGCCAATGATACTGAATTCACGAAACAGGCTGCGGATCTCTGTTTGCGAAACAGAGAAAAAGGGTCCCCAACTTTGTCCTATACAAGGAGTATAAGGATTCCCCCATAAATGAATGATCCAGCCAGCCTATTAAACATGACACAGAGACTACCTGGGAGCAATAACCCTATTCGATCTGTGTCAATGTGCTGGACTATTGTCCTCTTTAGTGTAGCGATCTGTGTGTTCTCATCATGCACCCCTGAACAATTTTATTAAGAAAGTTCTATCTCTGATGGTCCTACAATGCATCAGGATTTCTACTGAGGGTGTATTAGGGCTTCCCAGCTTGTTTAGCATCAATTGTGGGACTGCCCTTATTAGGGCAGGAACTGTATTTGAGTATTAGGTATTGTATAGACATAGGGTTGACTAGAGATAGTGCTGTTTCCTGACCTAGCAATCCTTTGGAGCATCCTCCTGCACCCTATTTTCTACTCCTATGCCCTGCAGACCAGTAAGACATAACCATACTCTTTTTTGCATATACGCCTGTTTAGCATTTGCATGGCTCAGGTTAATTGCCAGTAGATGTTTTTATCTTGTGTCACAGTTTTGACGTTAATGTTTATTATTAGAGATGAGCGAACATGCTCGTCCGAGCTTGATGCTCGGTCGAGCATTAGGGTACTCGAGACGGCTCGTTGCTCGGACGAGTATTTCCCCTGCTCGAGATCGAGCATTTAATTAAAAAAAACACAGTGAAGAACAATGAAGAATAGAATAAAAACAGTGAACACAGGATCATTTAAGATAAAAACACAGTGCAGAACACAGTGCAGAATAGATTACAGATGTTCGGCACATCTGCTTACTTGTCGGGTATTGTATTGTAGATAGTAAAAGACCTTAGCGCACACTTCAAGAAATGACCAGGCCCAGATGCCTTAGATGCCGATTTCTTAGCTCTTTAGAAAAACTTGTTGACTTTCACCATCACTGCTCCAACAGGAGTCTAAGCAAACTGGGAGAACAGACTATAGATCTCATACTGGCAACCCCACCATTCAATATCAGAGGTTCTGGTGGACATTCATTGGGCTTTGTACACCAGTTTTTTTGCATACACACCCTGAAATAATCGCAATGGCTAGCAAACCACCAAGCAATGAGTCTATTTTCCCCTCGGTGTGGAGGGGCATGCCCCACAACATGTGTCTACACGAGGAGTAACACTATTTCTGGGCATTATGTCACTTGTAATCTTCATTCTCCAGAAACTTTTATCTCTATCTTCTGTATGTTTAGATGGGTGGAGACCTAGCTGCTGTGACTCACTCCTCCTGCTCCCTCCTCACACAGCTTCTGTGTAATCTAACACCTCAGTGAGCTTCTGCTGAACTGGCTAGCAAGAGGGAATTTAGTAGAGATCACCCAGCATGGGCAGATTAAGACTGCCATAGGAGAACCTTCAAAGGTTCAGAAAATGCTCTTATGTACATGTGTATTGAGAGCAGGAACAGATGTACAAGGATTTCATGGGTGAAAGTTTTTCTCAGTATCAAATTTGGTGGGTGGTTTAGATGGCCATAGGCCCCCTAGAAGGCTTGAACCACAGTCTACCGGCCAACTACTGTTTGGAAGATTAGGAGGATGAGAAGAAAGTGGAAAAAGAGGAACTTTTCTTTAAAAAAAAAAAGTTAATTACAAAGTTTCTTATATTTGCTCTTTCGATATTTTATCCTCACATGATATGGTATTCCCACATGAAATTTAAGAATAAACTAAAAACTATGCATTACTGTTCCCTACATCAAAGGGTTTGTTCCCACCCAGTTTGGCACCGAGCACTAATAGGGCAGTGTTACACTGTGCATAGTTATCCCCCAAGATCCTGTGCTTGTGTATACCAACAGCATATGGGGGTGACAGGAGGTGCCATGCTGGACCAGAGGTATGAACCCAGATAACACCTCTAAAGTGGGGACATTAATTGTACGCCGGCCCTCGTGTTCCACCATATCGTAAAGATGGTGCCGAATACATCAAGAGGCTCCGACCTGTAGCCTGTGATCTATAAAAGCTGAATGCACAGGAACACTTTGCTTTTGGACTGTGCCCCCTTTCACGCCCACCTCTTCCACTTGATGTGGAGGATGCGTAAATTGGGAAATAATTGTAATTACTGGTCCTTCGCTGGTAATTGTCATTATTTCAAGACTTGTAAGCCAGAAGCCCTGATAAATCTCACCCTATGTATTATTGACTAGTTGATTGATTAGTTGGTTTTAAAAGGTCTAGTATAGCAAAGTTTACTGACAGGCAACATACAATCAATAGCCGAGGATTAAACGACATCTAACATCAGGATGAAGGATAGTAACCAAGCACACTGACATACTGGTGTGTGCCCCCTCTGCCAGGATCCGCTCTTCTTTTAGCTTCTTATGCCCTTGTTTCTACACAACAGGCTTTTAACATTAAAATCAGGGGCATAGGAAGCTTAAAGAAGAGCAGATCCTGTTAGAGGGGGCACACACCTGTATGTCAGTGTGCTTGGTTTACAATACTTCATCCTAGTAGTAGATGTAGATTTAAAGTAGCTTGTTTGTTGAAAAATGAGTGACCATTTAACAGGAATATGAGTCTTGTAAATTTCTGAAATATTCATTGGATTCAAAGATAAGAACAGTACAGTATGTGGAAAATTCCAAATATTATTTTTAGGGAACATAGGTAAGACAGCTTACCAAGCCAAATGTACAAGGGTTCTGGATTTCACATATTATCGCTGACTTGCACAACTACTTTAGTGAAACGCCATTAGACCATCTATTAGGATTTCTTTAATTGGAGCACATGAATATTTTATCTTCCTGCATACAAGGAGTAAAGCATTCATCTGCAGATCTCAATGACTTGTCTCCGAAATGCGCTTGCACTATCCTACATTAAAGTCAATGTCACTTTGCACTGAAACTTTACACGAAGGGCGTCCATCAAACTTCTGCAATGTGAAGAACGTCGGCCAGGCCTAGTGATAATGACAGTGGTCATTATGCTGAATTAATCTGGAAAGGTTTTATGAAAACATTTGACTATTGCTTATTGTAGATGATCAGTTACATCCTGAGGATTTTACATCAATTTTGAGTAAAACTTAAAGGAAACCTACCACTTGAAATGGTAGGTGTAAGCTGCAAATACCGAGCACCAGCTCAGGGTGAGCTGGTGCCGATGGAAGATACGCGCGGCACGGGCGATACAAACGGAGAAAATAGGAATTGTGAAGACAAAATAGTGGTAAAACCCACATTGCAGATTTCAGTATTAACAGCTGCACATGTCGTTTTCACACGACAGACTTATATGGTCAACATGCATATTGTCGCGCCGTTCCGCGCGTATCTCCCGACAAGTAAGCAGATGGTGCCGACATCTGTTAATCTAGTCTTGCACAGGTGTTCGCACGTGTTTGTATTCCTTTAAATGATCCTTGTGTTCATCATGATGTCATGTGTCACTGGTTTTATTCTATTCTTCACGTTCTTTACATCTGCTAATGTCGGGCGAAATAATACTCGCGCAGGAACGGAACGATGAGAGATAGATCGCCAGATGTTGCAAATTATCAGAGAGAATTCATTTTCAATAAATAACCATTTTATTCCCTGAAACAATGGTTTCCTTGAAAAATGCTCAGGTCTCCCATGACTCAAATGGGGCCGTACTCGAAACGAGCACTCGAGCACTGGAAAGTTCGGCTCGAGTAGTAACGATAGCACCCGAGCATTTTAGCCTCGCTTCATCTCTTCTCTATTGATTATGTATGTAAAAGTCAAGTTTTAAGTATCATTCACATTGCTTCCTCTGTATCATTGCTTGGGGGATACAAATAGAGATCAAGCTATGCAATATGATTGTAAACCTGGGTAAGGGTTTGTTCTTGGTGACTGTCTTCCTCCTACATTTCATCTTTACCGCCAATCCAGTGGCGAGAGAGGAGAAGATGTAAAATTTTGCCATCCAATAAACAGCAAGAAGCCAAGAAGAAACAAGATACACCTTATGAGGTACATTTTTCTAAAAAAAAAATTGGAAAGGAAACCTTACTTCTAAAATCTAAAAGTAATTCTGCGCATTTTAATTGCAAGTAAACTAGTATAAAATATATCAGCACATGGCACAATATAGTCGTAATCGTCATTTACAATATATTAATGTAGTTTTTATGGAACAGGTTGCTGTGCTATCCATAAATTTCCATTTTGGAAAAATGCCTTGGACGGCAGCAAGACGGCCAGAATGCAGCAGAAAACAGACCGTACCGATTTGAGATATTAAGAGACGATATTATTCATGTTACAATAAAGTCACTTATACCGTCTGGCTGGGATACGCGATGGCGGGAAGTTATTTAATTACTTACGACGTAGATAATGCGTCCACGGCTTCTAAGGTCTTGTCTGAAGCTTAATACTATACCCAAGGGCTCCCACACATATGGAGATTTTAACTGCAAGGGTGATGGGAGCTTATATGAGTTACACCGTAAGTTAATAGCAAATTAGCTCGTGGCTGTTTTGTACGACTTGTCCGAGTCAATTAAATAAAAAAAATGAAAACCTTCAACATTTCCCTATTGAAAACACTACATTATAAATATATAGTTTCTCCAGTGTTGAGGGGGTGTTTGGTTGTCTAGTGTTATCTGATACAAGTATAGAATGAATAATAAAAACACAGGGGTCTCGGTGTTTTTTACATGTAGTCTGGGAAATACACAGTTGTTATTTTGTTATAAGCAGTTTGTAGATTAATGGGAGAAAAGAAAGAACATATAGCCACAGTAATTAAAATACAACGACCAATGTAAAAATATGATCCATTACCTGGGATACATGAGTAGGATGCATAGGCTTAGGACCACGTGTCTCTTTTTGTCATTGTGCACATATTGTCATTTAATGACGCTTATAAGGGTAACAAAGAATATAAGGAAGGACTCATGTGGCATGCATATCCCGGAAAGGGATCAGCCATTTTCATGATGGCCCTTGAAAACCCCTCTTCTTCTTCGTTCTTGCTATCTCCGTGATTAACCCAGCACAGGTGCACCAATTCATGCCGCATGTCTAGGCCCTCATCCTAAAGTGTATGGCCCAGACCCTTCTTACAGTTCATACAGTATGCGCCACCCCCCCCCCCCACCCCTGGCCACACTCTCGTTTTCGAGAAGTGGCGTATGGATAGGAAGGCTAAGTCTGGTTCGTGGAGAGAGTGCAGTGGTATGGATAGGAATCAATAATGTTTTGTTGCAAATGGAGTAGAAATAGAGATGCCAAACAGGGGTTTTTCACCTTTTTTACACCTAAAAACACTTGGGAATGCCGCGCCCCGCCTCCCTAGCCTCCATAGTTATAGTGGTATATAGGAAAGGAAGGCTGTAAGCACAGGATCTGGATTACATTGCAGAGATGCAGCTAGAACGGAAAGCAATGCTATGATGCAAACTGAAAGCAATAAAAGGCTCAAAAGAAAAGAAATTAAAAAGGGGGTATCACTGAATAGTATTGTCTTATATGGCCCAGGTGGGTGTAAAAAAAACAATAATGAACTTTAGTAATCCCTGAACTTGGAAACCTATGTCACCCCAAGCCGTTCTGTATAAGAGGTCACAGCCCAAACAGCTGTACCGCCAACTAGAAGCTGCCCCTGAGATCCAGTGAAGATCTTGGAAATGGTGTTTACACATGATCCATATGTTACCCCCCCCGCATACTCTCGTGACTACTCGGTTCGTCTATCCGAAAAGTGCCTGATAGCTACCATTTAGAGTAAGGACATCTATAACCCTTTCCTGAACTAGCCCCTCAAGAAGACACAAGTGGGATATCTTGCTTCAACAGACACAGTCACACAGGTTCATGACTTTATCCCAGCATAAAGGGCAAGGGTGGTAATTATTAAGCTTTGGCGGTTACCTTAAGGGCATTTCTATGTGTGTCAAGGGGACCAGGTTTTTACAGAACATTGGATGAATTAGTATATTTAGTAGTCGTATATTAAGACGTTATGTTTTAAGTTTTTATTCTCAACCAATTAAACTTTCCTCCTGTTTGACGGAGTGGATGGAAATAAACCTATTGATTAATTTCTTGTGGAACTGCCCTTTTTTTTTTTCATGAATTGAATGACTCTTTTGAAATAGGACCAGAGAGTTCTTTTTTTTTGTTAAAAAATAGTCTATTACGTCATATATAGGCGTTCGTGTTTAAACAAAATAGTTTGTATCAATAGATAATGCCGGAAGTAAACTCACCTTCCGGCGCCGAAACCAAAGCTTTTGCACAGCTCCCGGGCTGCTGCATCCGCCTTCTACCTGATGCTCCCACGACTCTTCTTCTTCTCTTTTCGTTGTAATAACGGACAGGATTGTGTCCATGAGCTCTGCCAGCTAGCGTAACTATTATGGGCGGGGCGAGATTTTGTTGTTGGCGCCACTGATATGATACATCTAGGGGCATGGGCATGGGCCATGGCAGAGACATGATATGCGCCTCTGCCCTGCTTTTACACGCAAAGAGAGAAGGAAAGAAGAAGAAAGAAAGAAAGAAAGAAAAGCAAGAAGCAAAGAAGAAAGAAAGAAAGAAAAAAAGAGCATTGGGAGAGAATATAGCATGGGAGAAGGAGAGAAGAAGAAAGGTAGATTGGGAGAGAAACACTAGAAGTTTGAGTTATTTGTGGTAAGTTAATTTTTATCTGACGAGGGGCTGCTGCAGGGGGACATTGAGATTGCAGGGGGGGGACATTTCCATTTATAGGGGGGGGGGGGGGGGCCTGCTGCATGGGGCAGTGGGGGTTAATCTGGCTGTGGGTGTGGTCAGGGGGGGGGGGCGGGGGAGGGGGGGCTGGCGTTGGGCGAGCTGGTTGCGTGGCTGGACTCTTATGCATGGGGCATTTATCAATCATTTCATAACTGGGGGATTGGATGTGCAGGGTGCTGCATGGGTGCATTTCATCATCGGCTTGGGGTGCACAGGCATTTCAAAACCAGGGGGGCAGGGGCGGCAAAGGCAATGGACACTTCTACTTGCATGGAACATTTTATCATCAGAGGGGGGGTGTGGGTTTTTGGTTGTGGGCTGGCTTAGGGGGTTTGGGTGGGGTGTGGGCTGGCTTCATCGGCAGTTTATAACGGGAGCCTGACTATGCATGGGGAATTCATCAGTAAAGGACGGCGGCTTCGATATGCATGGGGAAGTTAAGTAACTGTGAGAATGGGCGTTTGTGGACGCGGAGGGACATAAAAATGTATCCTAGTGTGGGGACCAATGCATTTCCCACCATAGGCTTATACTCAAGGTCAATCTCGTTTTCCTAGTTATTTATGGCCAAAATAGGGACTGCTGGCTTTCTAAATCAGGTCAACTTATTCTTAAGCATTACACAAGTTTGGACAACAATATGTGGAACTCTCGAAAGCACAGTTTATGAACAAGACCATAACAGAGAGGGTATAATCCCCCCCCCTCAAAAAAAATACATATTTGAATCCAATTTTCTGGAATCCATGCTGGAAGGATATACCACTCTTTATAGCAAGGCTCAAAATCAAGGGTGGAGAAAAATTAAAGTAATTGGGTGGAGATGAAAAAAAAAAATATGAAGGGCATGGTGTAATAATGTAATGTATAGTCAAGTAAAACGTAAAAGAAATAGAAACCCACGTCAAGGTTCATGTGAGTAACCTCCATCCCATGTATAGTATGTGTAAGTAGTAGTAGATAAAGATATTTGTTCCAAAATTTATACAAAAAATAATGAAAAACTACCAAATTAAAAGTTTCAGGATCCAATTCCAATTCAGTATTGGCAAAGAATAATGCGTTATTACCATAGAAAAAACTGAAAAAAAGTTCTACAGAGACGATTTAAACAGTAGTTTATTGTTACACCAATAAATCCAGCACAATTCCATGACAAAATTATAAAATGCCGGGCTTAACCTGTGACATGTCGTTATAATTTCCCCCCCCCACATGAAGCACCTACACCAATTTTGTGTGATCCATTCCAAGGGAAGTAATGTGTTTCTATTTTAACCATGATGTGTTCTCTTTAAACATGTTATGAGGTGGTTAACAAAGCCTCTTTAAATTGCAAAAAAGAAAAAGAAACAGTTTTATGCCAGTCCTAACCACATGAAAAAACCCCAGTTAGAATAAAGAGCACCTTTTCTTTACGTGTCTGGTGGCCCCTTTTGTGTGTGGTGGCTACCCTTATACTGGGAGGAAACGTATAGCTACAGTTATTTAATTAAAGGTTTAAGGAACCTATCACCACTTCCCCAAATCCACCACAGAGTCGCTTTTAGATGTCTTTTTATAACATGGGATACCCATTGAGAATAGAGCTCCATTATTTTAATAATACTTTATTGCTGTTGGTCCTCTGTTGACTTAAGATTAGTAGTCATGGAGGTTGGTGTAGAGAGAAGTACAGTATATTCAATTCAAGCTACCCCATCTCCTAAGTTACATTTCTAACCCGAGCCCCTATCAGGACATTGAGCAAGTCGACCCAGAAAGAAACCGATAGACCCCGCTATGTGTGTAAAGAACACATTGCAGATGTTTCCATACATCTGCAATGTCTTCTTCACACATATATATTGTTCTTCACATGCTATTTTGTACGCGCCGTTCCGCGCGTATCTCCCGACAAGTAAGCAGATGTGCCGAACATCTGTAATCTATTCTGCACTGTGTTCTGCACTGTGTTTTTATCTTAAATGATCCTGTGTTCACTGTGTTCACTGTGTTCACTGTTTTTATTCTATTCTTCACTGTTCTTTACATCTGCTAACTTGTCGGGAGATAATATACGCGCGGAACAGTGAAGAATAGATCGCAGATGTTTGCAAATTATCAGAAGACATTCTTTTTCAATTAAATAACACATTTTATTCCCGAACCATGGTCCCTTTGAAAAATGCTCGGGTCTCCCATTGACTTCAATGGGGCTCGTTACTCGAAACGAGCACTCGAGCATCTGGAAATGTTCGGCTCGAGTAACGAGCACCCGAGCATTTTAGTGCTCGCTCATCTCTAATCTAGACCCTTCTTGAAGCTCTCTGCTGTCCCTGCTGTGACCAGCGCCTGATGCACTCTATTCCACAGATTAACAGTTCTCATAGTAAAAAAGCCCTGTCGCCTCCGGTGATTAAACCTTGTTTTCTCCAGGCGGAGACAGTGCCCTCTCGTCTTTTGATTTGATTTAATCTGAAACAACTTACCACCATATTTTTTGTATGGACCATTCATATATTTATATAAATTAATCATGTCCCCTCGTAGTCGTCTCTTTTCCAGACTAAATAAATCTAGTGTCAGTACAAGTCATGATTAATACCCACTTTTGTCCCTACTTTAAGGCGCACCAGCTCACCCTGAGCTGGTGCTCGGTATTTGCAGCTTACACCTACCATTTCAAGTGGTAGGTTTCCTTTAATACTGTATATACAGTGTTTGAAACTTCACTTCCTAGCATATTTGTCCAATGGAGGCCTGTTACCATATGCCAATAATCTCCAATGTTACTTACAGTAATTACATGTCAGATCAGATCTCAGGACTGTGACTCCAGGGACTGAGAACAAGACAGTTTATAGGCAGTTTACCCAATATAATGAATCAAAGAAAAAAATTCTGCTGTCTTATTAAATATATGCAATGCTCCAATGCCTCAAATTGATTTTAACATATACAGTTCCCCCACCTGAATTTACATCAAAGTTTACCCCTTCTGCCTTTATTTAACAGACCAATCCTCTTTTCTGGTAGGGAGCCAGGTATACTTTCATATAACTTTAGTGTGAGTGGAAATAATACAATTGAATCTGGCTGTAGTATTGCGGGACCTGTGCCCTGACAGCGGGATCTCTCTCCTTTCCCTCTGTTTTAAAGCCGATTTAACACTTGAGCTGTGTTGTAATACTTTATTTGTCACAACCTGTATTACTATGCAGGTAGAGTGCATTGAGACATCTTCAGCTGGACACCAAAGACTTCAGCTTCAGTACCCCCCGACTAGTTTCCTAAAGGGAAGCAGCCGCAGGACTTCGCAAAAGTGCACAAGTTACAGGGCTATTCTGAGCTTGTTTTATTGATTACCTATTCTAAGGACACTTATGACCCGATGTGGCCTTTTCACTGCTCAGAAAGCGCCACTCTCTATATTTTATAGTGGCTGTGCTTGTATAACAGCTCAGCCCTGTTCACTAAAATCGGACTAAGCTGCAAGCAACCAATGTGATGAATAGACATAACATCACAGTCGCATAAGGTTGAAGAAAAGCTTATGCACCACTACAGCTGGCTCAACAGCTGATTAATGGGGGTCATATACCAGCCAATCTGATGCTGATCAAATATTCAATACAAAAATCAAGAAATTCCACAAAAAAGTAAGTTAATATGGTAAATTTTTGTAGCAAAATGTTGCTCGGGGACCTAAGCAGTCTACTCATATTCATTTAAGAATGTGAGACAACAGACAAACTCAATCATAAATACAATTATAGTTCTTTTAGTAACAAAACTTATAAAAAAAAAACTGTAAAACCATGGGACAATTTAAGTATTTTCAAAAAACAGAAATTTTGATTATGTAAAAAGTAATTTGTAATGTATATCTATTCTAAATGTAACCGCAAATCTAGCCATGAAGCACAGAAATGATTGGAAAGATTGCATTGAATAATACGACAGATGGGACAATTAAGCAAGCAACATCTGTGCAGCTATTTAATGTATTTACACTCATATGGATATTATATACATACACGCATGTATAAATAGAAGGAGACGGCTTTGTATCAAAACTCTGCTGTGAAGTGTCCTTCTTTAAGGCATACTAATGTGTGCCTTCCAATCTATCATTTGGCTGCATTGTCAGTCGCAGTGCACAATAAGTGCCTCTTCGAATAATCAAACACGGCCATATAAGCAAAAAAGACAGCGAATGAGCCGTGGATTGCAAACTGCTGTCAGCCTGAACATACCCAAATATGACGTTTATTGCTGCCAAAAGCCCCTCTCCATTAAAATAACTTCCGCAGAAGATTGAATCTATTCCCAAACGAGACTCTCTTTTTCTCTAGAATAAATTGCAATATTTCTGGAAATTTCCCCTGTAGAGTCTGATAAAATGGATCGAGTCTCTAACTGGCTGGTTATTTGGTTTTTCATTAAGGCAAATCTCAGAACATTTCACATGTTAGTTTAGGTTGCCATAACCAATTTAACTGTTTCCATGCTTTGATGGCCCGTTTAGCAATAATCAAGGTAAAAATAGTTTGTACTCGGCTACTTCACAGTCACATAACAATACATACCCTCATTGTGTAGAATATGAAGCTTCATATATTGAAACAGCATAGCTAATTCTACAATTATTGGGCCTTTGCTTTCAGTCAGTGCTAAAATGTGTGTAAATAATATAGCAAGCAATATTTTCTACTTAAAGGAACAATAGCATGGAAATTGAATGTATTTGATATAGTAATTAGTAAAATAACACTGCATTGTTAGCAAAACATTTGCAAAAACATTCCATGTATTCGCTGCTTGAATGTTGCACCGTCTTTGACTGATGCTTCTCTCAATCAGAGTCAATGAAATGTCACTTTCCACTATTGTGCAAACATTTTCGCTACATCCCTGTCATAAACTATCTGCATGTTCTCTAAAGCCTGTCCTGAGCTTCTGTGATTAACTCTGCTGGAAGAAGAGTTATTCTTACAATAATAGTAGTCTCTGTAACCAGTCAAGATGTCGTTTTGAAATGCATTTTTCTAATTGGACACTAAAGTGACCTGATAGGTGCCAGATTATCAAGTCTTAATGGCTGGTCATTGAGAAGACCTCACATTTCATACATATTTTTATGTACATGTAACATCACTTTTTCAGTTGATTCTTTTCTGTATTTGTGGAATATCAAGATTTCATGATTTTGATACAACAGCCACTTCATGACACTCATACATCATTCCTATTGTGTGAGTGCTGCTAATGTGTCTACAGGAGGTTTCTGTGTAATACTCATCATTCATTGTGTTGTTTAACATTTCAAATATAATCAACTATAATTGTGGCATACAAAAGAAGTACTCGTACATGAGTATTAACAGCCGGCACACATAACAATAACAATGTACTGTTATTTGCCTAGGCAGCACTTGGGCATGTCATTGTTGTCAGCTTCAATGCTTCGTTGTGGACATTTACAGTAAAGAACACTTACATGCAGGTGGTATGATCCTGAAACAATGGGTCTGCGGACGATTTCCGATGTGCGCCTCATTTAGAAGGGCTTTTTGTTGCACGCAATTGGATTTTGCCGGATTGGCGTCAGCTTTCATGGGAAACAAATTGGGGGGCGGGCCGTCGCACGGTTTTGAACAGCACGGTTTCGGACAGCGCGCGGGATATAACATCTAAAATTGTGTCGCAAGACATGCACTCACAAACACTGGGAAGAAGAAGGTGAAGAAGCGACACATGTAGGATCTTGGGCGCACGATCTTGGTGAATCGCGCCGGACTTCATCCTCGCCGGACAGTCCGGATCAGGGATCACGACAGGACCAGGTAAGTAAATGTGCCCCAATATCTTATCTTCAGTAACTCTAAAAATTATCAAATCCAGAGAAAATAGATTTGAATATGTAAATTAGGCTTGGTGCTCCTGTGAGCATCATAGAAGCTGTTGGGCGCTCTGTCGGCTTAGAACTATTCATGCCTCTTGATGGCACTTATTCCCTTCTCCTCCACGATGTCACCGGGTCTTTTTCAGGAGACTGGGAGGGAGGAAGAGGAGATACTCTGCACTCCGTTGGCTTATAATTATGCCTCTGATGACGCCTTTTCCCTGCTCCTCTCTCCCATTCCCCTGCACAAGACCCGGTGCCGTAAGCGAGGAGGAGAGAATAAACGGCAGCAAGAGGCGTGAATTATTATAAATTGAATGAGCGCTGAGAAGCTTGGATGATTTTCACAGGAGCGTCCAAGCCTAATTAACATATTTTATATATCTACTTTTTTGCGTAAATGAAGATCAGATCAAGTTTCAGGATCATACCACTGCCACCTAAGTGTGATTACATAAAAACTATCTGAGGCAAGTGATAGATTTATTTTATCCTAAAGGCTGTAACACTAGAATGTACAATAGATAAAAATATAGATTAAAAATATAAATGATTCCAATCAAACTGTAGAAAAATAATAAAATAAGAAAAATAAGATACAATTATTTAGTATCTTTTCAAATAAGATAACCTTTACAAAATTGTAAAGAATGTTCTAAAATTTGCTTACTTTGTGTCATAAAGAAAAATAATACAGACTATAGCAAAATTTCCAGTTTTCTAGATTTTTCATAATGGATTTTTCACAGAACTCTGCTGGGAAAGTCAAGACAAAGTTTCTGTATCCATCAATTTATGTATCCCACCAGTAGTATGTATATCTTCTCTCCACAAAATGTAGGAGAAATAAAGTGGAAATGTATTAAATAGGAATCAAAGTAATACTATTTAAGCTATGTTCACATCATTGTAATCTCCCTCTTGGGGGGATACCTTGGGAGGTTTCCTGATGTATCCTTACAACATAGGGCATACAACATATCCCACCATATGCTCATGCAAACGAAAACATTGTTAGACTGGGCTTCTCCCCTATTAGGAGGAGTAATGTTCAGGTTGTCTCTTGTTCTTATATGGACAGTATATACCAGTGGTGGCGAACCTATGGCACTGGTGCCAGAGGCAGCACTCGGAGCCCTTTCTGTGGGCACCCAGGCCATCACCCCAGAATGAAGTTCACCAGACAGAACTCGAAGAATCTGCCTGCAGAATCTTCCTATAATGATAGATGAATTTGCCCTCCTCCTTTCAACTGTGTTGGTGTCCTTGGGAGGCTGAAGGATTGAAAGTTGTTAATGAACAAGGAGAAAAAAAATTACTGCTTAAATTGCTGTGCTGGCACTTTGTAATAAATAAGTGGCTTTTGGTGGAAGTTTGGGCACTCGGGCTCTAAAAGGTTCGCCATCACTGGTATATACTGTGCAGATAGTGGGAAAAGGGAGGCCTCCATCAGAATAATGTATGGATATGTTCAGCGTATACACTGGGAGCTTTCCTGGCATGTATGCTGAATGTGTCCATACAATTGTAATGTAAACGTAGGCTTTAGGACACAGATACATTGAATTTATTCTTTGATGTTTAATACTAATTGAAGTATCACGGTCTAGTAAAGTAATATTACAGGCTTTGGTTTTTATGTGTAGATGAGAATTGGTTCCAATTCCATCTCACAACACAGAAAACTGACACTGGCTGGGGGAGGATGACCAATTCTTTGTTTGGAGCGGTGGCTTCTGTTACACTTGGATTTCCTCTATCCATGTAGAACAAGAACAGGCCAAATAAAATTACCGTATATACTTGAGTATAAGCTGGCCTGAATATAAGCTGAGGTACCTAATTTTATCACGAAAATTAAAAAAAAAAATCTATTGACTCACATATGAGCCTAGGGTGGGAAATGCATTGGTCTCAGCCTCCACCCAGTATATAGCATGTCCCTCCAAGTATATAGCCTGCCCCCAGTGTATAGCTAAGAACTCTGGGGATATCGGAAAGGTAAGTACTGCCTTTTTTACTCAAATATAAGCCGAGTTTGTTTTTTTCAGCACATTCGGCTTAAATTTAAGTATATACAGTACTAAACATTCATCTTTCACCCTGTAAAATAATCTAGAAATAAAACTTTTAAGAAAATCAATATTTTTTTAACATTGATTTTTATATGCGGACACCAAAGTACTATTTTAACAATACGGGTTATTAGATAAATATTAGATAAATATATTTATAAGTGTATTGATTATCTACATTTTCTTTATGCTTGAACTCAAAAAAATTACTCCAGCGATCAGAAATATTCTTGACTTCTTATCTCCAACCTACCGTAATATTTCTAGACTGAAAGACCTTATTTATAGTACCCTGAGGACCAGCCTTGGCTGGTACATATCATTATCTAGTATAACTCATGTACAGTGCAGAGATATATGTTCCTACTTTATAAATAAAGGATAATACTATTATGGTACATATAACATGAATATCTACATATTTTATATTCTCTGCTTCAGTAAAAGAATGCATGTCCTACATACCGTATATACTCGTGTATAAGCCGAGTTTTTCAGCACAAAAAATGTGCTGAAAAACGTCCCCTCGGCTTATACATGAGTCAATATCCAGCTATAAAAGGTAAAAAATACTTAAAAATAATAAACTTATATAATACTACTCACCCTCCTGGTGTCCCGATGTGTCAGGCTACTCCCCCGATGTCTGTGCAGCTCGTCATCAGGCTTCCGCGCCCGTTTTCTTTCTTCTGCTGGGCGCCGCCATGTTGTCAGCAGTGGCGCGTCATACTGGGCACCGGCCGGGAGAGAGCAATGGTCGGCGCCCAGCAGAAGAAAGAAGACGGGCGCGGAAGCCTGAAGACGAGCTGCGCGGACATCAGGGGAGCAGCGCTGCACATGGGGCCACCTGAGGGTGAGTATATAAGTTTATTTTTTTTTAATGCTGGGGGCAAGCTGTATACTACTGGGGGCAGGCTGTATACTACTGGGGGCAAGCTGTATAATACTGGGGGAAGTCTGTATACTACTGGGGCAGGCTGTATACTACTGGGGCCAGGCTGTATACTACTGGGGGGCAGGCTGTATACTACTGGGGGCAGGTTGGGCTGGCTGTATACTACTGGGGGCAGGCTGGGCTGGCTGTATACTGCTGGGGGAAAGTTGGGCTGGCTGTATACTATAGGGGGCTGGTTGGCTATATACTGGGGGGGTCTGTGACCAATGCATTTCCCACCCTCTGCATATACTCAAGTCATTAGGTTTTCAAAGTTTTTGGTGGTAAAATTAGGGGTCTCGGCTTGTACTCGGGTCGGCTTATACTCGAGTATATATGGTACGTATTATGATTATGAAGTGTATGTGTGTGTGTCCTGTGTGTACTTTGTGGATGATTAACTTAAAATGTTATATTAATTAAAAATGTTTTATGATTATTATTATTAGGGCGGGTCCACACGTTTACAATTCTTTAAGTCAAAAGTAACTATGGATCATAATAGATGAGACATATAATGTAATTGAGAGATGGTACTACTCCTCTTTTTTCACTACACTTTTTGTTTGGACATCAAAAACTGCAACTGAAAAACTGAATGTGTAAAAACCCATGTGGGCAGGATATTTTTCAACAGTAATTCTAAAAATTATATACATAATGTCATATAGAACTTAGACCTGTCACCAAAATTTTACTTCTCACACTAGTAATACATGCTGGTAAAGGGTTATAAGTCCTCCCCATAGCATCTCAAATCATTTGCCACTGAATAACTGTACCTTAATTACAACCAGTTTTCTAATATGCAAATAAGTAGACAAAGAATCAATTTTGTAGAGAAGAGTCACAGCTTATCCAGGCTTCCAGTGAACTTCGCCTCCTTCTTTCGATTGACAGCTCTGTGTCTTGTCATATCTAAGTCCTCTCCCTGTCCACTTCCTGTCCTTACCAGAATGCCGTCCCTCACGCTAAGGACCCATACACACTGGGGCACATGTATCATAGTTTCAGCTACGCAACTTTTGCGCCATTTTTGCGACTTTTAACTGTGTTCTGTTTCAATTACGCCTTGTCTGCACCTTTGTGCAGTGTGCCTCATGTATCATTGTTTTCCAGATGTTCTGTGCAGCATTTTGCCGTTTTTGGCACAATTCTGCACCTGGTCCAGGGCATGGACCCAATTTTAACATGTAAATTGGAATTATTTTACCTGCTTTAACTGTTTAACATTTTGCACAGTAACCTCTTTTGTCAAAATTCTTACATTTTTTGATATTTTTTTTTTATTGGTTACTTCTAAGGGTGAGGTCACACTTATCAGCGTTTATAATGCATTTTATAAATGCCACATTAATGCATGTGTTAACATAGTGTTTACTATGCGTTTTGTACATTCAAATGTTAACAGCAATATAATTAGGAAAATCACCTCTCCTGTGCTGTTGTAATAGGTTTCAAAATGCATTAAAAATGCAACATGTTAAATCCCAAATTAACAGTAGTGTCCACTCCTGTATATTACCCCCTCACGTGGGTTGTGTCGCTGTGGATTTGAGACATTTGCAATAAAAAGTCTCAAAAAGAAGCCAAAATTTGCTCCTGCAAGGAAAGGAAAAACTGAACATGTATCACAAGTTAAAAACAGGATCATACATAAGGTGCAAAAACTAGCCGCCAAATGCCTCTAAAATTCACCACAGAGAGACAAAATTATGATACATGTGCCCCACTGACATATGCCTTTACAGCTATGTACAGAGCGGTACGGTGCCGCATGGCCATTGCCGTCTATGGGGACAATAAGCTCACATGGTAGCATTAAAATTCAGAAACTAAAACAGTCTCCTGTTCCCTAAAATATTCCCTAGTTTATCAAAACAAACAGCCATTTCATGGTTATTTTATATATATCCCCATCATGGGTATTTTATATTAAGCCCCCCTCACACCGTATGGAATTAATAGATACAGCCCCCTTAACCCCATGGATTCCTTTTGTAAAACCTTATGTGGGCCCCCTGAGCAGCTTTAGGCCCCAGCACTTGCCCGGGACGTATGTACGGGTGCAAGCTTCTGGCCGTACATATCTCCCCTAGGCGGTCGTATGTATGGGGCCTAAATGGTAGCAGGAAGCACTGTATGGGAAACTGCATATCTTGTCACTATTTCACGCACCCCGCGATGGACGGAGCCAAGTTGTACTGGGAAGGGCAAAGACGTGGTGGGCAGAGCCAAAATACACAAAGGCAGAAAATGTTCGGGGAATGATTTTACTTGTGGAAGGAGGCAGATTTAAGCTGGGGCTTCTCCACTGCTTTTCAACAAATGCAGGTCAGTAAGGTTTCTTGTGCCTCTTCTTGATGACAGTTTCCCTTTAAGCAAAGTTTGCACTTGCTTTTTAACCCCTTAATGACCACCGTATCGGGATTCTACGGCGGTCATTAAGAGTACTTCTTCTGACGCGTACACCTTTCTACGGTGGCGCGTCAGAAGAAGATTTCGGGACTTCGGGTCCTGCAAGTGCCAGTGTCGGGCTGTGATATCACTAACACCCGGGATCGGAAAAACTCTTGCGTGTCCCACGTAGATCGGATCCCCCCGGTGTGCTTACCGGGGGATCCGATCCATCCTGCCGCTGCCCCCAGCCCCACTTCTCGCCGGGTTCTGCCTTCCTGGGGTTATATACAGGAGAGGATACAAGTCACGTGAGGGGTTATATACAGGAGAGGATACAAGTCACGTGAGGGGGTTATATAAAGGAGTAGACACTACTGTTAATTTGGGATTTAACATGTTTTATTTATTTTTAATGCATTTTGAAACTAATTACAACAGCTGAGGAGAGTGGACTTTCCTAATTACATTACTGTTAACATTTGAATTTACAAAACGCATAGTAAATGCAATGTTAACACATGTGAAACAAGACAAATCACCTTATTAGACCATTCTCCTTTGGCAAACTGCTCCAGTTCCTGAGATTGGAACGTGCCTTCTTCAAACTGCCATTATGAGATCTCTCCACAGGTGTGTAGTCCAGTGTATGAGATTCAGGTCTGGACTCAATGCTGGCCACTTTAGAAGACTCCAGTGCTTTCTCTCAAACCATTTTCCAGTGCTTTTTGAAGTGTGTTTTGGGTCCTTGTGCTGCTGGAAGACCCATGACCTCTGAGGGAGACCCAGCTTTCTGGGCCCTATGTTATGCTGCAAAAATTGTTAGTAGTCTTCAGACTTCATAATGCCATGCACACGGTCAAGCAGTCCAGTGCCAGAGGCAGCAAAGCAACCCCAAAACATCAGGGAACTTCCGCCATGTTTGACTGTAGGGACCGTGTTCTTTTCTTTGAAGGCGCCTTTTTTTTACCTAAAAGCTCTACTTTTGTCTCATCTGACCAGAGAACATTCTCCCAAAACATTTTAGGCTTTCTCAGGTAAGTTTTTGTAAACTCAAGCCTGGCTTTTTTATGTTTCTGTGTAAAGAGTCGGGTCTTCCTGGGTATACTACCATCCAGTCCCTTTTCATTCAGATGCTGACCATAGTATGGGCTGACACAGGGCCGGCACTATGGGTAGGCAAAGGTGGCAATTGCCCAGGCCCCTCCTGAGAGAGAATCTCTTCTTTCAAATGAATCTTGAATTTTGTTTCTAGGTGCCAGGGATCCAGAGATATTCAGGTTTAAAGTGAGAATATCAGGTGCCATTTTTACATATAAAAATCACTCCCAACGGCAGTTTAACAGTTATTATCTCCATTTTCCTAAAACTTAGAAACACAAATATATATTCATATAAAAGATGAGACTCTCTTCTTTCATAGGAAAAAAGAAGTGAGGTTCTATGTGTCAAAGAGCCAGAGATACAGACCTCTGAATCGTACCCCCCCCTCCAGATTCTTAGCCATCAGACTACAGGGAGAATTTGCTGCACACAGGAGCTGCTGCTCCTCACAGATAATGGAAATATTCATGTTTTTAACCCTTCTCTATGTAGAACTATCTAAAAACACACTTTCTCTCTTATTGCCTTTTATTTTGTGATAGTTTTTTTTGTTGGGAAAATTGACTGATACGATAAACATTCGATCCTCTTCGCCTAATGTCGCTATTATATATTAACACCGCAACCAGAACATGTTCACAAAGTTATATGTAACACCAAATACACCCACATGTTCAGGAAAAAATCTTTTTATTTCCCACCATCCTCCATTATTTACACCCATGTTATGACGGGCTCACTCAGATTCTTATGAAGCGCGGAGGGATCTGTAATTGTGTGGATGTGGGGTCTGTATGATCTCCTCACATCTTACTGGTTTAGGAAAGTATATTTTCTTTATATAAGTATCTGGATTTGTACATATTTTAGAGGAAATTTTGAATGTTAATTGCCAAATGCATCGCCTGGTTGTCTGCTTTCAAAATTCTATAGGTTTTATGGCGCCTTTACTTTTTATTCTGTTCTATTGATATATTTTGCAGGTTGTGACTGTCTTAAAGTTTCTTGCTGAAAAGAAGATATCTAGTTATTACAATTTTAGTGATATTATGTGGATTTATTCATGTTAACATATCAATATTGGACATGAACTCTACACATGTCAAACTATTACATTTAGGAGATGTGAAGGTAAATATTTTCTGTTTGGAGCACACTTTTTGACGTATTTTTTTTGTAAAATGTTTCAGATCGAATCAAAATTGCATGAAGGTGCCTATGTCTATAAACTCTTTGATGCAATTTTGAAAATGGGGCAAGGGTCTGCTTTCAGAAAATATTGGTCACTCTTCCCAATAGGCCTCACAGTCTAATCAACCTACCAGTAATTTTTTGGAGTGTGGGACCCAGAGGAAACCCACGCAGACACAGAGAGAACATACAAACTCTTTGCAGATGTTGACCAGTGCTGCAAGGCTGTAGTGCTAACCACTGAGCCTATATAATTCTCCAAAATTACAGTTTGTTTTACCATACTAAAGGAACATTTTACTGACTGTGACTGGTCATAAAATAGTTTTATTTTGGGGCGCCACTTTTAGTTTTGCCCAGGGCCCCACTTTGTCTAGAACCATCCCTGGGCTGACACTGTGGTACCCTCGGAGTGCTGGGCAGCTTGAACTTGTTTGGATATTAGTCGAGGTTCTTTATCCACCAGCCGCACAATCTTGCACTGAAATCTCATGTCAATTTTTGTTTTCCGTCCACATCTAGGGAGGTGCCACAGTGCCATGGGCATTAAACTTTTTGATGATATTGCACACAGTAGAAACAGGAACATTAAGGTCTTTAGAAATGGACTTGTAGCCTTGAGATTGCTCGGGCTTCCTCACAATTTTGATTATCAAGTCCTCAGACAGTTCTTTGGTCTTCTTTCTTTTCTCCGTGCTCAATGTGGTACACAATAGGATACAAGACAGGGGTTGAATCATATTTAATCAATTTCAACTGGCTGCAAGTGTGATTCATTTATTGCCACCACCTTTCAGGTGTCACAGGTAAGTTTAGTACACAAATTAGAGAAGCCTCACATGATTTTTCAAACAGTGCCAATACTTTTGTCCACCCCCTTTTTATGTTTGGTGTGGAATTATGTATACGATTTGGCTTTTTGACAATTATTTTTGTGGTCTTTTTTTTAATTGAAGATAATAATACCAAAGAATTTCTGATTACAGTAATTTTTTTTTTTTACTGGGGGGGGGGGGGGGTGTATTTTTTTTTGTTTCCAGTGTCTTTTTTTTTTTTTTTTTGGGGGGGGTGTTTTTTTTTTTTGGGGGGTGTTGGTTTTTTTGGGGGGGGGGGGGGGGGGGGGCTGTATATACTTATATGGGGCCAGATTATGTGTTTCCTATGTTTATGGGATACAGTATATTACTAAGTATGCTGTATATGTGGGGACAGATTTTATTTGAGCTGGAGGGGATCTGTATATGGGAGCTGTGTAGAATTTAATTGGGGGGTGAAAAACGAGGCCTTTAAATTTATGAGAGCAGGGCTTTATAAAAAAATATTATATATATACACAGTATATATTCATTAGAGGGTGCTATATATTTATATTGGTCAGGGTAGCAGTGTATGTAAAACATATGTAACATAATAACAGGGTGGGATATGTTAGTTATAGGATACAATAGATTACAGGCAGTCCCCGGGTTACGTACAAGATAGGTTCTGTAGGTTTATTCTTAAGTTGAATTTGTATGTAAGTCAGAACTGTATATTTTATAATTGTAGCCCCATCCAAACTTTTTTTGGTCTCTGTGACACATGGATTTTAAAAATGTTGGATTGTCATAAGAACCAGGATTAACAAAAAAGCTTCATTGCAGACACATTTCATAACCGTTTCAGCTGTTTATTGTAGCCAAAGGCAAAAAATTCATTAAATTACCAGCACCCACATGTCCGTTTGTAACTAGGGGTGGAAAGTAAGTCGGGGACCGCCTGTAGTTTGCATCATGTAAATTGATATTGATTGGTGTGCTGTGCATGCTATGTGTGGGAGAGTGAGGTCAGTTGTGTTGTGAAGGTATATATTATTTAGGAGCACAGTGTTGTTATCCAGGAGAATTTATACTGTAAGTGACTGTGGTATTTTTAGGGATGCCGGGTGGAGATGCTGCACAGAGCTAAAGACATCTGGCCGTGAGTTCAGCATTGATACATCATGGATTGGAGAACACGGAATAAAGTCCTCCTGATGGAAGAGATTGTCATCTATAAGGTACTAGATGACACTAATGACTCACAGAAACTGAAGTCAGTCACACAATGTCAGTGAGCTGCCTGTGGGCAATGGAACAGGAGAAGGGGGGACAGCATTTTAATATTCGCCTCAGGCAACAAATATGCTAGAATAGGCCCTGTGAACCCATAATTACTTGGTGGCCAGATCCTCTTAGTGCAGAAACGCCAACGGAGGAATTTTACAGTTAACATTGAAAACCCCAGTCTTAATGAATGCCACCCTTTGGTTTTATTTGCATTTTTGTACATCTTGTTATACCATACATTAATCTCCACCCCATATGGTCCCCACATATGAATGCACAAATGTCTTAAATTACAAACTTGCAAAAAGTAGGAGAAAAATGTTCATACAACAGTCTAATATTACTTTTAAGAAGTCTGAGAAGTGCATTATACTTTACAGAGAGATTTTAAAACTGGCGTTAGTACACAGTTGACTGTTTTTTGGACATCTCAAAGTGAGAGGTTCCAATTTACTTTAAAAGCACTTGTCGCTTATGAAAATTGACACATTAAATTGAAGTGGCAGACACTAATTTAAAACTCTGTGGTTAAAATTAACAAACAGTTTCATTTGAAGTTTAGAGCCAAATGAATCTTAAACATGATTTTATTTGGCACTACTTGTGTACTGTGTGTACTAAAAAGTAGCACCATAAGAAACTCACAAGGGCAATATGTACACCATAGATCTGTGCACTGTACAGCATTGAGTATACTCTAGACAATAATGTGACTTGCATTGCACTTAACAGGCAGGATTTATACGGTGTGAAAAAAATAAGTATATTTTTTTCACACCGGCATTTTATGTTTTTGTGTTCTGATTTGTATTCCACACCTTCTAAAAGCTATAATTTTTTTCAGCTTCTAGAGCTGTATGAGGTCTTGTTTGCTGTGGAGCAAATTGTACTTCCTGGTGGCAGCATTTAATATTACTGTGTAGCTGGGAAAAAAATTCAAATTTGGTGAAAAACCTAGATCATATTATTTTCTTTAGGGGATTGTTTTACAGCTTTCACTGTGTGGTTCAAATGACACATCTCTTTTATTATTTTGGCAGTATGACCTGCTGTAACCTTGTTGTATTACAGTACTTTCAAAAAATTTTGAAAAAGTTAATTGTTTCCCCATATTCTTATAACAATATTTTTTTATACAGTACACAGATTCTCTCTTCATACAAGGGTTGCAACAGAATGCCTTGCATGAAGGCCTCAGCTGATAGATAGATATGGTTCTGGAAAGGCCAGGATGTCCATTGCATAACTATCAATGGAAGTAAACTTGTTCATTCAGAGGTGGTAACCTAATTATTTCTAAAAGGTTCATCTATGGGTTAATTGTCTAGGGGTTAAAACTAAAAACTGCATGTTCTTTGTAATCTCCTGAATCAATTGTGGGCCTGGATTTTACGGCTTTAACTGTGCACCCCAAAGTACAGGTTTACTTCATTCTTTGGGTCGGTGCGATCACGGGGATAACAAATTTGTATAGGTTTTATAATGTTTTCATACATTTAAAAAAAATTAAAACCTCCAGTCCAATTTTTTTTCCTTTGACATTTCTGGCACTAATAACTTTTTCATACTTTGGTGTATGGAGCTGTGCGTGGTGTCATTTTTTGCAACTTTTGATGATGTCTTCAATGCGTCTATTTTTTAGGACTGTACAGCCTGAGTTTTTTTTTACATTTTAATTTTTTATATTTTTAAAAATGGCCATTTTTTACTTTAGGCGCTATTGTCCATTACAAGGTTAAACACAGTAAAAAAACGTTATTATATTTTGATAAATCGGGCATATTTATTATAAGATCCCTAACAATTCAGTGTGAAAATGGCAATTAACAGAGGAAAACTAAAAATTGTTAATTGGCAAAGATGCATTTATGAGCAAACAATGTAAACTATATATAATCGTGTATAAGCCGAGTTTTTCAAAAACGTAAAAACGTAATACTCACCCGGATCCTTAGCGCGGCTCCCGATCCTCAGCGCGGGTCCCAGCGGCTCCTCAGTGGTGACACAGCCGCATCATAGTGTGCGCCCACTGGCAGATCGCATGGACTTGACTCTGCCGGCTAGAGAAGAAAGAAGAGAGAAGAGGAGCCGCCGGGACCACGCTGAGGATCGGGAACCGCGCCAAGCATCGCGGGTGAGTATTAAGTTTATTGTTTTTATGTGCTTGGCAGGGGGATTGCTGTATACTATATGGGGCTGGCTGTATACTACATGGGGGCTGGCTGTATACTACATTGGGGCTGGCTGTATACTACATGGGGGCTGGCTGGCTGTATACTACATGGGGGCTGGCTGGCTGTATACTACATGGGGGCTGGCTGGCTGTATACTACATGGGGGCTGGCTGGCTTTATACTACACCCTCAGCTTATACTCAAGTCAATAGGTTTTACCAGTTTTTGGTGGCAAAATTAGGGGTCTCGGTATATACGCAGGTTGGCTTATACTCGAGTATATATGATATTCTGTACAGACATTGAACCAAAACCTTGGTGATCGCACCTTGACACTTGTACAGTTGTAAAAGCACTATAGCTTGTATTTCCAGGTCATGTCCTGCCCAACAATACTCAAGACAATGGGGCACCTTTACTTACCCGTCCGAGTCACGATTCCCGATGCAGACTTTCTGACGATGATGCACTGTGCCGCAATCCACGTAGATCGTTCGCCCAATATCCTGCACGTGTCGCTCCCCACTCAGTTCCCCCAGAATTCCCCTTCTTCTTCCCGGTGCATGTAAGTGCTTGGCTTGCAACACAAATTTAAATGTTAAATCCCGTGCTTAGTCTGAATCCGTTGGATCGTCTGATGGCCCGTCCCTCACATTTGTATCATGTGAAAGTCGGTGCGATTGCGACACAATCTGATCGCATGCGACACAATCCCTGGAGCGATCCCCGAAAAGTTGGGAAACCCGACGAAAATGCGGCCGTGGGACCCTTAGTAAATAAGCCCCAATGGGTCCGTATTCAGCTTTGGTCCTTTATTTTATGGGAGCTGTCAGATCACAATCCTTCCATTAATTCCCTTGCTCCATAAAATAATAATCTGCATAATAAGGCCACTGAAATTGAAATTAAAGGCTGCTTTAATGAAGTAAACAAGAAAAAATGCATACCTGTCACTCAAAATGTGGCTTTCTACTATGATGTGCCCATCCAATCAGCCAACCACAGGCCCCAACAGTGACCTGTACATAAATATCACATCACTGCCAATAAGTACCGGTTGTGCAGGTGACTGTTGCCTGTCATTAACTGTCCCTGAATGACATTTTGTCTTTAGACAACAGTAGAATGGGAGCTGCAGCAGCCAGAACTGGTCATCTAATAACAGAAATTATTCTAACACAATGCTGCTTGAAAGCAGTTTTTAATTTTATTTGCGTGTATCATTGTTTATAACGTGAACATCAATGAACCCCCTGCAATATTTTCCATTAAACCCAGAATTAATATGTGATCACAAAGCTAAGGCTAGCTTTAAAAGGATCATGTATCTTGATCCAAATCTTTTAACATACATTTATAACACTACACACATTTACAAACCCTTTAGAAAAAAGAAATCTGGGTCAGTATTAAAAATATGTAATTAGGAAGGGCCTAATGTGTTAGGCGCAGTTAATATTTTCTATATGTAGAGCGTTTGCCAAGTGTTTCCTCTGACACCTAGCTATTTCCCAAGTCTATAATTTTCTTTCTGTACCCGCCATTATTCAACCAGAACATCTAAATTAAAAGGACTGGAGGGATCAGTAATTTACCAATGAATGAATGACAACTGATTGACTTATGTTATACTGAACAATAGGACTAGAGTGTCAGCAACAAGTACTACTAGTTCTTAAAGTGAATAGGTCCTTACAATATTCTAAGTTGCACTTTTCACACATGCAGATCAGTCACTGCCTGTTGTATGCAACCGTGCCCATGGGTATTTTGTATATTCAATGGAATACACGTTTTGCTTATTGTAATTTTAGTTTTCTAGGACTTCTCTATCTAAATATAAATGTTAAAAAGATAAATAAACCTGACCTTAAAGGGGTTAACAGTGTAAGAAAGAAATGTCTTAGAATGTCATGCACATTGAACAGATGCCATTTTTTTTAAAACATAATATACACCATTTAAATGAAGACTGCACCCTGAAAACAGACAGTTACCCCTGACATGGCTGTGCTGGGTCTAGCTAGAAAGGAGTAGCATGAGTACATGATCTAGCTGTGCTCCATTGCATCCACAAACTGGCAACAACACTCATATGAGCAATATGTACAGTCATGATAAAGGTAGAGACAGTAAAAACCCATTTTTATTCTCTAGCTGACGCTGATGGTATTTTACTAGGCCTATGGCTGGAGGATCTACAGTGCTCAATAATAAGCCCCTTAATGACGATTGTGAGAAGAGGCTAAGAAAATATAATGAAAAGATGAGTCTCGTCGAAGGCCTTAGGCTTCATGCACACAATGTATGCCCGCTGCACCGTAGTACGGCGGGCATACATCGGGATACACAGCGCACATCGCCGTATTCTGTAGAAAGATAGGACATGTCCTATCTTTCTATGGGCTAAGGGAGAGGTACGGTGACGCACGTGTTCTGCACCGTACCGCTCCCGTACAGCACCATGAGCCCATAGAAGTCTATGGGGAATGTATATACGTCGGCCGTATGTACATCCTCCATACATTTGTGTGAATGTAGCCTTAGACTGTAGATTCAAGCAGGAATTTCTGTAACCTGTACATTTTAATTTCCGTCTCTCCAAGCTTAATAATATGGCAATCTCTTTGTGTAGATCTAGAGCCATGCACATTATTCTGACCCAGTCAAACGACTTTCCGCTGCTGCTTATGCTCCCTCCTAAGAGAATGAAGTTCTACAAATTGGCAAAGTTTCTTCTCTATCCATCTTAATTGTTTTAAACTAAACACATTTTTAGAGGCTTACTGATAATTTGCGGAGTTTAGCAGCATGACAAGGGGAGAAGAAGACCACAATAACACATTTACCTAATACCAGGCATTAGCTGCACCAGTTTTTTATTGTGTATTGCAGCTAAAAGAACGTGTTATTAACTTGCACAGGTATTTATACATTTTTAGCACCAGTTTTGTACTGTGTCCGCAGCTCCAAATAATTCTGCAACAAAGGGGGCATGCTAGTGCAGAGTCGGACCGTGCGCCACATTTATGTTTAAAGTCTGACGAAGTAAGGTGCACACTCATTAAAAAAACTGGTGTACTCAGTTTGAACAATAGAGGCGCTGCAGGTTGCGCCAGATTATTGAATCATGTCTGACACCATTCAATACTCTGGCGTACCCTGAACATTTGTGAGGCAAAGTGCAGTTAGTGCAGCTTTCTCTACTTTTGATAAATCTGGGCCCCTGTTGCTTTTTAAGACAATGTTGCCTTCATACCAGTTAACATACAGTAATATAATTGTACCAAACCCAGATCACCCAGAGAGCAATGCAGTGAAGAAAAAAGAAAGAAAGGTGAATAGATTCCTGAAAGATGACCGTTATAAAATAAATAGTTTGTGACAAACATTTTGATATATAGTATAGTAATATGTATAGTCTTGGGCCAACAGGGCAAGTATGGCAATGATTTTTTATACTGTAGTGGGTGATTGATTTAATTTATTAGGAAACATTCTTGTACATTTCTATATATTTATTAATATTTTATGTGTGTGTGTGTTTTACTTTATATGTCCCCCATGAGGTCACCACTGTAACTGGGGCATCAGATCAGACCCAGCAGCTCTGCTTAACTTTTTCAGAGCCTGTGGTCACGTGATCACTTGATCTATAGATCGGCTGCTTCAGAGGTAATAAACCACTGCCTTCTCAATATAATATATACAATATACATTAGGGGGCTTTGGTGCATACATTTTATTTAGTAATAAATCAATTTGTCGGGGTCCTGATTTAATGCTAAATTTAAGGCCCAAAATTACATGATGTTAAAAAGTGGACTTCCACTGGAGGCTGTTTTGAAAGTACCAAACTGACTATTAAATAGAAGTCTAATGAATTTACTGAATAGAACTTTTAATTCTAAGACTTATACAAATTCTTAGCACATACAAATTCCTATTTTAATTTGGCTTTAAATATAAAGTACATAACTAAAATTAAAGAATAAAAAGGAAAACACCTTTCCCCTGTAATTATATAGCCCAGTGGGGTATGTTTTGTATGGTCTTTTTCCATTTCTTTACCTTTAATTTTGCAAACAAACAAGTAATTATAAAAATGAGTTGGCAAGAAAATAAAGAAATAAAGAATTTGGAGAGTAAAATCTGTGTATTTCCATTTCAATTATCCTCTTTTGTTTGCTTTATATTTCACATTTGTATTCTGCTGTTATCAGAACGTGTATCTTTCTCGCTTTTAAAGAAAATGCATTTCGTTAGGAGTTTGAAATTTTGGTATTGAGCACCACCAAGTGGTGAAAGTGTGGAATTATTATTATCATTATTATTATCATTAAAGATTATATTATTCAGTACCGTGAGCTATTCATATAATATAGAATAATTGCAACTGTAATTTTTGTGCCATAATGTTGTCCGATTTTAAACCTCAATGAAGAGAAGTTTTTTTTTTACCTATGCACTCATATAATGCTAACTATATTGTTTTATACTTTTACCCATTTTTCTTAATTTTGGAAAGGACAAAGGAATCTGTTACATCATCTAGAAAGTTTGCCTAGAACATTCCAATTGCAGCAACCATTTAAGTAATTATGTACATCTCTACTGCAAGTCTGTGAAATTGCCACCTATATAAACACCTATGTAATGTATATTACCTAAAAGCTCTAATCTGAGATTTTAGCAAATTGGTAACCATTTTAGGCTATTTGTATGTAATGGATTTAAATTGAATGCAAATTTTTAGAAGTGGCAATCCAAGTCTTACCCTTGTATTTCTGCCACAGATTTGAAGTTTGCACTGCTGCTAATAAGAACAAAGTTTTCCTCATTGTAAATCCAAATGCTTATTATTCATCTTCATATATGATTTCTTATTTTATTTTAGAGGATAGGTCTTGATAATACTCAAAGTGGCCGCTATAACATAGAGAAAGCAGCAGACCATGTTAGGCAGCAGTGCTGTTGAGCTATAGCTCAAGGACAGTGATACATGTTTTTATATTCCAGGAATGTAGCTGGACTTGGAGTACACTGGTGTATGAGGTCTCTTCAATGTATTGTTGCAGAGCCCTTCTTCCCCTACAATATTCAAACAGCCTACTACAGCAGTGACTCAGCAAAGGGAAGGAGCTGTTCAGCAGTGCATTGTAGGTCTCACAAATCATTATTCCACGGCTATCTATAATTCTGGAATATAAATGAATTCTTCACAGCCCTGCTGCTACTAACACATACCAGTGTATGGTTTTAGAGATTGGTTTGGTGAACACTGCTGACAGGTTCCCTTTAAATTCTTCCAAATAAGATAAATCCATGGATCTTCCACCAAGCTATAATATGTATGTGATAATTGAATTAGATATTGAGCCATGGCCTACAATACTTTGAGCCATAAAAGTTTCCTCTTCAGAACAACATGGTATTACAATATTGTGCATGAGATGTCTGTATGTGACAGACCTACTTGTTGCAGGAGGGAGAAAGCGTTATGTACTCTAAAGACACCAGAGTTGGAGCACTAGTGAGTGAAAAAAGATAAATCAGTGTTTGAGGTACAGGAAGATACATGTAGCAGCACATACTTCCAATTACATTCATCCCACAGGAATTGTAATCCTATGAACTCCATTTAGATCATTTGGAAATGTGTGCTCACAATATGCAGATCACAGTCCAAAACACCCTTTGAGAGTTGCTACAAAAGAAGTGGATGGCAATTAGAACCCAAACTGGAGATGGCTGACCCCAACCACTGTGGTCACTGCTACAGGTGAGTAAGGAAGGATGTAAGGAAATCAAGAATTGACTAATTTATAAATGATGTTTATAAGGGTGAAACATGTTTATCTGCCTCTCATGAATGAATAATAAATAACCACAGTATAGGGGAAAAAATGAACCAATAATATATTTGATTGCTCTTATGCCTCTGATCAATTGTTTTCTGGATTTAGTTTCACCCATTTTAGATATGGCTCCAGAAGTTTGTGTGAATTAGCTCATTCTTACAGCAATCAATTGTCCACCTGCGTCGGGGACTTTCTTACACCAGACGCGGGTGGACAATTGATCATGGGTATGTGCAATATACTTCCTTTTGTATTATGTATTTAGACAGGTAGCAATGATACTGGGCATGTGCAATATGTTATGGTACACTACTATGTAACAGGATTGGACTTGAATATGTGTCTCTGTTTACAAGCAACATAGTAAATAGTGCAATATCAGTGAACGATATCTGGGAATCATACAATCTGTGCAATTTCTTAGCATTACATTTTTCTGATTAAACTACAATTGTAGTACCCCAGACATTCGTCCTCATATGCACCATGCACTTTCCAAGCTGCTTTTAATGTCTTGTACATCCGTTTTTACTTTCTAAATTGTCCCATGTATCACCCTGGACCATCTGGTTGTAATTCCGTATATTTTTTTGTAGTGTCCTTGTTTCTCTTAACCAAAATCCGCCTGCCAGCAGTTTTTAAATGTCTGTTTAATATGTGTGATAATGCATCTTTATTGAAATAAGTCGGGTAAAGTGGCTTGTTTTGTTCTAGGTCAAGTATGCCAAAGAACAGTTAATTGTCATTTTTCTTTTTCACTTTTTAGGTAGCTTCTCTGTGGGTAGGTTTTAGGCTAGTGCCTACTGTAGCACATCAAAGCAAGTGGTGGCGCTGCAGGAAATATTCCCTGCAGATAAAATCAGATCTCTGAGGGCCCAATATATCTTTTATTTCTTTAGATTCTGATGAGTTATGTTACATACATAAACATGCTGCAGTTCACTAAATATGCTATAATTTGGCTCCAAGGATTCTACTTGCGAGCCTTAGGTGTGTTTGTACATTATGTAAGTTTTCAGTTGGGAACACTATATTATGACATTGCTCAATAGTAATTATTCCGACATTCATTTTAGTTTCACTTGGTAGTGCTGTATTTTAATCCTTGCAAAAATATTTTGATTTTCTATCATGCACATCATTTTTGGTTGCAGTAAAAGAAGCCAGATAAGTGTTGACTCCAGCATCACATCATGTTAGCAATCGGTGGAACTGACTCCAAATCAGATGGAGATGATAGATGTACATTATCGGGGGAGTGGGGTGTCATAAGATTTTACCCTTGAGCAGGCAGTGAGATATAACCAAATTACAAAGCTTATCCTGTGTCTTCCCTCTCTAATGAACCATATTGATTGCTGCTTCATTGAATTATATATAACCTTGGCCTTTCCTGTTCCAGCCCTTCACATCTAAATGAAGCGGTCACTCTGATCGGAGCTGCCTGCCTAATCCTATTGTAATTATGAAGGAGATGATCAGAAAATCAAGTTACGCAGCTCTTACAAGGGAATAGAAAAAAAACACCGCTCTCAGGGAGCCATGAACGTCTCTTTGCTTTAATACACTTATCATTGACATCAAGGAAAAAGTAATTAAAAGTGATAAGATGTAGATCTTTGGGAAGAAGCTGGAAAAAAAAGAAAAGAAAATCAATGATGGTTCAGTATTCAGGATACATACTCTCTGTGGCCTGGGAATGGCCTTTACGGAACACAAGTTATAGATGTTCTTATCTGTTTGTAATTTATATAATGAGGAAATATTTTTTTATTAAAAATTGACAACAAAATGCAACCATAATAGATAAATATAAGTTTAACCTAAAGTACCTGGCCCTTGTTTTTGTGTTTCAACTCCCCACTTTCAAATATCCATAACTTTTTTATTTTTCTGACACCCACAGGGTATCAGGAGGGATTCCGGCACTGAGAGTGATCCTCAGGGATACGATATGGCATCCAGCTCATAAAATTTATTATGATAAAATATCACAGTAACGCATTTTGGCTCAGTACATGAGCCTTTGTTAGGCAATGGAACGCATCTGTTTGTGTATTTTTATATTAGTTCTAGGAAAAGGGTCGTTATTTGAATTTGTATTTTTTAAAAAACTTTTTTATTTGATTTTTTTTTTACTGATCACTCATACCATATACTGCATAGAGGCTCTGGGTGGTCATGGCAAGTAAGCCCCCACCCCATGACATCACAGGGGTTAATGATCCCATCCACGATTTTGGTGCCAACACTGGCAATGTTTAATTGGTTATCTCTCACTATAGGTACCAACGCAAGCACAGTTGGGATACTAAAATTATCAGAATGCTGGATGTCCCCTGTTTCACCCATTTCATGCCTTCCAAAGCCAAGCTCTGTACCATAGATTTGTAAATGTAATGGAAAAATTGGAAGAGTTTGTTGTCGACCGAGTAAGCAAAAAGTTTACATAGTATAATAATTATTTCAGTTGAGGCTCTACATCCATAGATTTTTCTTTGGATGAAGGACAATCTTCCCTAGTGGTTATTTGAGTAGGAGAGGATAAGATATTGTTTAGGCATCATTCATATATTGCTGCTGGAATTAAGAATTTATAATAATATTGACAAACCAATAGAATTATTGAAAAACTCCACCTGAAAGACTGTATCCCACTAAATGTTTATTGTTTGAAAAAGTTTACATTGTTAACAACAGTGAAAAAAGTTCATGAAGACCAATGATATAAATAGAAATCTAAACGTGCAACTGTTTTCCCTCTGCCTAGACATCAATGAAGCTAAATTTCAGTTAAAATTGCAAATATGTTTTCCTGGATGGGAGAGGAAAACTTTGCCTCTTGGTTACCTTGTAAGGTAGCCAACTTAACATCAAATATTTTCAGAAAGCCTAATGACATAATGCAGGATAATAACCAAAACTAGAAACACAATCCTTATGGAAAAGACTAGGATTCCATTGTTGAAGGAGGGTAGCATGATGGGTATTCTTACCAGCAGGTTGAGAGATTATTTTTATGTAGAAGAACCCATCGTCCTAGTCTTCCATTATTTACCAAAAGTCCAAAAGAACATGTTTCCTCCACCACCAAGACCAATTGTTGCTGGTATTGGTAGTCTGGGGGAAATATTGGCTGAATGTGTGGATATATCCCCCAGTTTCATGTGTGGAATATCCCCCAGTTTCATATAGGACACCAAGGGTCTATTACAAAAAACAGGAAGGACAATTTTATGTGGGCTATATATGATGTAGTCGCTCTATATTGCTTTATTCCTCACAACTTGGGCAACTTTTTAGGAAAGCATCTAGACAAATATAGTAGCTATAGTGGGGAACTCAAAGAGTTTTTGCTCATGGCCACTGATTTTCTATTAAAAAATAATTTTTCATTTTTGAATCCTGTTTAGAAGTGGAAGGAGCCCCCATGGGGGTGAAGTGTTTCCCCTCCTTAGCTACCATATACATAACTCAGTGGTAGGAACTGTAAGTATTTACCCCGCTAAATCCACACTGGGGGTTTTGATGGGCAGATACATAGATGACCTGGTGTAGATTTGGAGGGGCACGGAAGCAGAGTTTGTGTTGTTCATGACTTATTTATCTGATAATAACATGAACTTAAAATTTACACATAACTTTGGTAACAAAAGTATTCCGTTCCTTGATGCACAGCTTATTGATGAAGGTAACCGTATGAACCCTGTCCCATTTAGGAAGGAGACAGCAGGAAACTCTATACTTTTAATCATAAATCAAACACAACACCACAAACAGGTAAGTTTGTTTACTGCGACGTTGCGGAGGCCATGTCTCTTCATGCCCGAAGAAGGAGATCGCAGATGGATGCCGTTCTGTAGGTGTTAGCTCATATGTCCTGGATCACGTGGAACGCCAGAAAATTGATTTATGGACAGTGTGGATAGTACAAAGGCTTATGCACTGTCAAAACATGTTTTGTATATGAAAAGAATAATGATATAAAAAATATCTTTTTAAAAACTCTATACTTTTAGCCACTTATTGTCATCCACCCCACGTTGTGGGTAACATTCCTTATGGTGAAATGATCCGTCTTAGACGGAATTGCACTTCAGACACAGATTTCTCAACACACCAGGATCTTTTAAAGAAAAGGTTGAGACAGAAATGTTACAAGGAAACAGAAGAGAAAGTCAGCAAGACATCCCAGTCCACCTTGTTATCCAGACAAAAACATAATTCTGATATTACATCTCAGCTACTACATCTATCACATTTTCAACAGCATATTGCAGGCAATTTAAGGACATCAATAGAATAGTTAAAATAATCCATACCAATATACATGCAAGATACCATGATTAATCCCATAATATCTAGGGGTGTAGGATGTGTCTGCAAGAAAGCACCAACTTTGAGTGCCCAATTGTCTCTCTCATATTTTCAAAGTAATGTTATGGCTCAGCCAACCTGGCTTAATTGTGTAGGATGTTGTAAATGTGGCCATAAAAACGTATTGCTTGTGATCATATCATAGTTGGTCGATCTTTTCGTTCCAGTGTTACTTCTAAAGAACACAAGATCAAATCCTATATTAATTGCAACACCAGTAATTTTATTTATGTAGCAGAATGTGTGATTTGCAACAAACAGTATGTTGGTCATACTGCTGGCCCCTTAAAAATCAGGATCAGAAGGCACATTTCTGATATTACCAATGAATCGGTGAATGTGTCAGCGATTACACAGCATTTTAGAAGTTCATGCCAAAAGAAGTAGGGGTTTTAGATGGAGAGGGATTGGGAGAGTTTTTAAGTCTCCAAGAGGAGGCGACAGGAAACGTAAGCTTATTAACTGTGAAACATATTGGATGTTTGTGCTTGCCAGCCTCAAGGGTTAAATATTAGACAGGACATGATCTTAAACTACCATGTTTCCCCTAAAATAAGACATCCCCTGTCTAGTACAATTTTGTTCAGGCTTAGAAATATAAGGCCTCCCCTGAAAATAAGACCTAGCGGTAGTCCTTGCAGCAGTTACCCCCACGCCATACATTAGTATTAGGAAATCTTTTATATGCTGCAGAAGGTTATGACATGGGGAAAAATTCATGGAATTAAATCATCGGCTGTTGTGCTGCAAATGTGATCCCAGCAGCTACCAGGGTAAGAAGGGTCATTTATGAAAAGTGTTTTTACTAAACATGAGAGATTGGGGCCAATGATTCTTATAGAAATTGAGTCACGAGAAATACAGCATGACATTCAGAGTTTGGAGAGTCATACGGATGTTAGAGAAGTTGATTTTTTGTTCATGGAAAAATAAGACATCCCCTGAAAATAAAACCTAGTGCCTCTTTAGGAGCAAAAATTAATATAAGACACTGTCTTATTTTCGGAGAAACAGGGTAGTAATACAAAAAATGTTTGGATGAACTATAGCATATGTCATGTTCTCATAGTTTGAGACTTGCCCTGATTCGTCCATATCCACGCAAAAACAGTCAGGAGTTGCAATTTTGCATTATATGTTTTGGCACAAAATATATTGCTGGTTTACTGTTTTATGTGGATATACCGGAATGTGGTTTGGTATGCCTCTATATACTTCTATATTGCATGAGGATGTATTTATAATTGTGGGTGCACAGTTATCGAGAGGCGGTGCGCAATGTGCAATATAGATTTCGATATCAATAGTCATCGATGTACAGGCGGTCCCCTACTTAAGAACACCCCACTTAAATACAACCCCTAGTTACAAACGGACCTCTGGTAATTGGTAATTTGCAGTACTTTTGCCTTAGGCTACAATGAACAGCTGTAACAGTCACTAAAGGTGTCTGCAATGAAGATTTATTGTTAATCCTGGTTCTTATGACAATCCAACATTTTTAAAATCCAAATGTCACAGAGACCAAAAAAAATCTAGCTGGGGTTACAATTATAAAATATATGGGTCCGACTTACATACAAATTCAACTTAAGAACAAACCTAAAGAACCTAACTTGTATGTAACCCGGGGACTTCCTGTACATATGTATTTGGATTAATAGTTAATCCCCTTATTTTTGTTTCTTTTTTAAAGTTTTTTCTTCTTCATTTTATGCACAGTTGTAAATCTAGCTTGATCCATTGATTTAAGCTCTGAAGAATATGATGGCTCTATATTAATAAAGAATTAATATTATTATTTTTATTATTTAATGCTAATGTATGTCATAAAATATTATTTTGCAAATAAGAGTTCTTCCAAATGCAAAATGTTTGAACAATGTACTTATGTACAATTGGATTTATTCTTATTGTCACCCTCTTCAGGATCCATAAAAAAGACACATGCACAACATTCACTCCACTCCTTAGCGCAAAGGACCAGAAAAAGAAGTAGTATAATGATGTACTCCATAACTTCCATTAACCTGCAAATAGCCTTCAATGAGCATTCGTTTGATAAGAGGACAAGCATAGCCAATGGTAACTCTCACACCCCTTGAAAATGTGGCCACATCTTCATGAATTCAGATATTGGATTAGTTATTTGTTATTACACATAATAGGTTTTAGTGGTTATATTTTTGAGCAGGCCTATTATTATAGGACTTTCAGTTCTGGGAAGTTAGGGCATTGCTGCCTGGTATCCATCTATCTGTACACTTTACTACCTTCAAGTGACAAGGCAATATGGATTAGGATCAATCAATAGAAAACTAAAATATTGCTATGAAAGCAAACATCATCCTGAATGACTCCTTATTCTTGTGGGAATCAATTCAGCCTTGTTATGCATTTCCTTCTCAAGTATCTAATAAGCAGTTGCCTGTTAAAGTACCATGTATTCGACCATACAACTACACAGAGTGATTTTTGTCATTGACATGCATGGTTGTTACAAAAGTTAGTAGTTTTAGGAACCACCACCGCATTTGCACATTGTAATAGATGGTGTGCAAAATCCCCATATACTGCTATACAGGCGGTCCCCTACTTAAGAACACTCGACTTACATACGACCCCTAGTTACAAACGGACCACTGAATATTGGTAATTTTCTGTACTTTTGTCCTAGGCTACAATAAACAACTGTAACAGTTATCAGAGGTGTCTGTAATGAAGCTTTATTGTTAATCTTGATTCTTATGACAACCCAACATTTTTAAAATCCAATTGTCACAGAGACCAAAAAAGTTCTGTCTGGGATTACAATGATAAAATATACAGTTCCGACTTACATACAAACTCAACTTAAGAACAAACCTACAGACCCTATCTTGTATGTAACCCGGGGACTGCCTGTACTGTGGTATGGCAGTATATGATAGGATCAATCGGACAACCTAGGGTTAACGTACCCTAGAAGGTCTGAAAAATAGTAAAAAATTTAATTAAAAAAAGTTTTAAAAAAAAATTATATTAAAAAAACCTAAAAATCACCCCCTTTTTCCTAGAAGTCATATGAATATAAATATACAGTAAAAATCATAAACCCATTAGGTGTCACCACGTCCAAAAATCCCAGATATATCAAAATATAATAATCGTTTTTCACTGTGTTTAACCCCGTAACAGAAAATAGCGCCCAATGTTACAAAATGGTACTTTTTTGCCATTTTGAAAAATATAAAAATTCAATAAAAAGTGATCAAAAGGTCCTACAGCCCTAAAAATAGAAGCATTGAAAATGTCCTAAAAAAAAATGTCCAAAAAAAGAAATTACACCACCCACAGCTCCGTACACTCCGGAAAGTATGTAAATGTTATTAGCGCCAGAAGACGGCAAAATGAAGAATTTTTTTTTGTACAGGTTTTAATTTTAGTACATGTTTTTTTGTACAGGTTTTAATTTTAGTACATCTATGAAAATCTATACAAATTTGTTATCTCAGTGACTGACCAAAAAATGAAATAGATCTGTCATTTGGGGCGCACAGTGAAAGCCGTAAAATCCAAGCCTACAAGAAATGTAGGAAATGCGTTTTTTCATCATTTTCACTGCATTCAGAATTTTTTTCCCGCTTCCCAGTACATGGCAAGGAATAATAAATACCGTCACTATGAAGTGCAATTTGTTAAGCAGAAAACAAGCCTATACATAGCTCTTTACATGAAAAATAAAAAAGTTATAGATTTTTAAAGGTGGGGAAAATCTTCAAATATTTGAAATGGAAAATTTACCCCCAAATAACTAAAAAAAAATTTAATTCTAGCACCTCATATTACAATCTTATGGCAATAGTTTGGTAAAAACACAATTTTTAGATAAATTTAATTGTGACACCTTGAGAAGTGTTATTTATTTTAATTTATACCTCCCGCACATCGCATGGTATGTAGCATTTAAAAGCGAATTAATTTATTCTTTAATAAGCTGTCTGGAAATGTCAGCAGAAAGGTTATACTGTCTACAGTTAAAGTGGATTAAATAAGTCGATATGGCAGCTTTTAATTGATTTTTGAAACGACAAATTGAGGCCTGACAAGCATGCAGAAAATAAGTCTATTTAATGTACTATCAGGAGCAGTCATTATGATTTCATTACGACATTAAGTTACAAAAGGGGTTTAATTGTCATTTTAACAGACATTTGGAGGAAGCCCGCATTCTAATGAACAATATTCTCACATTTCAGGGAAGCCTCTGTTTTAATGAACAGTATTTTTATATGGCGATTCAAATTAATATTTAACTCCTCAAATAATTGCAGGATATTTTTGACTACACAGAGGGCTTGTACAAAGCTAAACTCAAGTTTACGTGAGGGTATGTGTTGCCTTTGCTATACTGACAGCATTATACAATATAGACATAGTAATAATAAAATAGTAGATGCTCTCCTTGCAATGTACAGTTGCACCATCCAGGCCTGCTATAATAGTCAGAGCCCAATAGACAGCATTTGGCAGAGTAGGAGTTGTAGCAAATCCATTTTAACCCTTGCTCTAAGTACTACTCCAACATCAGAGAACAAGAAGTGACCAATATAAGTAGATCAGCTGCCGAACAACGAGGTTCCAGAACTCCTTTATACCAAGAGCCATCGATTTCTACAATAATTGGACTCGAGGAGCAGCCAAAGCAACTTAATTGCCCCCTCTTGCCCCTTCAACCCATATTGTACCCCCTATTTCCTTTGTTACATCTGTGTTACTGGTTATGTCTATGATTTTTCTTTTGTTTCTTTTTCCTCAGGGACCAAAAAGCTTTATTGTATTGTATTGTATTGTATTTATCCTCATTAACCTGGAACTACAGGATTGGATAGCATGAAAAACTTTTTCTTGATTTAGGAGTATCGTTCTTTTTACACTGAAAATAAATAATTTCTCTCTCCTTTAACAAAGCCTTTTCTTGCTCCATTTCTAGGCTATACCATTACAATAGTCACTATAGGATTTTTATAGGAGTATTTTACTACTACCGTGTTTCCCCGATTATAAGACACCCCCGAAAGTAGGACGTAGACGTACCTGCAGGGGTGATTGCCGTTTGCAGTACGATGTCAGCCGGCGGGGGCAGGAGCCATATGAAGGTACCGGGAGCGGAGGGGAGATTGCCGGCTGCATCAAGCTGTCGGCCGGCGGGAGCAGCAGCCATATGAAGGTACCGGGAGCGGAGGGGAGATTGCCGGCTGCAGTAACCTGTTGGCCGGCGGGAGCAGCAGTCATATGAAGGTCCCAGGAGCAGAGGGGAGATTGTCGGCTGCAGTAACCTGTCGGCCGGCTGGGGCATACATGTTCCGTGAGCGGAAGGGGGATTGCCGGCTGCTGATGATGTCGGCTGGCGGGGGCGGGACCACAATACAGGTTATGGGAGCGGAGGGGTGGGAATCCGAGGTACAGTAGGAAGTACAGTATGTGGGGGCGGGTTGGAGCCGGCCAAAGGGTCGGCGGGAACTTGATGCCGGCATGTGCAGCCTCTGATTGGACCAGTGGCTCCATGAGGAAGGAGAAGCCACACCTCTACCCAGCACCGCAGAGGAATTGATCCCATCAATCAGTATATTTTTGCCCCTAGACATGAGCGCTTCCGGTTCCAATGGTAAAAGGAAGAGATACACCGTGGAGTATAAAAAAGCGATTGTCGAAGAATCTTGGGGCAAAAATGTAGTGGAGTTCTGCAAGGAGAAAATGTTGGATCACCGACTGGTCCAAAAATGGCATGCAGAATACACTAAACTGAGTGAAAAAGTGGACAGCGGAATGGCCAAAAAGCGCAAGATTGGATGTGGTCGGCAACCAATGTTTACAGAGCTGGAAAGCCTGGTCTCTGAGTGGGTTGCAGACAGGAGAGCAAAGACATTGGTGGTGACCAGGGCTCAGATTCGTGAATATGCCCTTGCAGTGGCACCACAGTTTGACATTTCCCCTGACCAATTCAAGGCATCACAGCACTGGGTGGATAACTTTCTTGAACGCAATGACCTGTCTTTGAGAAGATCCACAACCCTCTTTAGGCTGGAAGATGCAGAAATTGTGAAACGTGCATTCGCCTACAAGAAGTTTGTGGATGACATTGACTTCTCTAATTACAGTCTTTGCAACATGATCGCCATGGATGAAACTGCCGTGTTCATGGGCCAAGCAGCTCAAACCACCATTAATCAACAAGGTGCCTCCTCAGTGTACGTTCCCTCCACCGCTTATGAAAGTGCACGTGTCACCTGCATTTTGGCAATTCGTCTGGATGGCACTAAAGTAACACCGCTCCTCATTGCAAAGGGCAAGAAAGAGAAGATTGAGCGGGTTTCTGGCATTTATGTGCTGGAAACTGAAAAAGCCTGGGCCACACAAGCTGTTATAAGGAAGTGGCTTGATTTAATGATGCCGCTTGTTATGCGAGGGAACAAAAGAGGGACGCTGATCTGGGATGCAGCCAGCACACACCGTGCTAAAGACATGTAAAACTTCCTTCGTGAGCGGAGAATCGACCAAATCATGATTCCTGCAGGGATGACGGCTTATCTCCAGACTCTGGATATCGCCATTAACAAGCTTTTCAAGGACCATCTGCGTGCGGAAATCAATGACTACATTGAAAACCGCATGGAGAGAAATGTACGTGGGAACTTTGTGAAGCCCAGACTGCCAAAGATTGTGAACTGGGTGAAGAATTCATGGGAGAAGATCACTGACACCTGCATTGCAAGTGCACTGCGAGCTGGCTACCTGGACAAGACCTGCCCATTTCAGGACAGTGCTGTTGCTACCCATGAGAGATATGGGCCAATGATTCTGAAGGAAATGGAGACCCGGGAGTCCCAAGAAAATCCACAGGAACCTCAGAGTGTGGATGTTTATGATGATGTTCCTGAAGATGATGACACGGTTGTCATGGAATAAATCTGTTCCAGTATAACATTCTTGACACTTGCTTTTACTGTATAAAACTGTTTTTGTGGTGAATACCATACTGTTTAGGTTGTTAATAAATGTTAATTTTATGGTTAAAATAAAAATCGACAATTTTTTTTCCAATATAAGACATACCCCGAAAGTAAGACATAGTGGGACTTTTGAGGGTAAAAAGAATGTAAGACACTGTCTTACTTTCGGGGAAACACGGTAATACCATGGTTGATATTATAGTCAAAGTCTTGAAGACGCTTTCACCTGTTTTAGAAGTTCAATATCTCTTTACAGGGTTGTTGTATGAAAAAAGCTGTTTCCTTGACAAGATAGCATTTAAAAAAACACAATGGGGCAGATTTATCAAGCTGCCTAAAAGCCAGAATATTCTTAGTTGCCCATAGCAACCAATCACAGCTCCCCTCTAAAATATTCATGATCACAGGTAAAATGAAAGCTGAGCAACTAAGATTATTCTGACTTTTACACAGCTTGATAAATCTGCCCCGAACTGTGCTTGAAGCTGTAGGCACTTTAAGGGGATGGTGCAAGATCCTAATTTAACGTGTCACATGAAAAATAGACAAATACATTTTCTAGGATGGGACAAGGAAAACAGTGCCTCATTTTGCTACCTTTAAAGGCAGCCCCCTTACCATCAAGCATAACTTTTAAGAAGCCTAAGGATATCATGAAGGATTAAAGCCAAACCAGTATATCTATTTCAGAAAGAACAGAATCCAAATTTCCGACGCCAGATTTATCACTGTGTTAATGAATCTGGTGCAGGATAAGACTGTCGGTTTCCAGTTTAGACCTATTTTAAAGTGGTCTAAACTCTGCGACACAATTTTTGCCACACGGAACATTAAAACAGGCCCCACCCATTTTCTTAAGGACACGCCCCCTCAGTCGGACAAGTCGGAAAATGGCTGAAAACAGGTCTCAAAAGCCTTGATAAATGTGGTGTAAGGCTTTTCACACAGTTCTTTTTGTGCAAAACCACCAGAATTGTGGCGCAAGTGCGTTAATACATCCCCCAATGTGTCTCTTCAGTGAAGTGTAGGGAATTAGCTTAGCTAATCGAGCTCCGCATAGACCCGGGGGTACGTGAAGTGGGGGCAGGACAGTGAAACGGCTGCTGGAAACAAGCGGGAAAGATTTAGACTACACAGAGGTCTGCTACTGTCTACGCAGTCACCTGCAAACAGGCAACACAGCAATCTCTAAACGGTCAAAGCATGTCACAAAGCCAAGTGTCTTCTATCAAGACAAGATCACGGGCCAGTTCCTCAAAAGCATCTACCACTAGCAATGCAGCCGCCATCGCCCGCGCAAAAGCGGAAGCAGCGAGGACACGGGCTACCTTTGCTGAACAAGAGATGCAGCTGAAATTACAACAAGCCTCCTTAGAAGCAGAGAGGGCACGACAACAGGCTTCCTTAGAAGCAGAACAGGCTTCTCTAGACTTAGAAAGAGCACGCCTGGAAGCTACACTCGAGAAGCTGACAATTGAGAGGGAAGCCGCAGCTGCCATGGCGGAAGCGAGCTCCACATAGACCCCGGGGGTACGTGAAGTGGGGGCAGGACAGTGAAACGGCTACTGGAAACAAGCGGGAAAGATTTAGACTACACAGAGGTCTGCTACTGTCTACGCAGTCACCTGCAAACAGGCAACACAGCAATCTCTAACCGGTCAAAGCATGTCACAAAGCCAAGTGTCTTCTATCAAGACAAGATCACGGGCCAGTTCCTCAAAAGCATCTACCACTAGCAATGCAGCCGCCATCGCCCGCGCAAAAGCGGAAGCAGCGAGGACACGGGCTACCTTTGCTGAACAAGAGATGCAGCTGAAATTACAACAAGCCTCCTTAGAAGCAGAGAGGGCACGACAACAGGCTTCCTTAGAAGCGGAACAGGCTTCTCTAGACTTAGAAAGAGCACGCCTGGAAGCAACACTCGAGAAGCTGACAATTGAGAGGGAAGCAGCAGCTGCCATGGCGGAAGCAGAAATCTTAGAGGCAGCCGCGTTCTCTCACAGCGAGCCCAGCAGACACAGTAGCATGCCGTATCTGGAACAAGAACCCCAGGATACACTAGAACGCACTTCAGAATATGTCCTTCAACATCCTGCGTGTAATCCTCAGACTACACATGAAACAAAGGTTACCAACTGTGAGTCAAGTCCAAGGCATCGTATTTCATGTCAAGAAGCGGACCTCAGACAACAGTTCTGCAAGCAAGAGAATGCTACGGCTCAAGTCAACTTCCCTGCCTACCAGAGAACCCAAGCTTCACCCCAGCATCCAGGAAGTTACTACACTCCCAGACAGTGTGGCACTGTGAAACCTAAAGAAGAGACTTCTGACAGGTATGGCTACACACCACACTCTCACCAAGGCAACCATTTGCCAACCTGTCTCAGCACAAACCAAGCCACATTAGACTTTGCTAAGTTCTTTGCTCGACGTGAGCTTGTCACCAAAGGACTTGTAAAGTTCAATGATCGCCCTGAGAACTATAGGGCTTGGCGATCCTCATTCCAGAGTCTTATAAGAGACTTAGACTTGTCTTCTAGGGAAGAGCTAGATCTACTGGTGAAATGGCTTGGAGATGAATCTGCTGAGCATGCTAAGAGGATCAGAGCCATTAACATAAACTATCCAGAAACAGGCTTAAAGATGATCTGGGATAGACTCGATGAATGTTATGGCTCAGCAGAGGTTATAGAAAATTCATTATTCAAAAGAATTGATGACTTCCCTAGAATAGCTAGCAAGGGCTACCAAAAACTTAGGGAACTAAGTGATCTGTTAACTGAACTACAGGTTGCCAAAGCAGAAGGAGATTTAATGGGACTTGCATTTCTTGACACAGCCAGAGGTGTCAACCCTATAGTGCAAAAACTTCCTCACAACCTACAAGAGAAGTGGGTCAATCATGGTTTTAAGTACAAGGAAATCCATGATGTACAGTTTCCACCCTTCAGTGTATTTGTGGAATTTATTACTCAACAAGCAAAAATCAGAAATGATCCCAGTTTTGATTTTACTCTATCCTGTGCCACTCCATCTGGTCTTAAACAACATAAAACTCCGGTAGCAGTTCACAAAACTAATGTTTCTTCTAAAAGTAATTCTTACAGGCCTTCAAGCTCCTCCCACCAGGATGGAAGATCCACGGACCCAAGTAAGCAGTGTCCCCTGCACAAGAAGCCACATTCCCTACTGAAATGCAGAGGCTTCAGAGAGAAGTCCATGGAGGACCGCAAAGCTTTCCTCAGGGAGAACAAAATCTGTTACAAGTGCTGCTTAGCAACATCACACTTCGCAAAGGACTGTAAGGTCAGTGTTAAATGTACAGAATGTGACAGCACAGATCACAACTCAGCTTTACACCCTGGGCCACCACCGTGGGCCTCGTCTCATATAGAAAGTGGCCAGGAACAAGATGGAGCGGAGGGAAATACTGAAACAGAGACACCAGACGTTATTTCTCAATGCACTGAGGTCTGCAAAGGACTTGTAGGTGGCAGGTCCTGCTCAAAAATCTGTCTTGTCAGAGTTTACCCAACGGGCTGCAAAGACAAAGCCTTCAAAGTATATGCCATTCTTGATGACCAAAGTAATAAATCTCTGGCTAGATCTACTTTCTTTGAGATTTTCAACATTAAGGGACCCGGCTCTCCCTACTCCCTAAAGACTTGTGCAGGCACTGTTGAGACGGCGGGGAGAAGAGCTACTGGGTACACAATAGAGTCTATAGATGGTCGCACCTGCCTGACTTTACCAACCATAATCGAGTGTAACCAGATCCCTGATAACAGGTCTGAAATCCCTACACCAGATGTTGCAAAACACCAACCCCATTTGAAGCATATAGCTCATCTCATACCAAAGTTAGATCCTCAAGCTCAGATAATTCTGCTCCTTGGAAGAGATATCTTGCAAGTTCACAAGCCTAGACATCAAATTAATGGTCCTCACAATGCTCCATTTGCCCAGAAACTTGACCTAGGGTGGGTGATTGTAGGTGATGTTTGTATAGGTGGTGTGCACAGACCCACTTCGGTGAACAACATGCTTACCAGCACATTAGAGAATGGACGCCCTTCTCTCTTTCAACCATGTTACAGTAACATCTTCATAAAAGAGCTTCCACACAGCATTCCTCTACCCTGTCATATCACTAGCAACCTTTGTGACAACCATACTTGTACTAGTGACCATGACCACTTAGGATGCACAGTCTTCCAGAGAACAAAGGAAGACAATCAACTGGCAATGTCCTTTGAGGATAGACTGTTCTTAGAAATAATGGAGCAAGGAATAGTTAAAGACGAATCAAATAGCTGGATAGCACCTCTTCCCTTCAGACCCAAAAGGCAGTGTCTGCCTAACAATCGAGAACAAGTTTATAAACGCTTTGCTTCCCTTAGACGGAATCTTCAGAAAAAGCCTGATATGAAAAACCACTTCTTTAAATTTATGGAAAGAGTATTTGAGAACTCCCATGCAGAGATAGCTCCAACCTTAAAGGATTCAGAGGAATGCTGGTATCTACCTATATTTGGAGTTTACCACCCAAAGAAACCAGGACAGATAAGAGTAGTATTCGACTCTAGTGCCAAATTTGAATTTCCTTAGGTTCTTTTGGTTCAAGGACAACAACCCCTTGGAGGAACCCATCGAGTATCGCATGCGCGTGCACATCTTTGGTAACAGCCCTTCCCCATCAGTGGCTATATATGGACTTAAACATTCAGCCAGGGAGGGTGAGAAAGAATATGGTTCAGACGTTACACAGTTTGTCAAAAAGGACTTTTATGTGGATGACTGTTTAAAATCGCTACCTACAAATGAGTCTGCAATCAGTCTTCTTAAGAGAGCTCAAGAAATGCTTGCTAATTCAAACCTGAGACTCCATAAAATTGCCTCCAACAGCAAAAAATTGATGGAAGCATTTCCCTCTCATGATTACAGCAATGATTTGAAGGACTTGAGTACTGATACTTTTCCAATGCAACGTAGTCTTGGACTGTTCTGGGACTTAAAGTCCGACACCTTTACCTTCCAAGTCAGCGAGGAAGAGAAACCCTTTACTCGGAGAGGAGTACTATCTGCTATAAACAGCTTGTATGATCCTTTAGGGTTTGCAGCTCCTGTTACCATCCAAGGTAAAGCATTCTTAGAGATTTGACTCATGATGCCTCTGACTGGGATGAACAACTTCCCAATGAAAAGAAAGCACTGTGGGTAGAGTGGAAGGACTCTCTAACAAATCTCTCCCATCTACATGTTGCACGCTCATATGCCCCTGTGCCATCTACAGAGGTTCAGCTACAAAGACTTTATGTATTTTCTGATGCTTCTATCAAAGCCATCGCTGCTGTGGCCTATCTTAAAACAGTAGACATTAAAGGACAATGTCATATAGGATTCGTCATGGGCAAAGCAAAACTTGCACCACTCCCTGAGCACACTATACCGAGACTAGAACTTTGTGCTGCAGTATTAGCAGTTGAGCTAGCTGAGATGATTGCAACAGAGATGCATTTGGAGATCAAAGATGCTGTGTTTTACACAGACAGCAAGGTAGTCTTGGGATATATCTACAACGAAAGCCGACGCTTCTACGTGTATGTCAACAACAGGGTTCTACGAATCAGGAGGTCAACTTTGCCAAAACAGTGGCATTTTGTTCCTACTGATCAAAATCCTGCAGACCAAGCAACTAGATCTGTTGCTGCCAACCGCCTTAAAGACACTACATGGTTTACAGGTCCTGCCTTTCTATACAGCTCAGAACACGGCACTACGGATCTTAAAACATTTGAACTTGTGGATGCTGACAAGGATGCAGACATCCGTCCCAAGGTGTCGACACTACACACAGTGACTTCAGACAATTACCTTAAGTCTCACCGATTCAGCAGGTTCTCAACCTGGAAATCACTTGTTCGTGCCATCACTTTCTTAACCCACATACACTTTTTAAACTTTATAGCCAGCGCAGGGAGGTACGCGCTCGGCACTTACCATGCGCGCGACTGTGCGCGCGGCTACATAGGAAGTGAAGGAAAGCCGCGCGCATGATAAGCGCCGAGCGCGTACCTCCCTGCGCCGGCTATAAAGTTTAAAAAGTGTTTTAAACCGCGATACCGCGGTTTAAAACACTAACAAAAATAAGCACCGGCACCAGCTCACCCTGAGCTGGTGCTCGGTATTTCCACCTGAAACCTGCCACTTCAAGTGGTAGGTTTCCTTTAAAGAGGAACACCAAAATTTCCTAAGGTTCTTTTGGTTCAAAGACAACAATTCCTTGGAAGAACCCATCGAGTATCGCATGGTAACAGCCCTTCCCCATCGGTGGCTATATATGGACTTAAACATACAGCCAGGGAGGGTGAGAGAATATGGTTCAGACGTTACTCAGTTTGTCAAAAAGGACTTTTATGTGGATGACTGTTTGAAATCGTTACCTACAGATGAGTCTGCAATCAGTCTTCTTAAGAGAGCTCAAGAAATGCTTGCTAATTCAAACTTGAGACTCCATAAAATTGCCTCCAACAGCAAAAAATTAATGGAAGCATTTCCTTCTCATGATTACAGCAATGATTTAAAGGACTTAAGTACTGACACTCTTCCCATGCAACGTAGTCTTGGATTGCTCTGGGACTTAAAGTCTGACACCTTTACCTTCCAAGTCAGCGAGGAAGAGAAACCCTTTACTCGGAGAGGAGTTCTATCTGCTATAAAGAGCTTGTATGATCCTTTAGGGTTTGCAGCTCCTGTTACCATCCAAGGTAAAGCAATACTTAGAGATTTGATTCATGATGCCTCTGACTGGGATGAACAACTTCCCAAAGAAAAGAAAGACCTGTGGGTAGAGTGGAAGAACTCTCTAACAAGTCTCTCTCATCTACATGTTGCACGCTCATATGCCCCTGTGCCATCTACAGAAGTTCAGCTACAAAGACTTTATGTGTTTTCTGATGCTTCTATCAAAGCCATCGCTGCTGTGGCTTATCTTAAAATGGTAGACATTAAAGGACAATGTAATATAGGATTCGTCATGGGCAAAGCAAAACTTGCACCATTCCCTGAGCACACTATACCGAGACTAGAACTTTGTGCTGCAGTATAAGCAGTTGAGCTAGCTGAGATGATCACAACAGAGATGCATTTGGAGATCAAAGATGCAGTGTTTTACACAGACAGCAAGGTAGTCTTGAGATATATTTACAACGAAAGCCGACGCAGAAGATGGACAATCTACCAGACTGAGTACAGACCCTGCTTTCACTAATGTTGGGCTTTATGTATTTGGTCCATGGTTTGTAGTTACCCAACAAACCGGAGGAGGTCAAGAAAACAGTAAGCGCTGGGCAGTCTTTTTCACCTGTATGTCTGTCCGAGCCGTGCACATAGAGGTAATTGAATCCATAGACACCTCAAGCTTCATAAATGCTCTTATACGCTTTATTGCCATTAGGGGACCTGTGAAACACATTCGCTCTGACAGAGGCACCAACTTTGTGGGAGCAGCCAAAGAGTTACAGATTCCTACGAACCTCGATACTGTCAACAGATACCTAAGTGAACAGGGCTGCACTAGGACTTTCAATCCGCCACATTCCTCTCATGTGGGTGGAGCTTGGGAGAGAATGATAGGCATAGCCCGTAGAATTCTGGACTCCATCTTCTTACAAGTGGGTACGGCTAGACTAACCCATGAGTGCCTAACTACTTTCATGGCGGAAGTATCAGCCATCATTAACCCCTTAACGCTCAGCGTCCAATATATCGGACGCTGAGCTGATGCCGGCTCGGCTCTGGATCAGAGCCGAACCGGCATCGGGAGACACGGGGTGCCGGCTGTAACTAATAGCCGGCACCCCAGTGTAGCACCCGCGATCGGAGTTGTCTCCGATCGCGGGTGCTTAACCCGTTAAATGCCGCGGTCAGCGCGTCCGCGGCATCTAACAGGTATCTGGGGGATCTTTCCCCCACGATCGGCCCCCCCGAACCGTTTTCGGGGGGCGCCGATCGTTGCTATGGTAACTCTGGGGTCCGATCTGGACCCCAGAGTTACCAGCAAGAATTGCCAGTAAGATGGCGTCTGTGACGTCATCTTACTGGCACAGTGCCAGCCTATGCAAGTGCATAGGCTGACACTGATAATACTCTGCAATACATGAGTATTGCAGAATATTATCATGAAGAAGCAATCAGATGATTGCTTCTTCATGTGCCATGGTATAAAAGTGAAAAAGGTAAAAAAAAAAAGTTATTCAATAAAAAAATAAAGTCATAAATCACTAAAAATGCCCCAAACCCCCAAAACATATAAAGAGACATATAACTCAAAAAAAAGTCTAAATCATAACACAAACCCCACATATATAGTATCACCGCGTCCGTAACAACCCGTAGAATAAAAGTAAATCATTATTGAACCCCCATGATAAACGCCGTAAAAAAAAACTGCTATAAACCTTCCAAAAATTATGATTTTTACCTTTTCAATCCCACAAAAAATGCTATAAAATGCGATCAAAAAACCATATGTACTCAGACATGATACTGGTGCAAAGTACAACATGTCCCGCAAAAAACAAGCCATCAACCAGCTCCGTAGCCAAAAAAGTAACAATGTTATGCCACTTGGAAGACGGCAATACATAAATGATAGATTTTTCCCCACATTAGGGTTTTGTTTGACAAATTTAGTAAAACGTAAGAAAATATATTCATGTCTGGTATCCCCGTAATCGTATCAACCCATAGAATAAAGATAACATGATTATTAGTCTATACGGTGAACACCAAAAAAAAAAAAAGTAAAAAATCCAGTACAGAATTGATGCTTTTCTACTCCTGCCCTCAAAAAAAGTTCCTAAATTTTCAACAATAGGTGATACCAACCCCAAAATGGTAACACTGGAAAAAGCATCTCGTCCCGCAAAAAAAATGGCATCACATGGCCCCAATAACGAAAAAGCGAAAATTTTATAGCCTTCAAAAGGGGCCAATGAGGAAACTAAAATCCTGGCAGCTGCAGCGCCCTCTAGCAGTTATAGGACCACTCTGTATAAACTTTGTTATATGAAGTGTGATCTATAGATTTGTAATTGCACTGTAATTGCACAGATAGGCCCAACCTCATGGTCGGCCATGTTTGGTCCCAGACTGTATATGTATCAGCTTGTTTCCTGTTATATAGATCTCTATAAATGCCAATGGAGGCAAGTACAAAGTCTTGCCAATACCTTTTGGGATAAGTGGAAAAAGCAATACATCTCCACACTACAACCAAGAAATAAATGGCAGAAAACCAAACCCAACCTCAAAGTCGGTGATGTTGTGCTGATGAAAGACTGCCAGTCACACAGAAATGCGTGGCCTTTAGCTCTTGTTACTAAAAGTTTCCCAGGGGAGGATGGGAAGGTCCGCAAAGTTGAAGTCAAGGTCCATGATCAGAATGAAACCAAAATGTTCTTCAGACCAGAACTAATCTTATTGCTGTCATCTGAGGACTCTTATGGTGGCATGTCGGTGATGTTGTGCTGATGAAAGACTGCCAGTCACACAGAAACGCATGGCTTTTAGCTCTTGTGACTAAAAGTTTCCCAAGGGAGGATGGGAACGTCCGCAAAGTTGAAGTCAAGGTCCATGATCAGAATGAAACCAAAATGTTCTTCAGACCAGTAACTGAACTAATCTTATTGCTGTCATCTGAGGACTCTTATGGTGGCATCGATTGACGCCAGGCGGGGAGTGTGCTGCCCACTGGCAAATGTTATGCAGGTTAAATGATGTAACAGAGGTTTATTTGCAGGCGCCATCTAATGGCCAAAGTTAATAACTACTTACATTCTGTTTTCCCCACCCACTAGCAGATACAAAGGATTGTGGGTAGGAGAAGGGCAGTTCCCTTCATGTCTACACAGAGAGAAGACCTATATTCAACCATCTTAGCCCTTGTTGTAGTATAGCCGGTAAGGAGACTGTCTATAAGAATCTATAGCTACTAGCAGCTATAGGACCACTTTGTATGACCTTTGTTATATGAAGTGTGATCTATAGATTTGTAAGTGCACTGTAATTGCACAGATAGGCCCAACCTCATGGTCGGCCATGTTTGGTTCCAGACTGTATATGTATCAGTTTCCTGTTATATGCTAATGTAATGTATGTAACATGCTCCTGTTATGTTATTGTACTATTCTAATAGATTGTACATTCCTGTTTTTCTTCAGTTTCACCCTAATCCTACATCAGTTTAATAAAGCTACGGACTTTGAACCAGTCTCATTTGTTGAACTGTAGGAAGGCGTTTAACTGCCTGTCGAGCTCCACATAGACCCCGGGGGTACGTGAAGTGGGGGCAGGACAGTAGGAGTTGTAGCAAATCCATTTTAACCCTTGCTCTTAGTACTACTCCAACATCAGAGAACAAGAAGTGACCGATATAAGTAGATCAGCTGCCGAACAACGAGGTTCCAGAACTCCTTTATACCAAGAGCCATCGATTTCTACAATAATTGGACTCGAGGAGCAGCCAAAGCAACTTAATTGCCCCCTCTTGCCCCTTCAACCCATATTGTATCCCCTATTTCCTTTGTTACATCTGTGTTACTGGTTATGTCTATGATTTTTCTTTTGTTTCTTTTTCCTCAGGGACCAAAAAGCTTTATTGTATTGTATTGTATTGTATTTATCCTCATTAACCTGGAACTACAGGATTGGATAGCATGAAAAACTTTTTCTTGATTTAGGAGTATTGTTCTTTTTACACTGAAAATAAATAATTTCTCTCTCCTTTAACAAAGCCTTTGCTTCCTCCATTTCTAGGCTATACCATTACAATAGTCACTATAGGATTTTTATAATATTATTTTACTACTAATACCATGGTTGATATTATAGTCAAAGTCTTGAAGACGCTTTCCCCTGTTTTAGAAGTTCAATATCTCTTTACAGGGTTGTTGCATGAAAAAAGCTGTTTCCTTGACAAGATAGCATTTTAAAAAACACAATGGGGCAGATTTATCAAGCTGCCTAAAAGCCAGAATATTCTTAGTTGCCCATAGCAACCAATCACAGCTCCCCTCTAAAATATTCATGATCACAGGTGAAATGAAAGCTGAGCAACTAAGATTATTCTGACTTTTAGACAGCTTGATAAATCTGCCCCAATCTGCTTGAAGCTGTAGGCACTTTAAGGGGATGGTGCAAGATCCTAAATTAACCTGTCACATGAAAAATAGACAAATACATTTTCCAGGATGGGACAAGGAAAACAGTGCCTCATTTTGCTACCTTTAAAGGCAGCCCCCTTACCATCAAGCATAACTTTTAAGAAGCCTAAGGATATCATGAAGGATTAAAGCCAAACCAGTATATCTATTTCAGAAAGAACAGAATCCAAATTGTAGACAGAAAGTCAGTTTCCGACACCAGATTTATCACTGTGTTAAGGAATCTGGTGCAGGATAAGACTGTCGGTTTCCAGTTTAGACCTACTTTAAAGTGGTCTAAACTCTGCGACACAATTTTTGCCACACGGAACATTAAAATAGGCCACGCCCATTTTCTCAAGGACATGCCCCCTCAGTCGGACAAGTTGGAAAATGGCTAAAAACAGGTCTCAAAAGCCTTGATAAATGTGGTGTAAGGCTTTTCACACAGTTTTTTTTGTGCAAAACCACCAGAATTGTGGCGCAAGTGCGTTAATACATCCCCCCAATGTGTCTCTTCAGTGAAGTGTAGGGAATTAGCTTAGCTAAACTGCTACAACTAAGATCAGAGTTGGCCAAAAACATGTACAGATTAAACATGCAATTATAGATTCGTTTATACAATTTTAACAATAGGAAGAATAAAGCTTTGGAAATTTTAACCAAAGTAGCTGTCGCCTGTAACTTTTTTTCTGTCAATATGCCAATGTCTTGTGCTGAGTGAAGTTAGGATCAGCAGTGATTATCCTAACATCATGATGGCGATCAAAACTAACAATCTTATTAACTAGTATTGTATGTTCTTCTAAAAGTGCTGAATACAGTTCAAAATGAACAGTTGCAATTGGTATAGTTTTTTAGCACAATACCGCGAGGCGAGAGCATTGACCACAAGTACAACAGGTTGGACACAGAGTCACAGCCCCAGTATTGGATCTCTCATTCATCATGGTTAGAAGATGATCATACAGTATTAAACCCACATAGAACAGAGATATTAAGACATGTCCACCTCACAACATTAAACACATCTGACATAGAATAAAAAAAATGACAAATTGCGCGAGCATCATAGTATGTATGTGGGTAATATATATATATATATATATATATATATATATATATATACAGTGCCATTAAAGCAGTATTCAACCCCTCTGATAGATTCAGCGAGTTTTTATAAGAAGAAATAAGTTAGGAGCCTTACAAACTTCAAACAAGAGCAGGATTATTTACACAGATGCATAAATCTTACAAACCAAAAAGTTATGTGAGCCTCAGTATAGTAAATTTAATAAATTTTAAACATAAAAATGTGACGGTCAATTATTATTCAACCCCTTCAAAACCACCAGAATTCTGTTTGGTTCCCTAAAGCTATTAAGAAGTTAGTTCAGGCAACAAAGAGAACACATGAGCCTTCCATGTTTGGTAATTAATTATTGTTTTTACCAGCCTTTTCTAGACTTTTAACCCCACCCTCCCCCCAAACTTGTAAACTAAGCCTTACATACATGCCGTCCCATGGAAAGACAAAAGAGCATTCCAAGCCTATTATAGAGACAAGATCGTGGAGCGTAAACCAAGCGTTGGCGAGGGCAGGTACAAACCCCATTTCAAGCCAGTTTGGGCATCAAGCCCTACCTGTCTCCACTGTTGGGAGCCAGCAATCGGAAGTGCGAAGGCTTATGGAACTACTGTTAGCCTTTGGAGACTGGATGGCACTGCATATGACCCCAAGAATACCATCCCTACAGTCAAGCATGGTGGTGGTAGCATCATGCTGTGGGGCTGCTTCTCAGCCAAGGTGCTTGGCCATCTGGTCCGCATCCATGGGAAGATGGATAGCACGGCCTACTTGGAGATTGTGGCCAAGAACCTCCGCTCCTCCATCAAGGATCTTAAGATGCATCGTCATTTCATCTTCCAACAAGACAACGACCCAAAGCACACAGCCAAGAAAACCAAGAGGTTCAAGAGGGAAAAAATCAAGGTGTTGCAGTGGCCTAGTCAGTCTCCTGACCTTAACCCAATTGAAAACTTGTGGAAGGAGCTCAAGATTAAAGTCCACATGAGACACCCAAAGAACCTAGATAACTTGGAGAAGATCTGCATGGAGGAGTGGGCCAAGATAACTCCAGAGACCTGTGTCGGCCTGATCAGGTCTTATAAAAGACTATTATTAGCTGTAATTGCAAACAAGGGTTATTCCACAAAATATTAAACCTAGGGTTTAAATTTATTAAAATATAACTTAGCAACATAACTTTTTGGTTTGTAAGATTTATGCATCTGTTAATAAATCCTGCTCTTGTTTGAAGTTTGAAGGCTCCAACTTATTTGCTTCTTATCAAACCTGCTAAATCT